>PYAF01001177.1:1826162-1868674 GCA_007407185.1 Glycine tomentella
TGTAGTTAAGTTTATGTAGATAAATTTATGTCAATATTGTACATTAAGTTTTGTTTTTTTATAACCTCAACTCTTATTATTGATTTGATAACACTTTTTATACATTACTTATTTTATTAATTAATAAAATCAATTCTGTATATAACATATAGATGCCTTTTGTTAATATAAAATAATTGTTTTACATTTTTCGAACACATTTTCTATTACTTTTATATCTCCATTCTAGTACTGGAAGGGTTATACGATTTCAACTTATGATTTTTTTTCTTGTTTTATATGCAGATTTTTTCTATCAATTGTGATTTTCTTGCATTTTTTTCTAAAAAATTGTTCTACAAATATTGCTGAATCTTATAATATGCTACTAGTTTATGCCAATCGGGTTAAGAGACTGCAAATGTTGATCTAACTTGCATCAGCATTTAACGAAGCTGCTTCTGTATAGGGTAGGAAGGCAAGTCAAACAACATCAAAGACAATTTGGTCTTATGATTTTAATTACATCTGTCCATCACATGGAATCCCCAAAAAACTAAACCAACTAAGGTATATCTCCAAGGAAATTAACACGCTGTAGTCGGGAGCTTGATCCTGTTAAAATAACTCGACTGGATTGGGCAATTTATAAGTAAGCTTGCATCATCATCATCATCATCATCATCATCATAATAATAATAATAGGCAGAGAAAGCATGCACAGTATCAACAAGAATGAAGAAATGGCAGGAAATTTTTTCCCAATTTCTTAAAATCAAAGAAAGCTATATTAGTAACTATAGTTGAGATTAAATCCCCGTGATAATTTAGACCCATAACCGACCACAACAAAATACAAAAATCCTTCCACAGAACAGAAAAAGACCGTAACAAAGAAAGAAGACCGGGGTAATTGATGAAGATGCTTCACATATACAGTCCTTCAGGCACTCCTTCTTTCTTCTTAAACATAACTTTATCCTTTGCCTTCTTAAAGTCGGCATGCGTCACCTGAAGAGCAAGATAAAAAAAAAACGTTTGGTCACGAGGGTACACACCACTCAAAAAAGGTGCAAAACAAAATAAAAATACAGAGAAAATTGAATATAAACAAGCAGAACTGTAAAATAGGAATCACTTCAAAATAGAGTGCAATTAGGTTCAAACAAATGCTCAAGTTACAAATGAAATGCAAAGTAAGATCACACATATGAGCAAGTAGGCTCGGAGCCTCAAAAACAACTAGGGAATCATTCACCGCATGATACTAAATTTAAAAAAAAAATGCTGAATTGGCCTAAATAAATTGCATCTTGCATTTATTGGCCTGTTTCTTCTGCTTCAGTCAACATCATCAACATTAACAACACCTTAAACGCAAGTTAATTGGGGTCGATGATAGATGAACCCAAAGATAGATTGGAAATAAGACAAAGAAAGAGAAAGGGAGAGGGGAAGAAAAAAGTAGAAATAGGACAAAAGAGAGAAAAAAATAAACTAAAATAAAATAGGGATGAAAGAAAGAGGGAAAAAATGACAGATTCAATTCAGTGAAACCCTGTTCTTGTAAGGAAAAACAGTGGAAAATCTAATATCTAGGAGATGTTTGTTTCACGGTATAATTTTGCATTTCCAGAATCACATGCTAAGGATTATAATGCATGGGAATGCTATTCCCATGAATATGTTTGATTAGAAACAAACACCTTCCTAGTCTACGTTCACGGGAAGCAAATTACAGATGGTCTCCCTCCAACACCTTGTTTAACAAACACATTCTCTCTAAATCACACGAAATAGATTTAGGCAGAAATGTTTTCCAATTCCATTTCCTCAATATTTCCAATATCTCAAGTCCCTTCAATTTTTCCTGCCACTTTCTTCAATGGTATAGACTGAAAGTATGGTATGTCTAAGCTTACAATATCTAACCAACCTATGACATATTTTGTTATCTTAATATATAATTTGAGCCATAAAATGAGCTTGTCCATGTTACTAACTTTGTAATTCCTAACAGCAACTAAGTTCCATAATTTATTTCCACAGGATCAAAATTGTTTAGGCTATAACTGTACTTATATATAGAAGATACTTCTAACCTTCATTCGGCGTTCTCGTAAAGCAAGTAAGCCAGCTTCAGTACATATTGCTTTTATATCAGCTCCAGAGAACTCATCCTTGGTCATAACAAATTCTTCTAAATTGACATCATCAGCTAATGTCATCCTTGATGTGTGTATCTGAATTTTAGAAGTATAAGACCTTTTAGTCATATAATTAAGTAGAATAAGCATATTGAGATATAACAGTGAAGCAGTGAAACTGAAAACTTGCTTTCACAAAATGTGCCTACCTGGAAAATGCGTCTTCTTGTTTTAATATCAGGGAGAGGAAATTCAATCTTCCTGTCAATTCGACCAGGTCGCAGCAAGGCTGGATCAAGGCTTTCAATTCTGTTGGTTGCAAGAATAACTTTTACATCTCCTCTTGAATCAAAACCATCTAACTGGTTCAGCAACTCCAACATAGTCCTCTGAATTTCACGTTCTCCACCGGAGTGGGCATCATACCTGCAATGCATAAAAGAGACTTATACTAAGAATTGATCCATGATATCACTCTATAACCAGTCCCATATCCCCTGCCCCCTCCCGGAAAAAAGAATTCAGAAAAAAGAATATAGAAAATGTCTTGACACAGTGACTCCTAAAGCTGATGTTCAATAACTTACCTCTTAGTACCAACAGCGTCTATTTCATCAATGAAGACAATAGATGGGGAAAGATCATCAGCAACTCGGAAAAGCTCCCTTACAAGCTTTGGACCATCTCCCAAGTATTTTTGTATTAATTCACTACCAACAACACGTAAAAAGGTTGCTGATGTAGAGTTTGCCACAGCCTGAAAGTAAAAGGGTTTGTATTAGACTAAATTGGTTGTGCTGCATGTAGTACATCATACACAACAATAAAAACAAAGTTGACAGTGAGATATGGGTCAAAAAATGTGTATCATAACTGCATACTGATCAATTTAAATCAATTTTGATCCAGACACATCCATTAAAAAGAATACTTTGTAATCCACAAACCATATAAACCAGACAATCATTTAAATCTCTTTTCGTGTAACTAGACATGAAAAAGAAATTCAAACTTCGTAATAAGCATAGAAAATGAGAAATAGAAAATATGTTGATAATATATTCCAACACCATATAAGAAACCCCAAAAAATGCACACCTTTGCAAGCAATGTCTTCCCAGTTCCTGGTTCTCCATATAAAATGACTCCCTTAGGAGGCTTGATACCAATGTCTTCATACAGTTCAGGATGTGTCAGGGGAAGCTCAACTGCTTCTTTAATTTCCTGTATCTGAGCATCTAAACCACCAATATCAGCATATGATTCCAAAGGGGCCTTTTCGACCTTCATAACAGAGACCATTGGATCAACTTCATCTTGAAGAAGCCCAACAACAGAGAGAACCTAGTAAAGAACCAGACATAATGAGAAGCATTACATTTCCTGCATCTAATCATATCAACTGAACACAAGAAGAGACAACTGATTCAAATACAAAAACAATTATGTCAACCTCCACGTCCATTTGTTCCCAAAAAACATATGGATCAACAAAATATTTTATTCAGTTTTTCTCACCCTCTTTGCAGGTTCTGGTGTTCATAAATCAGTTACAAGGTCGTAACGTGGTACTAGTATCTCACATCTCTCATAAAGTTTATCCCTTCTTCAACAAGGTGGGAATACTTCCTCATTTATGTTTTTTTTTTATTATGAGACAATTTTCCATGACAACCAATCCCAGACTACATCAGACAACAACACCAACACATACTCCAACATGCTAGGACAACAGAAGAACCGTAAACAATCTTAAAATATACATTCAACAGTTTTGATGACCCCCTCCCCCTGGGCACCAAAAATATTAGCATGGTGTAACCATCAACCATTTAAACAAGCACCATTGTCTATGAAACTTTTACTTCTCACTTCTTCCTAATACAATAATGTGTTCATGTTTTCAAGATATAGTCAATTTAAAAATTATGACCGACCTAGTGTATGCCTTGATTAATTTATTAAATTTTCAAAAACAGCTTATAAATTACAATCAAAACCCTATTGAGAGGAAAAAAAGTGACATTTTCCTAAAAAATTATCAAACTCAAACATGCACCTAAACAAGCCTTGTATCCAGGGGTGCAATATAACAGTCCTCTCCCAATTAAAATTGCAATACTTGAAAGGAGACGGAGTCTCGTGAATTTGAAATTCCCAAAACATGGGTGTATGGCATAGGAACGGAGATTCTTTGAAAGAA
Organism: Glycine tomentella; assembly: GCA_007407185.1. NCBI lineage: Eukaryota > Viridiplantae > Streptophyta > Magnoliopsida > Fabales > Fabaceae > Glycine > Glycine tomentella. The sequence continues at coordinate 1,830,492 of PYAF01001177.1, forward strand.
GATCATTTTGCCAAGGAGTGCACTTCAAGTATCTCAACCTTTATTCAACACATAATTCTTCTCCTCACCACACAGACGGAAACACCATTCCAAATTTTCCACCTACTTTCATTGGACTTCACTAATCATAATACTTCCAGCAATTCAATCTAAAATCACAACAACACAAAATCTAATCACTAAACCCTAACCCAAAGTCCATCACAAACTTAGTGCATTCAATCAAAACGCAAAAACAATTCAACCAATCAGCAAAACAAAACCCTAACTCTACCTTGTTATGCATCAAAATAGCGCATCCAGGTTCGAGCTGATCCTTATCGACGAAAGACAAAATACCAACATAGTACTCGGGCCCCACCGAGGACGAAACGATGGCATGATTCTCGTCGATGAGTTCCTCGAGGTTACCAACGCTCATAGGGGAACCTCTGAGATCATCGACCTTGGATCTGTCTTCCTCGGCCTTCTCCTCCTGTGGCTTCAGCCTCTCCTGGTTCGCCACAAACTCCTCCTCCATCAAGAGGTAGTCCTTTATGCGCTCCAGCTTCAGCAGTCGCAGCTTGCACTTCGACAGCGGCGTCACCGTCGGCAGCCGCGCCGCCGCCTCCGGCCCCTTCTGCTTCCGCTGCTTACGCCCCACGCGGGCCGGCGGCGCCGCCGGCTCGAACTTCTTCTCCTTCTTGTCGCCGCCGTCCGGCTTCCGGTCCCCCGGAAGACCGTGCCGGTTCAGACCGCCCGGTGTTCCCTGACCCATGCTTTTGGTTTTTGTTTTTTTTTTTTTTACGTGGATGCTTTTGTTTGGTTTTCGAATACGCGAAAGTGAGAGAATACAAAATTAGAATGATTTACATATACTTGCTACTTGCCTTTGTGCACAAGTTAAAGCCACCAATTGGGCCCAAAAGGCCCCATTCGTTCAACAATCGGATACTCCCGCGTCTAGCCCAACGAGAACCAAAAACTGCTTTCATTTGGGCCTGGTGGCCCTCTATTTTCATTACCTTTCAGAAAAAGAAAATCTAGAAATTGTTGTGAAGCCAAAAAATATTGTCTCTGAAACTGTTGGATGACATAAAAAAACTCAACTCTCCATTGAAATAAATTATCATTTACGTATACATGTGTGCTAGTAACTAAATTTATTACAATGTGATATGATTAACTTTACAAAATTTGTACTATCACGTTATTTAACAGGACCGTGTAGAAATTTTGGGGCTTAAAGCGATTTTTTTTAAAAAAAAAAAAAAAAAAAAACACTTGTCATTAAATCTTTTAGAAAATGAAATTTGAAAATTTTCTTGCCTAATTGGACTGAGCTCTTTTTCTATCATTAAATCTTTAAAAAAATATATTAATATTTTCATTGTCTACTCTTGGAGTTGGATCATGAATATTTTTAGTAACTCCACTTGATGGATTAGCATGTTTAACATTTGCAATACTTCTTACCGCCCCTAGTACATCTAGTTTGTGGCAGTGCTGTGAAAACTCATCTCCTGATCAATCCGGTTGACACATTGAATATATTATATATTATCCAAATGATTAGTTATTAATAATTTTGAAATAGTTCTCACTTTTTTGTTTTATAAAAAACTTCACTGCAATATATATATATATATATATATATATATATATATATTAGATTTCAAATCACAAAAAAGTTCTACTGAAATATTATGAATATCAAGCATGCATTCAACATTTGAATTATCAAGTTTTTGTCATGGGTTCTAAATTTTAAATGATACCATGAAAAGAATTTCAATTAATTATGTCATTTTAGGAAAGAAAAAAAAAAACTCAATTGGATCAAAACATGTCAAATTGGTAAGGATCATCGATTTTTATCTAACCCAGACGGATCAAAGTAAGTTTATCCGAGTAGATTACATAATCATAATTAATGGAAACTGAGAAGTCAAAAATAAATCAATTTTAATAACTTTTATTTTTTTTGTAAAAAGAAAAGAAACAGAAAAAACTAACTACAATCTGGGAAACGCAACTCCTGCTGCATGAGCAAGAAGCTGCAAGTTGAGATCAGTTTTTGGTTTATGTTACTCCCCACTCCCACCACCACCCACCCACCCAATAATGTGCATAACTGTATAGTAGAATACAGTTTGCAAATTTAATTAAAAAAACTAGAGTTTTTAATTTGAGTTTACATCTTCAATATGGACTTATGTTAAACATAAGGGAAAAGAATTTTTATAAGTAATAATGGTAGTATTTTACTCGAGTGAGATTACATCCTTAAGATACATGTGAAAGGGGCTGGACCATGCCCATGAACTGCACCCAAACCAGTGTACTTATTACAGTAAGAGAACAATGAAAATAAAAAAATGTAATCTTTTTAAAAATGGTGGTTGTAAAAAAATTGGGTATTTTTTATCAAACTTATTAAAATAAAATTTAAGAGACTAAAAACAGCATTTTAAGCTCAAATAAACTTTATATAAACTCTTTTGAACATCATAGTCAAGTTCATGAATAACCTCTTTTTTTTAGACAAAAAAAGAGAGTGATAACTTATTAAATAATATTTATAAAAAAAGTGATAAACTTATTTAAAAAAGTGGGAAAAGCTTTATATTACGTTGGTTACTAAAATGTATTACAATAATATAAAAAACAATTAATATATTGGTATTATATTATTAATTTATATTTATTTTAGCAAGCTAATTTGACTAATGCTGATTAATCAATGTGACAGATTGAAATGAGTTAACGCAGGATAACCGAGTCAATTTGTACAACCGGTTTTTTTTATTTTTGAAATTATTCATTTTCATTCTTCTTTTTTTAACTTCCTTGTTATTTTTTATTTTATTTTCGTATTCTTTAAGTTTGTTAAATGCTGTTATCGAGTAAAAAAAATGCTAACTATTATGAATTGGGATGAGTATTGAACTTTTTATATTTATGCTTTTTTCCTTTTTTTTATTTTTCAAATTAGATAATAAAAAAATTTACGTACCAAGTATATAGATTGAGGTGAGTGAAAAAATGAGAGAATATAAATTGAGGTGGTTTAGGTACTTAATAAAATAATTCATGGATGCTTTCATAAGAAAAAAAATGTGTTACCAATAACTCGACATAAAGAGAAATAAAAATATATTGAAACTTACTTGAGAAAGGTAGTTAAATAAAGTGTAATGAAGTGAGATATAGATTTATTTCTCCTTCTTCTTTTCTCTTTCTTTTATTTTATCTTATTTTCTTTTCTTTTATTTTTTCCTTTTCCTTTTTCCTTCTATTTTTTTCTAACATTCTCATATTTATTATTAGATTCATCTCATACATTCCAATTAACTTGAATTAAAGATGATATATATATATATATATATATGCTAGATAATGATCTTGTTTCAATCATATTAAACTACAAGTTGTATAGTTTTTCAATTTGCTCACAAAAACAGTAAACTAAGTTAGATTAATTTACTTTATTAGCAACTAGCGATGAGTCAACTCAAGTAAATGAAGTTGACTCACTTTAAAACATTTACCTATAGCTTAAAATAAGTAAAATTAGCTGAGTTTGTTGCATGCCTGTAATTGTGTACAGTACTGTAAACCTTAAACATTACTGTTTATATTATACGTAATAAAATTTTCCTTCCATTAAAATATCCTTGAATCGTTTTTTCCCTATGAAAATCATATTATATAAAATATTTATCGGGTTTTTTTATGATCATATTTTTTCAATCACATTTTTCATACACAAGATTAAAATTTGAGATTTTGATTAAAAAAACTAAATCAAGTATCACTTAGACTAATGATTTGTTATGTTATTTCATTTCTCTTTTTATCACATTAATTATATCATATATCATATTAAAAAAAAAATCTCTTCTATGAGATATACATGCATAATATAAATCATGACTCATGAGTATGTACATGCATGATGCATCATTTTTGTTTTCCAATTACGGGGAAACAACTAGTAATGCAAACATGCTTTTGTTAGATATTGTATATAGAAGATACAACAGAAGGTAGGTGATGGTTATTTACTACCGTTGACGACCCAGCAAGTTCTTATTCAATTGGATCATTCAATTGACGTGCTACTTGTTACTAGTTACTAGCTGCAAGCTTTGCCACAGTACTGGAACTAGTAAATGTAACACGGAGATAGTGCCATCTGCACACTTTTAACTGGCCCTGCCAAACTTCTTCTACTCCATTCAAAACTTCACCAAACTCTGACATAACTAGTTAATACTTAATACATGTAAGCATTCTGCAGCAGGCACCACACCTCCAGGAATAAGAAACTAGTTTATATATGATCTATAAACTTCTTGATATATTTTTATAAGAAAATAAATTAAACTTTTTTTCATAACTTAACTCATATACGTAAGTTATAAATTTTGTGGTTATTGTACTACTATAAAAATTGGTCAATTTTAATGTACATTGATCTTAGTTAATTACTTTCCTTGTTTACTTTCTTGCTGCCTTGAGAACTGAGACCACACCTACTGAAAGAGATATTATTGATTATATTTCGCGATGGATCGAGTTATGTTGTGGACCAACTGCTGATAAAAAAAAAAAAAAAATGTTTTGGACCACCTTATATATATAGCTAGAAACTACGTGGAGGAAGAAAGCTGAGAGCAGAATATTAATTCCCCCCTTCAAATTCCAATACTGATAATAATTAATCCAGTATTTTGAACCCAGGCCTTAATTTGCTATATCACTCGATTAATTAATAACGTAACGTGTCTGTCTATATATTTTAGGGAACTTCCAAATGTTTTACTCTAATGTATATTTTCTTTCGGTCCAAACTATAGCTGGTCATGACATGTACGTACGTATAAATTCATATAAAATAGTAAATCCGTAATGACCCCCGAATTAATTCTTACAGAAAAAAGTTTCAGTATTAGATTCAATAGTCAACACCATTTTCTGCTCTCTTTTAAAAATTGAAGGACGTACACCAAAACAAACAAGAGCTCTTTTTTTTTTCTGATTTGCCTCTATGAAATACATCCATACAATAAAATTAAACATGTGGCTATAAAGCTAATGTATGGCCCTACTATTAACTTTCAGACCTCTGTGCAGGAAAGGAAAGGGAAATTTCATAGGCATACAGAAAATAACAACGAGGATATTCAAACATGTGCATATGCAGTATTTTTACCTCTTTTATTTTTTAAATTAAGAACAAAACTTAATTGTAGTTCTGTTTAGATATTTTTTGACATTGTTCTTCAATTAAAATTAAAATAAAGTTTTACTTATTATATATATATATATAATCAAGTTTTACATTAAAAGTTCAGACAGAACCTTCAATTGTAATCAGAAAATTATACCAACAGAAAAAAAAATACTTAAAAAATTACATCTAAATTATGTCCCTTTGTTACATGATCGCTTCTTCTCTTTCCACTACATGCCTACATCTTTCACTTTTTCTCTCATGTTGTGTTTTTTTTCCCTTTGTATTCTTCTTTTCCTTTCCTTTCGCCTCTTAAATAAAAAAAGTAGGTCGATACTCATGATTTCCTACGAAAAAGGCTAGTGTATCAGTGTATGGCTGATTTATAATCACTTGCATAGATTGATTAATTGTTTTTAGCAATATACGCCTGTGTCAATTTTATACAGACTTCCAAAAATTAGTATAAAAGAATAAGTTTAATTGTTGTTATATTAATAGATCCTTGTATTTTATTTCTAGCTAACACAGTACACATATATACATTTATATATATTAGCAAGAAAATATTAAATATTAAAAAAATTGATACTATAAGATTAAGATTTCTCCTCTGACTTATATATGAGATGTATACTAATAAGTATGAGAGGCTAAGGATAACTTTTTATATCATACGTACAACTAATATCAAATGACTCGTATGGTTGAAAGAAAGCTAAACATAATGATCATTTAAGCTTATTCTAGAAGATTTTGAAACTAAATCTATTTAATAACTTTATATAACCTGATTAGCTAAATATAATAATTGGATCATATGATAATATATTATATGCTTAATTTTAATAACATAAATATGCATAATTAATAGTTAAATATATTTGTATATTATTAAAAATATACTACATATTAATAAATTGATTGATAAGGTAGTAATTAGTTTTAAAAGTGTATGAAGTTAAGAGGAACCAGGTCTCCCCTGTTATAGAATATATGGGGGTGTAATTGTTAATTATAAAAATTAGGATAATTTGTGTTTGCTGTGTGGTGTACTGAATGTTGTTATAAATTCCACCCACTTGAATTGTTGCACGTTCGGTCATGCGATTTATATGTACTATAATATAATGTTGTGATAATTAACTAAATGCATCATAAATTAATGTTAGTAAATTTTAATGGTTGTTTCATTTTTAAATTATTTGTTGTTCTAGTATATTTTTTACAATATTTTAATATTTAAAAAAAAAAAACTATAGTCCTAACATGAATTATTGAGAGCATCTAATCATTCTTTCGATGAGATGTATAATATATATGGCAAAGGAAGTGCCAAGACATCACAACAAATGACGTGAAAGAAACATTTTTTTAATTTAATTTTGACTATTTTTACATCTTAATTTATATACTTACATTACTTTCTTTTTTGTCATTTTCTTTCCTTTCTTTTTATCACGACAATTGTTATATATGTACATATATATATATATATATATAACTTTTTCTCATTATTTCTATCTTCTTTTAATTTCTAAGAGGCGTTGGAAATTTTTAGTTTTCCAAAAATCTAAAGTTGGAAATGTGTATCTTCAATTTTTGTTATAAGTGTTTATTGAAAAAATTATGTATATTATCCACACATGGCGTTAATGTATATTTAATATAGTTTATTTAAAAAAAAAACTAAAACTCTTTAAATAGCTTATTTTTACCAAAATTTTAAAAGAATTTGCCTTTGAGTAGTTAAATATTTAGTTTCTTAAAATAATCATTACCTTATAGTAGTACCATCTAAAACATTTGAAAGTTGAAACTAACGTCCAACAGCATGGAGACATAGAAAGAGAACGCGCAAAAAACAAGTAGCTAGCTAGTAAATTGAACTCATATATTGATTACATTACTTCCAGGCTAAATATAAATATTCCATAAAAGAACCACACGTATATATATGAGTACTATGGTTGACACTTGACACAACAAAACCTAAGCAAATTAAGATCGACGACGGAAATGATGACATAATACATTACAAAGATATACTACTATTTTTTTGCTTAATTTCAAATAGGCGATAATAAATTAAACGCTAAAATGGTTGTACGATAAACGACACGCACATAAACCACAATTATTTCCTGAAAGGTCGTTGACTAGGGTAATCCAAAGAAACGAGAAGAAATTCCATACGCATGGATGTTCATCTCAAGGGGTAGGATGAAGTATGCTACCACCACCAACGCTGCCCCCAACACCACTGCCACCAATGGGACCTCCGAATCCTCCCAACCCACCTATCCCGGTGGTGCCACCGAGGCCGCCACCAAGTCCACCACCGCCAATACCACCACCTATTCCGGCACCTCCAAAAGGTAGTCCATTGCTTCCAATTCCAGAATAGCCACCAACTCCACCATAGCTGATGAAGTTCTTCTGGTCATTGAGACCAGCATCCTTGGGATTGGGAACATCTCTGGCACTTGTGGCCACAGCCAGAGCAAGAACCAACACCAACATACACCACTTAGCCATGTCACTCTTAGTCTCCCACACACTTGGATTCTCCTTAACTTAGTTACTCTTTTCAGTGACTGTGTCGTGTGCCCAATATTTTGGAGAGTGTGTTTTTATAGGGGGGAAACATAAACTAACCGGTGAAACTTTAATGTCATTGCAGACTGCAGAGCCAGCTTGCTGTGGAGGTGTTGGGTCGATCTTGATAAACTTCTTCACTTGATTTTTCAACTGCACTAATCTCAACCGTTGATATACATTTTTACTTGAACAAAATATTAATTGAAAAATAAAATAAATAAGAATTTATGGTGGAAGATTGAACTGCACCCATGAAGTTATTTTCCAACTGTAAATGATCCATATGTATTAGGAAAAAAGCTAGTGTGTATATATGGCTGACTTTATAATCACTTCACTGGTTGATTAATTATTTTAATTAACAAAATATAACTTTCAATTTTATGAATACTTTTACAATAAATTAGTAAAAAATTAATTATTTGTTGAAGTACGTAACCTCTATATTACTATTAATATTTAAAATTTTAATTTTAGATTATGAGAAAAAATATCTTATTTTCTTTTTCTATACGTACAGGCGGTTTATGAAAAAAATTAGTCAAACGGAACCACCTTAATCATTTAACCTTATTTTAAAACTAAATATTATTAAATCTATTTAATAACATTTTATAGTCAGAATATGAAAATTTAATCATTGTATCAATTCATGTGAAATAGTGTATGATAATCATACATATGCCAAATTTTAATTAACTTAAATATTCATAATTCATAGTTGACATTAAGTTATTTATATATGTTGAAATTTTATGAAATTAATGGGGGGAAAGCCAAGTCTCCTGTTTATATAATAGGTTGGGTAAAATAATTATAAAAAATAGGATAAATATTTGTGTTTATTGTGCCTATTGCATGTATTGACTATTGAATGATGTTGTAAATTTCACCGTAATCGGTTGTTACACGGTTCAGTTGTTTAATAGACTACGTACTATATATGATGTTGTGATAATTAACTAAAGCGATGTACGTACTATAGATATTAGTAAATTTTAATATATGCTTAAAAAATTGAATTATTAGTTATTATAGTGTATAGTTCTAACATGAATTCTTGAAAAAGTAAAATATCTTATATTACAATGATTTTTTCCATCGGGATATATATAATGTAAAGAAATAATATGAAAGAAAATATAAAAACATCAAAACAAATGTTTTTTAAAAATAATTAAGTTCAATTATTTTACATCTTAATTATACTTACATTAAATATTTTTTGTCATTTTATTTCTTCTCTTTTTATTCCTTTTTGTTACATCACTTGCTATACGTGCGTATATCATTTTTTTTTCTCGTATTATATATTTCTCTCTTTTCTCTGAGGTATATATACACTGGAGGCTATCTACGTACCCAACTCCCTTTACTGACCTCTAGCACTACCTCCTATGCTAGCTTATGCGAAGGCTCTGTTTACGAAAGGTGTATATATGTCATGTGATTTTTTTTTTTAGAATTAATCTAAAAACTTTACAAAAAGTGACGGCACGGATGGATGGAGACGAATCATTTTAATTGGTTAGTTTTTTATATTTAACCATTTTTATATAAGATATTTAACAATATTTGAATTTAGTATATATATATATATAAATAAAATTACACCACTATAATTTAAATAATTATTAAAATATTTAATAACTTTTAATTGAATAATAATTTTTAAAATTTATTATTGAATTGAAAATTATTTTCACATAAATTATATATACAAAATTTTAAATTAATCTAAAATTATTTTCATTCATTTAGGTTAACATTGATATAATATAAATTTTTCAAAATATATTAAAATATAGATCATTTAATTATTTATTTATTTATCAAATTTTAATTTTGATTAAACTTAACACAAATAATTTTAATAATATATAAATATAACACAATGATTAAATCTATAAAAATCACATTTTATAATAAATTATTAAATAAGTGTAACACTTATTTAATATTATATCTGAATAATTTGATTTCTCTCTTCTGAATTCCGTCAAATGTGAGTTACTTGTTGCTCCTTTAAAAAATAACACGTATAGTTTTGTATGATTCGAGAAAAGTCCTTAATTTGTACGAAACATCGATCACCTTGTGTTGTGTTATTTTTTTTTTTTGTTAAAAATTGACGCGATAGATTATATGAAGTAAATCTTGATCACTAATATATAATTTTATGGTTTATATTAATTACTCTTTCATTGACGAATAAAAAATATTTTTTTACTAGATATATATTTATCAACATTTTAAAAGAACTTTTAAAATAAACATTTATTTTTCGTAAAATATTCATTACCACAACTGATATAATTAATAATTAATCTTAAACATTTGAAAGAATGAAAGTTATAACCAAAAAGGTGGAGGCATGGAGAGAGCGGGCAAAAAAAGCAAGTAACTAATAAATGGAACTCATATATTGATTACATTACTTCCATGCTAAATATAAATATTCCATATGTAAAAGAACCACGTATATGAGTGACTATGGCTGACACAAAACCTAAGCAAATGAAAGACACAGAATGACACATTACAACGATTTTTTACTTTCCAGAGGCGAGAGAAACACTAGAACAAAGCTTGAACGATTAACGACACGTACATGCACAAACCACAGTTATTTCCCGAACGAAAAAGAAAGACTAGTGTAATCCAAAGAAACGTGAAGGAGCATGCATGCATGCATGTTCATCATTTCAAGGGAAAGGAAGAACACCGCTGCCACCCCCAACGCCAGCTCCAACGCCACCACCAACACCGCCACCGACTCCGCTACCGGTACCGCCAAACCCTCCGATTCCACCGGTAGGGCCGCCGAGGCCACCACCAAGTCCACCACCACCTCCAAAACCACCACCTATTCCGGCACCAGCTCCTCCAAAAGGTAGTCCATTGTTCCCAATCCCGGAATAACCACCAACTCCGCCATAGCTGATGAAGTTCTTCTGGTCCTTAAGACCAGCATCCTTGGGGTTGGGAACGTTTCTGGCACTTGTGGCCACAGCCAGAGCAAGAAACAATACCAAAACACACATCTTAGCCATGTCCCTCCCACACACTAGGAATGTACAACGAGTTATTGCAGTCTCCTTTTGGTTACTCTACTATGAGTGTTGTGCTGAAGTGTTAAGAGGAGCATGTTTTTTATAGGGGGAAAAATAAACTAACCGGTGAGGGGACAGTTGAGGATGGTAAATGAAACATTAATGTGACTCCAGAGAGCCTTGCTGTCATGTCCCAAATACAATTTAAGACCAATTTCGTACCCTGCAGGCGCATACGTTTATTATCGGTGTGTATGTATAATTTTTTCTGGTGAAATTAAACACGTATCCTATAGCTAGCTATTCCTGTCAGTGAGCAAAAGAAAGAGACAGATTAGTCATGAATGGGATCCACCAGTACCTGTGTCATGTGTCATTGGGTGCCTGCAGTAGTAGTCGGCTGAGTCCAAAGGAAGCAGGACCATACATGCATGATACATTATGTAAGTTATTTACATAACATTTACATTTTTTTTTCTTGTCAGGAGCAGCAGAGAAACGCAATTACGCAAATATCTTTGGCCAAAAACTTTGGAAATTCATCTGCATGAAGTAACTTATGGAAATTCAGATTGACATACAGTGACGCGTAAAAAAAGTTCACGACAAAAAATAATAAAGTGTTTTTTTTTTAAATTCAGAGTGTATTTTTTAGATGCATATGTAAACAAAATATATATATATATATATAAAAGTGAAACATAAATATAATTATATATACAATAGCACGTTCGGTGTTAATTTGTTCAACGAATACAACTGTTATTTTTCTATAAAACATAATTATATCATGCTTTTGAATGCCTAATTGCACGACCTAATACCAAATTTCCCTGAAAGAATTTGTTCTTCCCTCTGGTCTTGGTTCTTGTAATAGATTGCAAAGTCATTACCTCATTTCAAACGTAAGTAGAATTTTAATTACAAATTAAGAGAAATTTAAATTTTAATGCTTTGGAGTAAAATATGATATTTTGATTAGAATATGTTGAATAAATAGAAAGGATTTATTAAAATAGTTTAATTGCTTGGATTCATAGACATTTTGACAAGAAGGTAATTGTTTTGAAAAATTTAAGAACAAAATCCATAGAAATACTTTAATGGGTAAAAATATTCAGAAACTAAGTTTCAATCAACATTAATTATAATAGAAAGGACCAAAACTATAATTAACATAATTAATACAGTGGCACATGACGACACATACTAAATTTATAATAATATTTAAATAGTAACCTGTGAAGTTAATTTAAACTTAAAATTAAATTCATATTTCCATTTTATTTGGGCATGCAGCCGATTGTTAGATGATTTTTAATGTCAAATCTTAAGTTTAAGATGTGGTCTTCACTAAATCTCCAAATAAAAGAGATGAATAGATCTTCAATATGAAGAATAAATTCTTGTAGAAGAACATGAAAATATGTATAATATTCAAAAAATAATATTTTTTTCTTCTTTCTCCCTTTAAGATCTCAAAATGAGATATATCACTAAAAAAATGATAAGGATATTGAAATATTTTCGATCTTAAATGATATTATAAGATCTATCAAAATGTTGTCTTAAATCTCAATTTGAGATCTATTACTAAAATGCATTATCACATAAGGAACAGATAGGGGTTCTTAAAATCAGAAGCATAAATCCAAGTAGAAAAATAAGAGAGAATTCGTAATTAGGTGTAGTAGTTGGACATTATTAAAACATGTAATTAGGGAGTAAGGACGTTGTATGAGTTATAATCACTGCTACAAAAACTGCATTTTATGACATAAATTCTAAGTCCATTGTTGCGACACTGTCTTAGTGAATAGGGCGGTGGCATTTTTGCAATTAAAGTCAACAATTTAAAGTTGATTTTAGCAAAACGACGACAGTTGAGTTTGTAACCGTCTTCGTTTTCTATATTCAAAGTCGTTTTGACCTCAACCTTATTTGAAATTGAGTGAAAATTAATATTTAAAATAAAAATAATATATAACACGCGTAATAAATCCCAATCGATTGATTCAAACCTATAATTTGTGGTTTCCTTCTCCAAAGAAACCCTCGAATCCCTCCACCGCCATGAGACCTCCATTCCTGAGCGTCGCTGCCGCCCGCATCAAGGAGCAGAGGGGGGTCGCGCTCGCCGACCTCCGCACCAAGCCTCCGCCGGACCCCGACCTCTCTGCCACGCTCAAATCCCTCTGGCGAAAGGTGGACGCCCCCGCTCTACTGCACTTGGTGGTGTTGAAGCAGAAGGAGTCGGCGATGCTGCGGTGGTCGGTGTGCGGGCTTGTGACTCAGGTGCTGCTGAGTTGGTGAAGGTGTACGGTCCAACCTATGCATCCCCCAAGAGTGGCCTGCGTGCCTTGATGATTTTCGTTTTGTTTTTTATTCACGAAATTTGATTATGCTGGTTAGTGTAGGAGATTTCTCTTTCTGGGGGGCAGGTTCCAGAGGTGTTTAAGGGAGATCCGTGCTCGTGCTTGTGATGTTGAGGATGAAAAAAAGGGTCTCAAGATCACAAAGGAGGATTGGGCCAAATTGCATGTACACATTGCTTCGTACAACAACTTCCCTACTGCAGCAGGACTGGCTTCATCAGCCGCGGGTTTTGCTTGCCTTGGTATTACACATGTTACTCTTCAATTTTTGTTCGAGCTTTCTTTCATTTCATAGTTATGACAACATTACAATAGTTTTAATTATTGATTCAACAGTCCACCATGAAGAATGGTTTTCCTAGACAAACAGGCTAATTTCATGAAGTGTGTTTTATTCCTTAGGATTGGATTCATAGAGGAGTAGCCTTATTCTTCATAAGAATTTTTTGAATATTGCATCTAACATCGTATTCTTTGAAGTTATGTGTAGATAATCAAATTTTAGTTTTGCTCTCTCTATTGCAATCTCAATCTTGTTTTCATGCTTTCTTATTTGGAATAGCAAGGCTCTTGGTGCTTGTTTATTTTATATTGGGCTTAATATTAGTTACCACGCTGGTCTTATGGCTTCATTTGGACACTTTGAATTTCAATAACATGCTGGTAACACTTGTGAAAATTGTCATTATGTGCAGGCAAGGATCAGGTAGTGCTTGTCGCAGCTTATTTGGGGGATTTGTAAAGTGGATAATGGGAAAATTAAGTAATTTGGTAATGCACCATGTTGTCCAAGAAACCATTTGTAATTTCTATTTTTCTACTTTTGTAGGAGGATAATGGCAGTGATACTTGCAGTTCAACTTGCTGATGAAAAGCACTGGGATGATCTTGTTATTGTTATTGCAGTGGTATGTCACTTGGTCTTTTTAATTGAATGGATGAGTTTACTTTTGAGTGACTTATAATATATTTCAATAAAAAATGGTCTGTTGTGGTCATTTCTCAATGTAAAGCCCACCTGGAAACATATTTCAATAAAAATGGTCTGTTGTGGTCATTTGTCAACCTGATAATAATCATATTATCAATTGGAATATGCGTTTTCTTCAGATCATAGAACTCCGTATGCTTGAAATGTGTCACTTGTTTTTACTCCATCAAAGAACTCTATATTTTGTTTTTCCATATCATTTATGGTTAAGTTTATGCAACATTGGTATAGCAATGTAAGTGTTTGCATTCTATTTTATGGCTTTTGCAGTATCTCTAATTTTGTTATGGTCTGTCTAGTTTTTAATCATTCATACTGCATACTACCTTAAATGCTTCATTATTATTTGATATCATATCATTTTTCTTTGTATATTCAAGTGACTTACATATTAAGTTGTAGAATGTGGTGGTGGTTAAATGAGAGCTGTGCAATACTTTCCCCATCTTGATTTTGTTTTTAATTTGTCTAAGCCATGTTATTTATCTTGTCAATGACATGTTTCTATTTCATATTGGCAGTACGTATCTGCTTTACTCTATCATCTCATATGCCATACTTTACTCAATATTCCCATCTTGTTATCTATTTATAGGTTAGCTCACGGCAGAAGGAAACAAGTAGCACCTCTGGAATGCGTGAGAGTGTTGAAACAAGTTTGCTATTACAACACAGGGCAAAGGTACTTCATTCCTCTGTACAAATTAGATTAATTATCTAGCGGGTGTTTGGGTAGAGCTTCAATGAATCTTGTCATGTATCTCCCTTGTTGTATATAAGGAGAGAGTGGAGAAACAATAGCATCACCTTCCAAATAAGGATTAGCCATTAGGGGAACTTTCAAGGATGATGCTATTGCTGTCTTAGCTTCTAACAAAGGTTCAAAATCTCTACCTGTTGTCTTGCCCACTTCTTTTTTTTTTTATTCACAAAATTGCATATTTTTATGCCTTAACCACTGTCTTTGGAACATGCTTGTGAATATGTTGCTTGATTGTTTGCCAAGTTGACCTTCAATTTATAAAATATTTTTTGTCAAGTTTAATTTTTTTTATTCAACGTTTTGAAAGAAAAAAAAAGTGACAAACCGTAAATTTTATAAGGATTAGTAGTTTGTAAGAAAAGACTAATTTGATGAAGGTTTTATATTTTAAAAAAATGTCATTTAAATAAAAAATATTTAACTAATATAATGACACTAACTTTTGAATTATTATTTTTTTAAAAAGTATTTAATATTACACATACACGTGCAAATGCACACACTTAGAATTATATTAAAATCTATTACAAAAAATGAAATAACTAAAAATTGAATAACCAAAAAATTTCTACATCGATGAAAAACATTTGAAAAGTTATATTTATTAGTAATGGTGCACAACTTTTTATAGAATAAAATAGTTGATAATGCATGGAGAGCATGACAGTAAAATATTAAATAAATAATATAATTATAAAATATTTTAGTAATCTCCGTATTTAATATATTGCAATTATATTAGTTTCCTTGTAAAGTAGAAAGTTCGAACTCCACACAAGCCCACTGGAGAAGGGCCCGTGATTTGTTTAATTTGTTGTCACATAATAAGTTCAACTTTCATATACTATTTAAAATATAATAATATTATGTGACTAATACAATATATTGCATCATAAAAAAAGTGTCATGTTGATGAATGATCGAATGGTATATGGTCATTTTTCGATAAATAATATACTAGATGTATTTAAAATAAAATGTAATTATTAATATATTTAAAATTTACATTTTTTTTATCTTCTTTTTGTTTTTAATATATTGATAAATGTACTCGATCGGAAAACATTCCTTGATAAACTTTTGGTAAAATAAAAAATTGATAATAAAGTTGCTCTTTACATATTGTCGAAGCAACTAAAAAATAATATCCAAAAGTATTATTTTTTATTAGATTATATAAAATTTGTTGCATGTTTAGTTTGATGTCACATAAAAAATATGTTTGGTAAGTCACTCTAGAGTAAGCTATTTAGATTAACTTACAAGTTAATATGATAAAATATTTTGCTAAACATTTAGATTGGTATCACATAAAAATTATGTCTGGTAAATCGTTCCAAACTACTTTAACTAACTTATATGTTAGTTTTAAAAAAATATCTTCGTCTCTTTCCTATTTTATTGTAGCAACTAAAAAGAAAATATCTATGTGCAATTCAAAATGATTTCCAAATATGTGCTTGACATTTCTTAGATATTGTATGATCTTAATCTTCATAGTCATTTAAATTTAATTTAATTTTGTTTTATTTATTTATTTTATGATTCTCAATCTGATTTTCTTCTTTGTTTCAGTCTTCTTTTAGAGGCTAAAGGCTAAAGCTTGCTGTGTGATCTGTTGTTGTTGTTGTTGGGTTTCAGTAGGTTCTGCCTTCTGTGTGCTTCTTTTTCTTTTTTGTTTTAGTTTATGTTGTCTAAACTTTCTTTTGTGCATTGAGGTATGTATATTATTTGAAACTTACGATTTGTGTTAGCATATGATGATCCGATGGCCTCCCCCATTCCAATGTTGAAGCTTGATTTTTGTTTCTGTGATTGCTCTACCTCCTTGAACTTTCCTGGCCTTATCCTTTTACAAATTTTAATCTTATCCATGGATTCTGCCCTTATCCATTGTTGTGATTATTTTTATTTTTTTCTTGGCCAATGGTTTATTGTTTTTTCACAAATGAATATTGAATGTCCGTTGTTCAGAATCAGTTAGTAAGTTATCTTTGTGAGACTGGTAATTCTGATGATTTATGCATATTCTGCTTGTGGCTAAATAATAAATAGTTTAAAATCAGTTAGTAAGTTGTTTACTGATTTATCCAATGTATCCATCTCTATTTCCACTCAGATTGAAACGGTCATGGCATCCTAGCACCTCTTCTGTTCACGGTACATGCCTGTCTCTACGATTTTTTTTTTCACTATCTATCTTCCTTCTATATGTGACATACATCATATGTCATTATGTTACAGTATGGCATGCATGAAATACAGGCAAACTTCGATATGTTGCTGACTCTACCGAGGAGGTTACAAAATAATCATACATTTGTTATTCAATTACACAATAGGAGTTACGACAATCAGATAGTCATATTCTATGGGGTTTACTTGTATATTGTACGGGATATGGCAGTATATATCTTGTTTTGTAGACTTCTGTTTTTTACCATTGTACTTAGCATCACAAAATGTTATCATTTTTATATTTTATCCTATGTATATTATTGTTAGGGAAACTTTGAGATTAATCTTGCAAATGAAATGATATTTATTTTTATAGACTTCGTATGGTCCATTCAGATTGATCATATAACCACGGCTATTATTATCTACGTGTAAAAAAATTTGTAAAAAAGTATAATAAATTAAAAAAAAATGAAACTACATCGGTTCTCACTTAAGACCGTCTTAGAATGTGACTTTATAAGACGGTTTTTGCTAAACAACCGTCTTAGAATGTCACTTTCTAAGACGATCAACAACCGACGTAAAAAATATAACTTATCAACGACACCCACAACAACGACGATTGTTGAACAGACGTAGAAAGCGTATTTTGTAGTAGTGAATTAAGTGCTTAATTAGTATATACATGCATCAGTAAAAAAAATAGTATATGCAGTGTAAACTTTTTTTTTCCTTGGACGAATAAAACCATGTAAATTAGTACTGGTGGCCGATGGGTCATTCCAAATTGAAAAGCTTAATGAAATTATAACCCACCAATATTGAATATGGTAACTCATTAGTCATCAGTACCATTAAGGATCCAATTCCAGTTTTTTCAGTATTAGTAAATTTAATAAGTTTATGTGCAATTACCAATTGTAAAAATTAATATAAACGCGACGCATTTTATAGGGTGCACCACTGAGCCATATGGTTACGGTGCATCACAATTCCTGGCCTTCGGACTAATCTTCTTCGCATATATTTTTATGGGCACCGTGGTGAATATCTGGTTTTGGATTTGTGCTTGTTGTAAATTATGGGGTGGGTTTGTTTTGTCGTGCCTTTTGTTGGGTCTGACTTCTTATTTGTAGTGGTTTCGTTGGTTTGCTATGGATGTTTTCAGTTTGGGTGGAGTTTACCGAGACAGAAAGAGAAAAAGAAAGAGAAAAAAGGGAGAAAGTAAAAGAAGAAGAACATAGGAGAGATGGTTGAGAACCAAGCAGGGAGAAAATGGGAGAGAAAGAAGAACAAAAAATTTGGTATGCTCTACAGATTAATCATAGGGTTGTGAAAATTGGTGCATTGTGTTTGGTGGACCACCTATGATGATCCACCTTAGAATCTGCCTATAAATGCGCGTTAAAAGTTTATAAAATTGATTAAAATAAGAAAATCTAGTAAATAAATGAAAAACTATATAATTTTGTAAAATTAATTAACCTTGTTATTATAATGTTTTTTTTTTAACTTTCTGTAAAATCATTTCTCTTACTCCAATGATTTGTTTTCAAGGAAAATAATTAATTTTCTTTATTATAAACGATGTAGCACAAAAGCAACATTCTAAAAAACAATGCTTATTTTAGAATTTATGTTTTTTTCTAACACAATAGTTATTATGGAACAGTGAAAATATAGAACATTTGTTTGACCTAATATGCAGGACAAATAACCTACACACAATTTATTAAAAAACATTCATTCATCCATTAATAAATATTTATTAAGTATAACACCTTAATAGTATTAATGAGTTGACTTCTAATGGTTTATTAAACCATCATTATTGTTAATTGACATGGTGTCTCATCATTTATCGAGCTTGACTATTAAAGCTTCAATAAAATGTAATTGATTTTAACTATAAAAAATATATATAGCTGAGAGAAGAGATGCCATTATAGATAGTTGGTCATATTTTTTTTACAAATATTAATTATTAACAAAATTAATATATACTTTGTATCAATAGTATAATAGTATAATGATAAAAAAATTACCGATGCCACCTAATGGAGGGCAACTTCCTAAAAAATACTAGTCATTTGCATGTCTCCAAAATAATCCCTATTAGCAAAAACAATTAGTTGTGTACGTATTTGCTTAAGTTTTTTTTTTAATGAGAAAAACACAATTAATTTATCAAGATCAAATTAAAAATAATATATATATATATAGGGCTAAAATTTTAGCCCAACAACTATAGCCATTCACTCGGGTTGGGTTGATTGTAAGAAAATATTACGAATTTAAAAAAAAAATACACAAAAAAATTACAGGATTCAAATAAGGAAGCAAATGTCCAAAATTGATACATTATGAAATATCTATTATCCTAATTCTAATAGAAAATAATTTGTTTCTGTTTTTTTTTAAAAAAGAAAAATACATACGGAAGCCTAAAAGCCAGCCCGAAGGCAACAGAAATACTAGGCTCAAATTTTAGCCCAACAAAGCCAGCACCTAGATTCGGCTGATTAGTACAAAACTTGTAAGAAAGACTTGGACAAAAAATAATTGCAATCCAAGACCATCAGGGCAAAATATAAGGCTAGAAAAACACCTTGATCTTTCAGTGTGACGAAAGGACAAAAGAAGAGAGTTTGGCTTCAACTCAACTCAACCTTTCAGATAATATGAAGACTGAAGATATCAATATTTGGTGAACAGCAAGAAAAAAAAAAAAAAGAAAGATCACAATAGTTCACTAACAATTAGATGCTGATCTGGCGGAAGATTATTGGACCACTGAGTAATCATATTGAAAATAAAAACCCTAGTAATTTGTATAAAGAATTTATAGGGAATTTTCGGGTTTTGAAAATTTGGGCTTGGAGATAGCGGTAGTATTCTCAAAATTGATGTTTTATTTTCTTTAGCATAAGAGTCCAATAGATAAGTTCTTACATTGGAAGTATAGGAAGGCTGTCATTCCAATTTGTAAGTTAGTTTTCAAACTCATATTAGTTTATGTTTCAAAACCGACGACCAATCATAAGCAAGAGAATATTTTGATTTTTCTTTTTGAATAAAATAAAAGTAAAGACTAATGACTATCTAGTCCAAAAAAAAATGTAATGACTCTTATAAATAAATATAGATGAATCCAAAGTCAAAATAGGGTTCCCCAACGTTTCGTGTGGTTTTGAGGACTCTGCTAGAATAGAAAAAAAAAATGATCCACATAAACACAAGTCACACAATATGTCAAACAAAGACTAACTTCAAAAATCAATCATAAATAAAATTTCGTTATCTCAACAAATAACCGACAGCCTCGTATGCAGGTGTCTTCAGGAAAAGGACCAAGTGGAGCAAAGTTAACAATTAACCTGTGTTAAAAAAATTAGCTGCAATTTAAGAATTTTATTTCATTAAGTTAGCTATTAGAATGCTCCTGTTTTTAGGGCCTAGCCCCTTTATGTCACAATAAAATGTTCCTGTTTTAAAATGAAAGATGTAATTTAAGGCTTTAAGTGTAAAATTAAAATTACTGATTAAAAGTTTATTAAAATAAATGTGTATTCGATTTATTTTATTTTATAGGAATATTTTTTTTTTAAACTTCTAGATAGAGATTTTAGAAAGGTGTTTCCCTAAAAGAAAAGAAAAAGTCGTATCAATCTAAATTTCAACAACTTCATAATTAAATATACATATATGAATACTAAAACTGATAATATTTGAACCAAAAAAGCTCTTATATTATAAATTTAAACCCTGTAGGTAAAAATATTTTTATTGCACTCTTTCTTTTTGTAACAGATGCCATTTTTTAACAATTTTTATATTTTAAAAAATAAAAATTACTTTTATTTTTTGTATTAATTTTTTATCTTGAGTATTTGTTATTTTTATAATTATACCCTTTGGATTTGCTTGGCTCGTGAAGTTAGAATTATAATTCTAATTGCTAGAATAAAATTGGTTTTTAATCTTAATTAATTCTTATATATGTTTGAGTTGAAAAGAATTTGAATATAAAATCATATTTCTAAATTAAATTTTAATCTAATATTTATGTGTCTAGTTAAGGATAGTTATGAGTAAGATATGTCAAGATTAGCTACGTGATAAGCAAGATCTCAATTGGTTACTTGATTTCTCAAGTTATTTTACTTATAGTTATGTGCTTTTGTGATTGTGTGATGCACAAGGCATTAATCGACCTATAAGGGTAAATTGAGTCCCAATGATAACCCACCAAAAAATATAGCCTCAGATTATCCGCAATCACCTACATACATCCGATATTTCTGTCACTAGATTAGGTGAGAATCACAACCCTCACTCTACAAGGATCCCCAATAGACAACACAAATTTCCTCTTTATCCTAATACATATAAGAACTTTGTAAAACACTAGGATCATCTCTAAACACAAAAAAATAAAGGAACACTTGTAGCTCGTGTAGTCAAATATGTGGTTGCAATGGGTCAAAAATCCTTTATATTACGGTCACAATTTAAAACTATGTAAAGAGGTTTGCGTAGAGTTAAAACTTTGTTCATAAAACTCATAAGGTTAGTCAGAACATGTTAAAGAGTTAAATTATAAGGGAGGATGACAATAATAAGATGAAGAGTGGTCATAATAATAAGAAAACAATGATAAGGGCGGGAGTATTTTTTTTTTTTTTTGTTACCAAAGTAAGGCTAGGAGTGTAGGACTGGGAAATTGAAATTTAAAGAATAAAAATTAAGAATTAAAATATATTAGTTTAGTATTATCACAATTTCATGAAATTGGACTTCATAATTATGATTTTAATTTTGACATAACTTCTTAACACTATAATTATATAGTACAATTTTAATTTTAAATCCCAATTTCAAACGTCAAAAACACACTTCAGTTAATTCTATTCAACTTTTAAACTTTCTCTCTCTCTCTCTCTCTCTCTAAATCCAAGATACATATTCTTTTACTAATCCGTTTGAATCAATTAAGCATGTTTCTTTTAAAATTTCAATTTATAATTTTTAAAATTAAAAGATCATTTATTTATTTCTTAAGAAAAGTGAAATAAAAAAGTAAAAAGAAATGGAACTTATATTAATTTTTTGACTGAAATGGAACTTATATTAATCTAAATTCCAAAGTAAAGATTGAAAAGAAAAGAAAAAAACATTGGTGAGTTAGAATAGTGAGATGGGAAATGAAAAATGAATGGTTTCGGGTCAAACCTTAACCGACCCAGATGAATATGTTGGAGCGCGCGTAACCTGTCGCTATAGTGAGACGGTTCCTCACGGTTCTGCTTCTCCTCTCTTACTCTATCCTCTTCCGTCTTCTGTTTCTTTTGACATCAACAACAACAATTAGGGGTTTTTATTTATTTCGTTTCGGTCAAAAAAGGAGAAAGGAGAATATATATTATGGGAAAAAACTGCCCCTTCGCCTCTCCAGCTTCTTCTGCTTCTCCGTTTTTCTGATGCTTTTTCTCAAAGGTACTAATTGAAGATCCCCTTTCATTTTCATTTTCGTTTTCGGTCTCTCCTTTTCTGACCGTCAATTTCAATTTTATTTTTTTATTTTTTAGAGCATCGTGGTGTGATAATATATATACTCTCTTCTTCTTCTTCTTCTTTTTTAATTTTTAAGATTTATGGAGATCCCTGCGTTAGGGTTAGATATAATATTTCTGTAGCATTTTTGAAATCGTTATTCTCTCTCTCTCTCTCTCTCTCTATTCTCTCCCAAAAGAAAAACAATTTTTTTCTACAATAGTTGGTGTTTATTATTTTTGCTTTGGTGGTGTGTGATCTGGCTTTATAAACCTAGGGTTTTTGATAGTGGGGAAATTGATGTTGATGAAGGTGTGTATGAGGATGTTGTTTTGCTGAATTGTTTGTGGGATGGCAACAGCAATACAAGTAGTGATGAAGGAGATGAGCTAAAATAATGGGCGATACTTCTCTTCTCACTTGTTGTTTGTCAATGGAGAATCACCACCCATCCACGCTATTGTCCATGGATTCTAGTGCATCTTCACATGAGGAACTGGATTTGGAGATGAACACACAGATCATACCCCCCGATATCAATTTGCCCCTTTCAGCCGAGCGCAGCCCTCCTCCACAGCCATGGAATTCTGATCCCTGTGATATTCTGGATGTTGGTCTTGGCACTCAAGGCTATGAGACTGAGACTTTTCTCAACCTTCCCAAAGCTGGAAGGAAATGCACCAAGCGCATTGATAGCATTTGGGGTGCTTGGTTCTTCTTCCGGTTTTACTTCAAGCCCGTGTTGCATGAGAAATCTAAGACCAAGGTTATCAGGGACAGCAGCGGTGTTTCGGGGTTTGACAAGACCGATCTCAACCTTGATGTTTTCATGGTTCAGCATGACATGGAGAACATGTACATGTGGGTTTTCAAGAGTAGGCCGGACAATGCGTTGGGTAAGATGCAGCTGAGGAGTTACATGAACGGTCACTCTCGCCAAGGGGAGCGCCCGTTTCCGTTTAGTGCTGAGAAGGGTTTTGTTCGATCCCACAGGATGCAGCGGAAGCATTATAGAGGCCTATCAAATCCCCAATGCGTGCATGGCATTGAGGTTGTTCCATCGCCCAATCTAATGGGTCTCGATAAGGATGAGCAGAAGAGGTGGATGGAACTCACCGGCCGAGACTTGAATTTCGCAATCCCTCCTGAAGCAAGTGATTTCAGTTCGTGGAGAAACCTTCCTAACACGGACTTTGGGCTTGAAAGGCCGCCTGTTCCGATCAAGAGTGCTCCTAATTCTCATCCTAAGAAACTGCTTAATGGAACTGTGCTGAATCTGTCTAACCATAGCAATGGTGATGCCATTGATCTATCTCCTGTAAATGGCAAGAAGAGGAAAGAGTTATTTCTTAATGATGAAGACTATTACTTGTCTGTTAATCCTCCATCTGATCGGATTCCAGATATAGAGATGCAACCAACTGAGCATCCCTGGTTGAATGACTTTAGTGGGGTGATGAAGAATGTTTGTGGCCCTGTTACTGCCGCAAAAACTATTTATGAGGATGAAGAAGGTTACATGATTGTTATAAGTCTGCCGTGTGTGGATCTTTCAAGTGTGAAAGTTTCTTGGAGGAATACTCTCATTCATGGTATCATTAAGGTTTCTTGTGTGAGCACATCTGGGAAGCCATATATCAAGAGACATGACAGGACATTCAAACTTACAGATCCGTCATCAGAACACTGCCCACCTGGTGAGTTTGTTCGTGAAATCCCTCTTTCAACTCGAATCCCTCAAGATGCCAATATAGAAGCATACTATGATGGGCCAGGATCAGTGCTTGAGATCATGGTGCCAAAACTTCGTGTGGGATCAGAAGAGCATGAAGTTCGTGTTTGCCTTCGCCCTCATCTTGGAGGGAATGATCTTATGTTGACTTGAGTTTTAGGCTCTTTTTAAAATTAATGGGGTTGCAAGGATGGTCCGAAAATCATTGTTTTACTAACTTTGTACCTGTGTTATCTACAATACAAATGTGCATCTCACAATTGTCTCCATTTTTTCTTATTAATTGCGATGGTTTTTTTGGGGTCCTTAAATCTATTAGCGTTTGATTGTAATCATTCTTTATCTTTTAACATCCATCCCTAATCATTTATATGAAATTATTAAATCTGACCTTATGTATACTGGTTTGTTTTGTATTTACTTGTCTGATCTCTTAGAGGTATTCTGGGAATAACATTTGTGTTTCACGCCTTTAAACTGAGAGAGGTGTACTTTCGAGGAAATGTAGTTATATCCGCTGATTAGAAAATCAACAGTTAAATTTTTGCAACTTCATAATTTGTTAAACATGTGTATATAATCCAAACTGTAGATTTTTTAATCAGTAGTTGATATTGCATTTTTTTTCCTTTAAAATATACCCCCTTTAGCTAATTCTGAGTTTCTTGGTGCATAATAGCATCTTTATTTTGGTTTCAAAGTTTTATTAGCCTGAGGAAATTAGTACACCCTTCCCATATAGGGATGTAATGATTAGTCTGGTAATTGTGCTTGTCTTCTGCCACCAGTTATGAGACTATCAGGTTCACACTCATTGGATAAAAAATAGAAAATCAAATATTCCTTTTCAACTCACCATGTCATTTTACCATTGCAATTAACTCGTTTAAATTTTCAATTTACTTTCAAATTGACCTTTGACTAAAGCAATAAAAAAGGTAAGGAAATGAAGCCAATAGTTGGGGGTTTGCTAAACCTAAAATTTAGTATAGTTCAAGATTTTATGGGTGGCGTTTGGGTTTTATGACTTGTAGCAAATGTTGAAAGTTGTGCAGTATTTAGTTGGATTAAATGTTTCATTTTAGTCAGTAAATTGCTAAAATTAAAAAGGTTTTGTTAATAAAACAAAACCATTGAAATCATCATTAGTTATTTACATCTTAATCTTGATTTTATTATTGGCAGACATGTGGGGATCTATTAAACTGCTTCACAGCTGCACAATTATTGACAGACCTTATCCAAATTCGTGTAGTTTCGTTTTAAGCCTTTATATATATCATCCAAATTCGTGGAGTTTCGTTTTAAGCCTTTATGTATATCATTATGCTTTAAATATGAAAGCCTACGTTGAAGAATTCATTCTTGTACTACCTTGCAATGTCACCTTGATGGGAAAGCCTTATGTATCCTGCATTAAGTTACGTGGTTTATACATCATGTGTCGTAAACGAATAGAAAAGTATAACGATGATGTGTAAACTGTAAAGTATGTTAGTTACGTGATAAAAAATGAAAAATATTACATGAAAAAAAGAGTTTGTCAATGTTAGACTTTCTGTCATTTTGGAATTTTAGCCCATCATTTGTCAAAGAAGAAAAATCAACACCCTTTGGAGGCTATTACTTCCTCCACTATCTTTTTGTCTTTAAAATTATATTTTAGAATGTACTTTCTTTTTTGACTTCTAAAGACTAGAATGACCAATCCGGAGAGTAAAAAAAACATTTTAGAAAAAATGCAGGAAGCAATTTGGGAAGTGTAAGAAACAACAATCCCCATTGGAATACCTTAACGTACAGAATAATACTAGAAGCTGTACAAAAAATGCCTCTCATAGTCCATACCTGTGTTATCTCGAATTCTAGATAGCTAACGTGTAATGGATAAACATATATCGTTTCCTTTTATTTTTTCTTGAGGTTGTCTAAGACTAAGACCTGGTCCTCATGTAGGGAAGACTGAAGAGAGACTGAGCGTAAAACAACTTCGGTAAGATTCGAGAACTTATCAGAGGACATGGTGTCTTTTTATCATTTTGTTTTTTAAAATTATAGTTAAGAGAGACACAGGTTGGGTTGGGTCAAGTTTAGTTAGCTTCAAACCAAACTTAATAGTTTAATCAAATTAAATTTTGGGCTTAATGTAACAAATACTAATGTCTATGTCAAAATGTGAAAACCAGAACCATTCAAGATATAGACATTATATATGAATTTAAACATTGTGCATAGTTGAATTATAAAATCTTCAAAAATATAAAAATAAAATGTTTTCCAATATATATAGATCGAAAAAAATCACCATTATAATACCACATTCTTCATAAGATTTTAATTTAAGCCAATTTATACTTGAATCTTTTATAAAACAAAACAATCATAATTGAAAAAATTAGTAAAATATTACATTGAGTCTGACTCAAGTTAAACATGATATAAATCCAACTGAAATCACAACTTAACCTATTCAGCATTAATTCGGAGAGTGAAATAAGCCTATACTCTTAACGTATTCAGTACAAATTCACAGAATGAATAAGCCTATTCTCTTAACCTATTCAGCACAAATTCACAGACTGGAATAAGCCTATACAACCTCGTATATTCGGAGTGAGATAACCCATACTATCTCGTAACTTTTGATGTTTTAGTTTTTTTTTTTTTTAAATCAATTGGTGTTTTAGAATTTTAAATTCTTAAATATATCCTTATTTAATATTCACTACTAGTGATTACAGGTATCAAAGATCAAGATATTATATGATTGATATTTAGTCCAAATTAACAACTTTTAGTATTAGTGATTAGAAGTAATAGTTTTTTAGGCAAAGCTTGCGGATTCTGCTATAATGAGAATAACATTATTCCAATTCGTGTGTGTGGGGCGGTTTCAAGCAGATTTTCTTGGAAAAAAAAAACGACCAATTTTGAAACTATTTTACCACAGATCTGAACTTGTTCTTGAAGGAAAAAGAATAATATTGTTTTATTTAAAAGTCACATGTTTAGAAGGAGAAAATGTTCTATTCTTACACGTGTTTTCTCTATTAATTTCATGGGATTTTAGGTCCTAATAATTTTTAAAAATTAATATCTAGTAACCGGAGAGATTTGAAAATAAATTACACAATCGGAAGATAAAAATTATTGCAAAAATATTTTCTTAAACATTAAAAACTTAAATGTTTGAAGATTCCAATTAAATTTTCGTTTATACTTAGAGAGATTCATTTGAAGTGTCCCAAATGGCCAATAAAACATACACATATGATGACCAAAAGACAGGATATGTCATTTAAAAAGACAGGATAAATCCTTCAGGCAAAAGTGCATAACAATTGAGTATAATCCATCTAATAATGAAAATAACGCAAATAACATAATGCTTAAAGCAACGTTCATTTCAGAAGGGAAAAACAGTTTGTATCCCCCATCCAACAAAAATCATGCGATTAAAATCCAATTAAAAAAGCATAAAGTAAAACAAGTTTTAAAACAGATATCTGGAGGAAAGCAGCAACATTTAGTCCACTTCCTCAATCTTGGGGCCAGCACCACTTCCACCAGAAGGAGGAGCAGCATAATCGTCCTCTGCTGCACCAGCACCACCCACGTCTGGACCAGCACCACCTTGGTACATCTTGGCAATGATTGGATTGCAAATGCTTTCCAATTCCTTCATTTTGTCCTCAAACTCATCTGCTTCTGCAAGCTGGTTGCTGTCCAGCCACTGGATAGCTTGCTCAATTGCATCCTCAATCTTCTTCTTGTCAGCCGGATCAAGTTTCTCACCAATCTTGTCATCCTTCACGGTGTTCCTCATGTTGTATGCATAGTTTTCCAAAGCGTTCTTGGCCTCAACCTTCTTCTTGTGCTCTTCATCCTCAGACTTGTACTTCTCAGCCTCTTGAACCATCTTCTCAATATCTTCCTTTGACAATCTACCCTTGTCATTGGTGATAGTTATCTTATTTTTCTGGCCAGTGGTTTTATCTTCGGCAGAGACATTCAAGATACCATTGGCATCAATGTCAAAGCACACTGTAATCTGAGGAACACCCCTGGGTGCAGGAGGAATGCCAGAAAGCTCAAATTTGCCCAACAAATTGTTATCTCTGGTCCTTGCTCTTTCACCTTCAAAGACCTGGATAAGCACACCAGGCTGGTTGTCAGAGTATGTTGAGAAAACTTGTTCCTTCTTTGTTGGAATTGTAGTGTTCCTAGGGATCAGGACAGTCATCACACCACCCGCAGTCTCCAAACCAAGAGACAGAGGAGTGACATCCAGGAGGAGAAGATCCTGAACCTTCTCATTGCCCTCACCACTTAGGATTGCAGCCTGAACAGCAGCACCATATGCAACAGCCTCATCGGGATTAATGCTCTTGCAAAGCTCCTTTCCATTGAAGAAGTCCTGCAGCAGTTGTTGAACCTTGGGAATTCTGGTAGAACCACCAACAAGGACAACATCATCAACGCTTCTTTTGTCCATCTTAGCATCCCTCAAACATTTCTCCACCGGCTCCATACATTTCCTGAAGAGATCCATGTTGAGCTCCTCAAATCTGGCACGTGTAACAGTGGAGTAGAAATCAATTCCCTCATATAGGGAATCGATTTCAATGGTGGTCTGGGCAGTGGATGAGAGTGTTCTCTTGGCCCTCTCACAAGCAGTCCTCAACCTTCTAAGTGCTCTGGGGTTTCCACTGATGTCCTTCTTGTTCTTTCTCTTGAACTCTTGGACAAAGTGGTTCACCATCCTGTTATCAAAATCTTCACCTCCAAGATGGGTGTCACCAGCTGTGGCTTTCACCTCAAAGATACCCTCCTCAATGGTGAGTAAAGACACATCAAAAGTCCCACCACCAAGGTCAAAAATCAACACATTCTTCTCACCAACACTTGTGGCCTTCTTATCAAGACCATATGCAATGGCAGCTGCAGTAGGCTCATTGATAATTCTCATCACATTAAGACCAGCAATGACGCCAGCATCTTTGGTAGCTTGACGCTGAGAATCATTGAAGTAAGCAGGGACAGTGACAACAGCATTCTTCACTGTGGAGCCTAGGTAAGCCTCAGCAATCTCACGCATCTTGATAAGCACCATGGAGGAGATTTCTTCTGCGGCAAATTGCTTCTCTTCACCCTTGTAGTTAACCACGATCATTGGCTTGTCAGCAGCACCAGGAATGACCTTAAAAGGCCACAATTTGATATCACTCTGAACAGAGGCATCACTGAATCTACGACCAATCAACCTCTTGGCATCTTCAACACAAACAAAGCTTCTTACAAAAAAACATTTTTGCATCTCACAATAATAGATAAAACAAAATTTAGATCTATTCTAAATTCTTGCAATTTAAAACATAAATCAAACAGTCATAAACTATTTAAATTATTAATATACTAAAAGCGTCTTATAATTGATCAAATTTCTATACCACATTAGATCCGAAAACTCGAGGTCTTATATACATATTACTAGGGTTAAACTATTCATTTGACCTTATAATTTTCTCTATTTAGGTTTTAGTTTTCTTCCGAAAAAAGTACGTGTACACTAAAAACTAAAAAGTATATATGGTCTTAGGAACTCAAATATTAAGGGATTGTGTTTCTTAGTTTCCAAAATGAAAATATATATTTGTTAGTCCTCAAAATCGTAAAATACATCGTTAACGGTTTGGATGTACAATCTACAGCGATAATTGACCATAAGACGAACTAAAATTTGTACATCGCCAAATTGAGAATAAAAATGCAAATTTTAAATTAAAGGACCAAACAATTATAAAGAGAAAGTGAATAGTTTAGCCTATAACCTAAAATAAATAAATAAATAAATACATAAACAGAACAATCGAATGAAAAAGACAAAATATTTTTGGGTTAAGAGAGGTTACCGAAGACGGTGTTGATGGGGTTCATGGCGACTTGGTTCTTCGCCGCATCACCGATGAGACGCTCGGTGTCGGTGAATCCGACGTAAGACGGCGTGGTTCTGTTTCCTTGGTCGTTGGCGATGATTTCAACGCGGTCATGTTGCCACACACCGACGCAAGAGTAAGTGGTTCCGAGATCGATTCCGATAGCAGGACCCTCTCCTTTTCCGGCCATGATTTCGGCGTGCGGCAAAGACCAAAAAGGGATCTAAGAAAGTGGAAGAAGGAGATGAAAACCACAGCGATAAGGCACCACTGTGATTCAAGTGAGAGATCTGAGGGGCAATAGTTAGGTTATATAGTAGTGTAGTTAGGGTTTGGAGTCCTTCCAGAATGTTCTTTAAAGTCGTTGCCGACTTAGCTTTGCCAACTGGGTATGCATAATTTTCACGTTCGCGGATCTGAATTTTCCAAACCGTGGGCCTGACTCTCTTTCATGATCTAGCCCAATAAGTCACCTAACTTTTTTTCAGATCTATTTTTTATACAATTTTTTTGACAAAAATATGTATCTAAATAAAATTTAGATACAATTATTTTTTATTAGTTAAAATTTATTGAGACGTAAAAAAGTATATGTTAAAAATATATTTATGACGTAAAAAAATATATGTTAAAAATATATTTATTTAACCGAGATAAGATTTCAAAATATATTTCTGTTTGTATCTTAACAAAAATTATTCCTACAGGCAATAAAATTGTAAACACGTATATTTATCAACAGTATTTTTATAATAAATAAAAACAAAAAGAGATATGAGAACAACAAAGCGGTATTCATTATTGTCTATCTGATGTTAAAAATGCAAGTGAATCAATCTTCTATTATTATTTAAGGTGAAGAAGTTTTGTGCATAAATTTTTCTGCTTTTTTTAATGCAAATCTCACAAAAAAAGCTACTTAAAATATTGATAATATTATTAAAGCAAATTGTATTAATTATTGCCTAATTGGTACTACTATTAAAAACGCATGTCTAACAATGAATATATGATCTGTAATCTATGTACTAATCAAGCATTCATTAATTGCATCATTAATGTGATAATTAAGAATTGTTTTAAGTTAAACCATTTTATAATTGTCCCAATAATAAATACATAGCAAATGTATAAATTCATAACTTGATCATTCGTATAATATCTTTAACGCAAGATCTTGAATAAAGATCTTTAGTTCAAAATCTGATATTCACTATATCTCTCAATAAAGAAGTTGAGGAGATCTTCAACATGGAGGATTGATTTTTGTAAAAAATTTCTTAAGATATGCACATTATTTAAAAAGAATAAATTTTCTTCCTTTTTCTTTTACCTTAAGATCTCAAAATGAGATTTATCATTAAAAAAAAAATGGAAAAGATCTTGAGAGATATTTAATTCTATTTAGCATTATGAGATTTACCAAAAAAATAGTCTAAGATTTCAATTTGAAATCTACCACAAAATATGCTTAATATGTTTTAACGCAAATTAGTAACCATTAACCACTTATACATTCAAATGTTTACTTATATTACACTTTTAATTCTTAATATTTTATGGTTTGTATAAGGGTAAAATAAATTTGTACAAATATAATTGGGGAACAAAAAATGTACACATCCATAAACTTCAATTCTTAGACTTTGATGTGTAGATCCAAGGTTACTAAATTTTCAGTCTTGCTGCAAAATTTTGAACACAATAAAAATTCTTTCGAAAATTACAAATATCATCAAACATCATATTTTAAAACAAAGAGCTTGACTCTTTTTTTTTTATGTCTTACAAAGGAGAATAAACTTTCAAGATGAACAGATGAACATTGTGGATTTGAATTTTGAGAAGGGTGTTTAACCACAATATACTATAAAATATAATTCAACTTCAATGTAGAAAATCTAAGCATCCTCAAGAAAGTATATATTTTTCATATGTAACTACTATTATATGATGAATGCGCCTATTTTTATTGGTTAAAATAATTATTGATAAATTGAAGTCTTAATTATCAATTCAATCCCTAAATTATTTTAAATAATTCAATTTGGTCTCAATTTATTTTACAAGTTTTTTAAAAAGAATCAATTTGATTCTCAATTTTTTAAAAGATTTAATTTGATCCCTAAGTTTTAAAAAATAAATTAATTTAATTTTCAAATTATTTTAAATGGTTCAATTTGATCCTCAAATTTTTTAAATTTTGGAGACTAAATTGATTCATTTTTAAGATCTTGATAACTGTATTTAACCTTTTAAAAATTTTAGGATGAAATTGATTCATTTTTGAAATTATTTTTTAATTTATCACTTTTATCTCTATTTCTAAATTGAATTTAAATGTTTTTAACATTTTTTTTTATCAATACTTTAAAATATCGTATTTCACAATATAAGATCGTGTTTGCATTGTCATTTCAACTGCGACAACACTAACCTCAATACACCTCCACTATAAAACGTAATGAAGGGTTTGATTTTGCAAATGAAGGTTGGAATTGTCAAAATGACAATCCAAGCATGCACTGAATTATTTATCATAAATATAAATTATAATTTACAATGTTTAAAATATTTATTTATTATAAATTTTAATTATATAAAACAAATATTTAACACGTGCATTTTACAAGCTAAAGTACTACTTCTAAGTTCTATCTTATTTATCAAGTTATAGCAAATTTTGTATCTTACAAGTTACACTATGAGTTTTCTCTTTCAATTTGTCCTATAAAATTTATTGTTTAAATTTATTTCATAAGTCTTTCTTTAAATTTTATCTTTTATGTTTTAACATATACACAAATAAAAATTTTCTTTTTCCATTTTTTATAATGAAGGGGCCTTCTTTTTTTTCTATTTTTTTCTTTTTTCCATTTTGATACAATGCATCTCCACTGGAAAATACATTTCTCTTTTTTCAATTTTGTCTTCATATGGTCTCGTCATCTCGTGTAGTCCTTGTAGTAATGATTTTGCCTCGGTGATGAAAGGAAAAAATATATTACCTCTTAAATCTTAATAAACGACACTGCAATCATACAATCACTGACTCGTAGAATATAAGTATTTTTCATATCCAACTCATAACAATAAATATCTTTACTGTAACTATCTTACATAACTTGAACTCTGCAAGGGTTTTTTATTATGTGAATCAAAGACAATCAAGAAGATTTATAATGATTCGTACATCATCATGTTTAATCAATTATATTGGAGAAAATTTAAGTCTCACATCAGCTAGAGATAGTGTCAAGATAGAGTATATAAATGAGAGACAATTTTCACCCTATGAGTTAACTTTTGAAATTAAGTTAGGTTCAAACCCATATTCTAAGATAATATCAAAGCATATCAAAAATTCATTAACACTAAAAAAAAAGTCATAAATAACAAAATTTTGTGCATCTTAATAAAAACATTTTCCTTTTACTTTCTTAATCAATGACATATACTAGTTAACATTTGTGTTAAGCTTATTAGGTGGCGATGATTCCTTTTGTAGCATCTATTAATATTTTCCCTCTTCGAACGAACATATCTATAGGATGTGTTTACATGAGTTGTTTAATATTAAACAACAACACTTAATTTTCTTTTTCACTAGAACAAATTACATGAAATTGTTTATATAAATATCATTGCTTAATAATATTTATATAATAAACAACATATTTTTTAAGCAACTATGCAAAATCAAATTAAGCATTCACTTAACAATCTTAGCATTGATGTGAATTTTCGTGTAAAATATTTAAATCTATGTAAAATTATAACGCAAAAAAGAAACAAAAAAAAACTCATATAAGCAACTATACATTTTAGATGCTCTTACTATTTCTTATATTATACCTTACTCAACATTTCATTATAAATATAATTTATTCTTAGGTTTTTAAAGGGTTTTTATTTATTAGAAGTATTCTGAATATTGTTGGTATTTATTGCTCAACAGAAGGAACAATTCGAGATCCTAAAGTAGCTAAATGAATCTACAACATTTCAAGATTGTTTACGATAATCTAATATTTTTAATATGTGTCAAGAGTATCATATAAGAACTTTTACTTATTGTGACTAATTAGAATATAACTAAAAATAAAAACTATTAGATTATATTTGAAATTTTGAATGGTTAGGATTGAAAGAAAAATGTGTATATACCTCTTTCAAAAATATTGGTGGAGTGGTTAGGTAATTTGGGTTGACATGCTGTGGGAATGATTTATTTTATAAAAAAAATGTATTTAATTTTTACCTTGTATGAAAATGGTGGTGACCAACAGCAATTAGCCAGAAAAGAAATTAGTTTGTAGCCCAGTGGACTGGGATACCCGTGAGGCCGTGATAGGGAAAAAATTCCTTTCCAGAAAGACCCTTACACCCTTATTTTTAACAAGCGCATCTGCGCAGTAACCTTTGGTTACTTGGTCAGCCATTGTATATTTAACACAAGTTGAAAATTAAAGCAAAGTTTATTTAATATTATTTTGAATATTTTGGATTGTTGCTGATCGATCAATCGTCCACACTAATTTCTGAATCAAAAAAAGAAAATCGCTCACACTAATTTGAACCAACGCTTTCTATTTGTTTGAGAAGCATAACCACATCCGTTGTAGATACCCATCCATACAACGAATCCCTGACATTTTTTTTATTCGTTTGGCATAAGTACCATTATTACTTCGTAATAACTTTATTCCACCCAAAGAACTAACTAATATAGCCGTGTAAGTAAAATAAGTTAGAATCAAATTATTCATACCATATTTACGTAATATTATTCTTTTATTCCTCGATTATTTCATGACAAAGTAATACTATTTCTGGTGTAAAAAAAGTACTCTTTCTTCGTTTTATATCTCTTGCAATCATATAAACTTCTGCCTAACTCTGTCCCTATTGATTAATGTTTGGTAGGGAAAAGTAAAAGAAAACTTCCTATTTTAAATTAAAACGCTAAAAGAAAAAATTCTGGAAATTAATTTTTCTCTCACTTTCTTTTAATTCTTTTTCAACTGAACATAAGGTATTATTAACATTGGTTCCTTTTCTCATGTAAGGATACTTTTTCCAGGCTCTATATATATGAACACTTCTATGCTAGCAAATATCTAGTAACAAAAGAAACAAAAAGAAATACAAATTTGATGGGTAACCTATATCAAAAATAAGGGATACTCCTCAGCTCCTCTTTTATGTACATATTTTTAGACTATTTTATCTTTCAATTGATTCTGAAAATCACCTTGTCAAAACAATTACTTACATTCTTTAATATTTTTAATTAAAAATTCAACTAATTCTGCCTATAAAAAAAATAAGAAACACAAATTGACAAGCCCCACATAGTGCTAGTTTCCCAACTAGTATGACATAAAGAGAAGAGAAAAAATGACAAGTGTTAACAAGATGTTTGTAGTGTTGGATTGAATAAATTAAAAAAATAGTTAAAAAATTCATTTGGTTCTTAAGTTATAAAAAATATTATTATTAGTCTATATATTTTAAAACATATTCTTTGGCCACAATATATATTATTTTTAATCTTTTTTAGTTCAACATATTATTTTAAAATGATATAAGCAAAACTAAAAAGGACTAAAATGACATGTATAGGAATAAAGAAGAGGATGTTTATAAGTATAAAAATGTTTTTTTTTTTGTAAATATAAAAATCGACTAAAAAATATTACTATTTATTTATATCATTGTTTTTTTACTGAAATATATAACGGGTTATTTTCGTTGTAAATTTATTAAAATAGTATATTTTGTAGAAAATTATTTGCATAATGTAAGTCGACTATGTGAAACACTATCTCATAGTTAAAAAAAACCCTGCAAAATTTTATAGCAATGAAAAATTATCAGAAATTATATTTACCAGAAGAATGCCGTATTTCAAAAAACAATACAAATATATTGCCTTTTTTTTTAGTCTGTGTTCTCTCTGTTTTTTTTACGGCATGAGTTCTCTTGTTAATTAGAAGTCAAAAATTAATTCTTCAAAATAATGATATTTATTTCAGAGGTGGCGGCTCATAACAACGTATACTATAAAGTGCTATTCTAATTTTTTATAATAAAAATGTCGACCTAAACCTTTTACTTACACACTACACGTACAGATCAATTCAAATAAAGAAAAGTTAATAAATAGATAAAAGAATATAATAATTTTGTAAATTTAATTTTATTATTCTTACTTTATAATTTACCATTAAATTAGCAAAAATATAAATATAAATAATAAAATAATATATTAAAAAACAAAATATTACTTAATTTGAAATTTGTTTTTTCTTCCTAGACTTAATTATGATGGGAAGAAGAAAATGCTATTGGATTGGTTTGAAAAATATAATATAGTATGGTTGAAAAAACCATGTCATGGCAAGTGACGAAAGCACGGGATCGTCCTCTCCTCTTGGCCTTATTGCGCAACAGTGCTATTTTTCTGCCATTTAAAAGGAAAAGAGATGGACTCTTCAAATTACCCACAATCGACAACTTCTTTTTCTTCTATCTATCAAATTACCTCCTCTTCAATATTCCCCACCCATGTCAAAAACATCCTCAATCGCAACCACAAGATCAGAGATGTGGCGTGGTCGTTTAGGCTCTGCCCTACGAACCACCTTAGCATGCACCATCGCAGGTTGCACCTCCCTCTACGGCCCCGCCCCTCTCCGCCGCTACCTCGAGTTCCCCTCCTTCATGTACGCCACAACCGTCCTCGTAGTGTCGGACGCGACACTCGGGGACACTGTACGAGGTTTCTGGCACGTCGTTTTTTCGAATATTCAGGTCATGATGCTTTCTTTGCTTAGTTTGCAGCTCATAGGGCCTCACAGGTTTAACAGCTTCGTTGCTGCGCTGGCCATGGCGGCTTCGGCGTTCGTCGTTGGGTTGCCGGAGTCGACGCACTTGGTCACTAAGCAACTTGCATTTGGACAGCTTGTGAATGTTTTTGTTAGCACGGTGGTGGATGGTGGTCGGACCGGGGTGGCCGTTCACCCAGTTCATGTGGTGTGCTCTACAGCCTTTGGAGGTGTTGCTGCTGTCCTCGCCATGTTGCTTCCATTTCCTCGCCTAGCCCACTACGAGGTCATAGTTTACTTTTTATCTCAAATCATCCTATACAACTAGAAAAAAAATGTTATAACCCCTCAAAGTTACATAAACTCAATTTTTAGGATTATAAGATTGACTTGATTTAACAAGTGACATTGGTTGATAAAAAAAAATATAAACTCAAATTCTAGAATACACCCCAAATGCTAATTTAAAGCTAGAGAGGAAAACAAAAAAAATAAATATCATAGGTGATATTTTTTTGGTAACGGAGAGAAAACAAGGCAAGAAAAACAAAATTACAATCTCATGAAAGACATGTTCTTAGCTTCCGCATGAAGAAGCTAGGTATCATTGGTGATATAATATTAATGTGACTAGAAGAAATATAGAAAGAAATATTATAAGGTGTTGATTAGGTATTCAAAAGAAAGAAATTTTTAACACAATTTTTCTAATTTTGTGCAAAATAACTTTATATTGTTATTTAATCTTAAATTACTCTTTACTTATTTTTTAAAAAGAAATTATGATAAAATTTAATAAATTTATCATAGATAAACTGATAAGTCAGTGAAATTAGGTTCAATCCTTTTAAGTATACATGATATTGAGTTAGAAATCTTATAAATGTAAAAAAAAAATTGAGTAAAAAAATCTCACTAAAAATGATCCAATAGATTCTTAGTTGGAGATT
>PYAF01001177.1:1868774-1882651 GCA_007407185.1 Glycine tomentella
ATTGAATGATAATATATGTCATTTGTTCTTTTTTATTTTAGTTATTTTTTTTAAAAAATATAAAATTATGTAACTCACATTTCATTTAATAATTCTCTTTATATAATTTTGTAAGTAATAATAAAATGTGTTATTAAATGTGTTGCAGAACATGAATATTTCATGGTATATATTTGGATAAAATCTAAACAATGATTTTGGTGTACTTATTTTTTTTTTTTTATAATAAGTGAGTCTCTTCTTTCACATGGTATCTTAAGTTTTATAAAAAAAAAGATGAAATTCACAAACTATATAAAAATTATGAAAACTAGAATCATTTAAAGTATAGAAATTAATTAAGACTAATCTTAACAAAATAGTAATAAACTTAAAACATATTTTACTCAATATATTTGTAAGAAAAACAGAAGCACTTTAGCTGTAACCAACACTTGACCATCCCACTACCTAATTAGCTTACAAATTTGTTATTGCTTTTTTATGGATTGTTTTTTTGGACTCGTTTTTAATTTTTTAGATTGGTTTATAAATTATTCTGTGCTAATCAATCAATTTTTGTTTTTATTTTTTATTTTTCCTAAAAAAAATAGATTATGTATAACGTGCCATGTCGCAGTGGTGCTCGTTAATTTTTTGTGTTAATTATTTCTTTTATTTAATATAGATATCTTTTGACACTTTCGATTTTTTTCAAAGTGTCATATCGTACTCATTAAAAAAAAATTAATGTTACAGCCAATCTGTAATTTTTCCCTGGCTTTATTCCAGTTTATAAATATCTTTACAAACTCTGTCTTATAGTATTTGTTTTGGGTACATGCACGTAATTAGAGAGACATTTGGTTCTTTCTGTCTATCGTTTAGTATCATCACGAGAAAGACATGAACGGTTGAAAATCTAAGATCCTCTCGCGAAACTGGAAGAATAAAAAATCTTGTAAATATTTTTCCTATTATGTAAAAGGACTTAATGTAAAAATAGTTCTTTTAATAAAAGTTAAAAACCAATTTAGTTCTTG
This sequence comes from Glycine tomentella, assembly GCA_007407185.1. Taxonomy (NCBI): domain Eukaryota; kingdom Viridiplantae; phylum Streptophyta; class Magnoliopsida; order Fabales; family Fabaceae; genus Glycine; species Glycine tomentella. Next base: position 1,869,797 of record PYAF01001177.1, read on the forward strand.
AAAAAATTGAGCACAAACTCCTCCAATTTTAAAAATATAAAAAAAGATTTAGTTCCATAAAATTACTAATATAGGTTATATATATTAGTTATTTTTAAAGACTATTAATGTGCATCAGCAAAAGGGATTAATATAAAATATATTTATGATTTTAAGAACTAACGTCTCTTATGCTAAATTTATCAAAAAATTGTTTAAGCTTTTACTCTTTTAATAATTCTATAAACATATATTTATAATATTAAAAAAGGAAAAAGCTTTGGATACGCCATTGCTCACACTCCTTTTTAATTTTGAGATGAAAGAGTCGAAGAGATTGAAAAGAAGAAGAAAAAAAGGTAACGGACAATATAATTAAAAAAGTAAATAAATAAAAAAGATAGAGTAATATAAATAAATTGTAAGGGGAATGTACCAAAAAAATCGTAAGGGGAAATTGTGAGAAAATCAGAATTAGTTCTTAAAGCAATTTGCACATATGATAGTGACTCGTGCGAACCACATTATATATACATGAAGGAATAAGAATATAACTCAATGATTCTTTTAGACACATTAGTTTGCTGCTACAAATGTAAGGAAGATAGCTTTTAATGATTGAATGAGAAATTTTATCATTAATTGCGCTCACTTCATAGTTGGGTTAACTCACTTTCAGACAAGGAAGTTCTATCGATTATACGCTAAGAATACTTATGAGAGGTTCGACTGCAACATAGAGGCCATCTCTGCCTCGGACAACTCAACTGCAGTTGGTTTCATCGCTCAAGCCAAGTCCCTCTCCACAACAGGAGCCAAGCTTCTCCAGATTATTAGAAGTAAACAGGTAAGCTAAATCTAAATCATGGCATTTAACACTGAACCTGCGGCAGCAGTATCATTAATTTCCTACGAATTGCGAATGAGCTAAATGTTTGGTATGGGTTTTTTCATCAAACAGGATGGCATGCATTGGGAATGGCCACAAACAAGAATTTTCAACTCGCATTGGATTGACCCAGAAGATGAACTGCAACACTTGGAGTTAACAATAAGAGCTACGGACATTGCTCTATCAACTTGTACTTCTTTTCCTGTTGGGGTCATTGATGAGGAGCTCAGAGGTATCTTGCTCAATTGCAGAGGACAATTCAGCAAAGTCTTAGGTCAGCAAGCCAAGTGCTTTGATTCTTATGATGCAACCATAACTTCAGAGATGAAAAAAGAAATTTTAACAAAAAACCTCTCTATAGCCTATAAAGATCTCCCAACCTCGTTTTTTTTATACTGTGTGCATCTTCTCCTAAATGACTCACCCATTGCAAAAAAAACTGACCTCATGCTGGGAAAAACTCAGAAAAGAGGAGATTTCAAATGGATCGCCAGAAAGACGGGAGAGGTTGTCATGAACTTGATTCCCAACATCCACAACTTAGCTTTTGCATTCAAGTCCTCAATTTCATTAGGCCTCGCTGTGTTTTTTGGTTTAACATATAACAAGGAAAATGGATACTGGGCGGGACTCTTAATCGCCTTGTGTTTCGTGCCTGGACGGCATCCAACATTTTCTCTTGCAAATGCACGAGGACAAGGAACAGCAATGGGATCAATCTATGGGATCCTATGCTGCTTCATTTTCAAAAAAATTGTGGATTTCAGTTTCTTACCTCTTTTACCATGGATCTTTTTCTCTTCTTTTCTTAAGTATAGTAGAATGTATGGGCAAGCTGGTGGGATTGCAGCAGTTACAGGGGCCTTGTTAGTAGTTGGTATGAAGCACAATGATCCTCCTAGTCAATTTGCACTTGCTAGAATGGTCGAGGCCACAATAGGCCTCCTTTGCTTTGTTATTGTAGAGATTATTTTTAAACCCTGCAGAGCTGCAACTCTAGCAAAATCTGAACTTTCTCAATGCTTGAGATCACTTCAAGATTGCATTGGCCAGATTGCCATCATTACTCCTACCAAAAGAGAGATGCCATTTTCAAGCTGTCAAGCATTGAGAGAAGGACAGAAAAAGCTGAAATCTCTAGTGGGTCAATTAGAAGAGTTCACAATAGAGGCTGAAATGGAGCCAAATTTCTGGTTCATTCCATTTCATAATGCCTGCTACAGAAAGATGCTGGAATCACTATCAAAGATGGCAGATCTCTTACTTTTAGTGGCATACTCAATGGAAAATATCATGCTATTTTCACAGAAAAACGGAGCATTTTGGGTGGATCTCCATGATGGAGTAAACAAGAATGTGAGGATTTTTAAGAACAAAGTTAGCCCCACATTGGAACACCTTGAAGAGATAACAAGGAAAAAGACTCCCAGAAAAATTGAAAATGAGTTGAATAGGAATATTCCTTGTGATATCGAGGCACAAGAACATCCCAATGCAGAAGCACTTAGGGTCTGGAGTGGAGATGAAGTGGTTGATAGCATTACAGGATCTTTTCTCAAACATCTAGAGGAGATGGCTAACAAAATTCATACCAATATAGATGAGGAGATGCTTAAAAGTCAAATGCTTTTCCATTACAGCTGCTTGGGATTCTGTACTAATATCTTGATGAGAGAAACAATAAAGATTCAGAGTGAAGTAAAAGAACTACTTATGTGGGAGAATCCCTCAAGTCAAACTAATCACAATTAAATTTATAGTAAAGATCAAGCTCCGAGTTCACAGTAAACCTAGCACCATGACTTGGAGGTGACCTTAAGAAGAGGCTTAGCCCTACAAATTAACCAAGAATGTTTATATATTTGTATAAAATCATCCAGCAAATAAAAAGAAGATCCATTTCCAACAACCGGTGTTTGAAGCAGCCAAAAAGAAAATCCAATGCTTGATGCAGTGGTAACCAATTCTTAAGGAAAGAAATTACCTAATTCTACAAAGCACATCAAGTAGCATCCATGGCAAACATCTTAAGGGGGAAAGCTTTAATTGAATGCACATATGATATGCACACAATGTAAATATCAATACGGAAGGAAGGTTTAATTTGAAATTTCAAAAAAATAGATAATACACTATACTATATCGCTCATATCATGGTTGCACAGAATATAGTAGCACATCATCAAGCAAAATCCTCTAATCTTAAAGAAAATCCAGTATTTTCATTAGTTTACCAACGAACGTTCCTTAACTGCAAAAAACAACTTAAGGGAGCACGCATAAGTACAGCAAAAATTGAAATGTTATGCTCCTTTGATGTTTATGGAAGTTTTAGTAAGCTAAAGTTCACATTCCCAAGTCTACAACACAAAATTACATCTTAATCTTAAAAGCATACTAGTTTCCTTCGAACTTTGGGTCAGCCATGACAAAATGATACGCGATCACTAATACAAAGATGAAGACGCCAAGAAAATTGGCAAAGAAACCCAGATCTTGATCATCGATCATCTGCCCCATCACAGTCAACAAAAATCAACACACGTCAGCAACTTGGTTTGGGATATAACAAAATGAATTCATGACATAGACATCAAATCTAACATTTTATCCTATAAAATAAACATGACTAATACATGACATAGACATCAAATCTAAAATTTTATCCTATTACCCTCCAAATTTTGATTCTGTCATGACAGAGCATAAAATAAACATGACTAATACAAATCGGATGGTTCAATTTTGATCCCATACCCTATAGACCCGACTAATTCAAATCATGCCGACATTATAGATTACAGATTTATATATACATTAACAGTAAGCCCCGATCTGAAATCTTATAAGGATGCATATGAAGGTAAATTGGTGAAGTTGAACAAAATGAAGCTAAGAAATCACTGACGGAAAGCAGAAATTGGGGAACGATCTCGTCCGTGAGCTAAAGGAAGGAAGGACATCAGAGACGAAATTGAGAGGGGTGTGGTTACCTTTGGACGCGGTGGCAGTGGGCGTGACTTTCCCCTCTGACGAGTGTTGTTGTCGTGTTTCCTAGGTCTCGCTGCGGTGTTCCCCCACAGTCCCTCCAACACATATAAGCAGAATAGTGTTTACATGGTTGACCATTTTGCCCTTCCTTATTTCCAAAATTTACATAATAATAAGGTTTAAATACGATATTATTCTTTTAAGTTTGGCTAATTGTTTTTTAGTCTATAAAAAAAATATTTTTATTAGTTTCTCAACATTCTTAAAAACTATTTTTAATCTCTCTCATCTTTTATATTAACGGTGTCATAATCGATAGTTGTTTTACATCATAAAAATACTTTTTTTTTTAAATTTAATTTATTTAAAATAATTTGTAACAGTTTAGAAACTATTTTTTTATTTTGGTAGTTTTTGAAAAATTAAAGAACGGTTAAAACCAATTTATAAGGGCTAAAAAAATAATTATTCAAATTTAAATGACTAAAAATATATTTAAACCTTATAATAATAATGATCGTAATATTTTTTATTCATTATATTTCATAATTTTTTCATTTTAATATATTAAGTTTAAATTTTTTATTCTTATTATTTATGTTTTTAAAAATTTCATTTTAGTATTTTTTCGATTTTCATTAAAACCTTAGAAATTTTGTTGACTTCAATTTTTTGGAATAATAATATAAAATCAAAAGGAAAAAAAAAAAAAAGGAAGCGTGTAAGGGTGGCGACGTGCGGATTTGGTGATAATGGTGGTGCAGATCTAACTCCCCAAATGCCAATTTAGTATTTAAGTTGGTTAACTTCATGTTGTTCCTCTTTTACAACCTCAACCAGATGTCCCTATTAATTACCTCTAAAGGGAGTTAATACGCTAAAGTAGGCCCTAAGAGAAAACCCTTCTCCAGTGGAAACCAATATTCCAACAAAGAGGAGGAAAGCATACTGAGCTAATAAATGTTTAAATTAGAATTGAAGTTAAGGTTGATAGGCAAATAAGATAAGAGACCGATGCTTAGTGAATTTTAAATTAAAATTTATTATTTAACAATGTAAAATTGTTTTGTAAATGAGTTTTTAAGACAAAACACGTGAGAAAATAAACAAACACGGCTTAGATTGTCCTTGTATTATTAATTTGTCTGTGTTCTTTTTTATTTATTTATTTAAAAAAATCGATTTGAGATTATATACCATGTAACCCTAAGTTGTAAGGTGAATTAGTATTATTATTTATTTTTTATCAATATGTATTTAATTAAAAAATTTACAATAAATCATACATATTACTCAATTAATTGAGTTATATTTCTTGTTATTAAAATTAACAGTAACATTTATCTCTTTATGCGTTAAATATGAAAACGTGAGTAAAGTTTTTTCAAATCAAATAAGAATGAGTTTATTATGTAATGAGGTGAGTTGTTTTTTGATTGTCCAAGTCATCTGGATTTAAAATATTGCTCTATTTTTACAACTTTATTTAATTTTATGCGTTGAAATATTACAATTATAAATTTGAAACGAAATCGACTTTTGTTTATAAATTGTATATATATAGATGTGTAGTTACTGTTTGATATGATAGAAAAAAATAATATAATTTTTTAGAATTAAAATAGAATATAAAATTGTGAGATTGATGCTGAAATTTTAAAAAATTTCACCCATTGTCTGTCACTTTTCTTTTAAATGAATAGGTCTTAAAACAATTTTAGTATAAAATTTTGGGTATAAGATGTTATTTTTATTATATTTTCTAATAAAAGAGACAAAGACATCTCCAAAAAGAATGTATTCTTGTAAAAGAATTTTTAAGATATATATACATTATTTAAAAAATAATAATTTTTTTTCTTTTTAAAATCTCAAAATGAGATTTATTATTAAAAAATAAAATAAAATAATCTTAAAAAATCTTTAATCCTATATAACATAATGAAATATATAAAAAATAATCTAAAATCTTAATTTAAAATTTATCATTGAAAATACTTTTAATAGTTGCATTATTTTCATGTTTAAATGAACGAAGCCAATCATTAATCGTTAATCAATTAGATATCGCCTAGTCCAAAAACAAATCCACGTCATCGATCCGCAAATAAAGAGGAGCAAGCATAAAACCATAAAAGGAAACAAGCCGTCCATCTCCCACGATCAACGGTCCGCACGAAGAAAAGAATACGACGCGGATCGTAATCATGAACGGTCGATTAGATCACAATCAACGACTCACGCTGCTCCTCCAAATGGGCAGACGAAAAACACAAATCGCACCGGTTCAGAAAAGTTGGCTCTATATAAACCCCGCGTGGCAGCGTCACAGCTCAATTCAAAAACAGCCTCCGAAACAGTTATAATCAGACTCAGAAGAAGTGAGCGAAGATGTCGGGTCGTGGAAAGGGAGGCAAGGGTTTGGGAAAGGGAGGAGCCAAGAGGCACAGGAAGGTGCTTCGTGACAACATCCAGGGAATCACCAAACCTGCGATTCGGCGTTTGGCTCGCAGAGGTGGTGTTAAGAGAATCAGTGGTCTCATCTACGAGGAGACACGTGGCGTCCTCAAGATCTTCCTCGAGAACGTTATTCGCGACGCTGTTACCTACACCGAGCACGCTAGGAGAAAGACCGTTACCGCTATGGATGTTGTCTATGCTCTCAAGAGGCAGGGCAGGACTCTCTACGGTTTCGGTGGTTAATTTCTAGGGTTTCGATGGGCTTAGCAGCTGGTTTTTGTTGTAAATTGTTGCTCTTTTAGGCTTCTAGTTAGCTGTATTGTTATATTTGCTTCAATTGAAATGAAACGAAGAGTATTTTGTTTTTGGAATTGGAATCTTTATGGTTGCAATTCTCTTAATGGTCATGGTTACTCTGATTACCTGCTAGTTAATTGCAATTTAAGAGAATTTGTGTTAATTTTTGTAGCTGTTCCCTGTACAGCGCAAAGATATCTTTTGTTTAATTTTGCAGTTTTCGTGATTGTTATTGCGCCTCTTCTTATCGTGCTCGAAGTGTTCTATAGTTAAGAGGAACAAGTTGGGGTTGTCAGGGATTAGATTGAAATCTGAATTTCTGCTATGATTTAACTTTGAACCGATTATGTTTAAATTTGAATTTCAATTTTGAAGCTTCTAATTTGGTGAATGTTCATATACTCATTTCATTGCCAATGCATTATGTTTAGTTATCTTAACTGTGTATTCCCGCACTTTGTTGACAGCCATGAATAATGTATTCAATTTGTTGCAATGGTTTTTAATTCTCCAAGTGCGAGTTTCTTTTCCGATTCAGTTGAATGTGGAGCCATTTAAAGATAAGAGGGATAGTTGTTGGGGGTTTTTGTTGGGGGGCGGGGGTGGGGGGTAGGCGGTATATGTTTTTTTTTTTTTTTTTTTTTCCCCCAGATTATTCTGCTTATAAAGTGCTGACAAATGCTAAATGGGGCACTCAAACATGATGGGAACATTTGCTGAAATTTGGAAATTGAAAATTCCACCAAAAGTGAGCTTTGTGGTGTGGAGGATTTTCTTTCGAAGACTACCAACAAAGGAAAACTTGAGGAAAAAGAATGATGACTTGCTTGATTATAATTTTTTATGTTATTTCTGTCATCCTTTTGAAGATTCAGGGGAGCATATATTACTCAAGTTGGGTGATACAATGTTTTGTAGTGAGAGATTAGTGTGCATATATATATATATTCTACAGGTGTTCGAATATTGTTGGTTATTTCGTATTTAGATGATATGCCTTCTAAGTACATTATAACCAATGAAATGTAACCTGAGTCTTGTTTTTTTAATGTTCATCCCGATTCCTGATGTACATGGGATTAGGGTACAGCTACCCCTCGTACCTTTGTATACAAATATGAGATGTTTTGTTGCTGATATATATATATATATATATATATATATATATATATATATATACACTCTTAACATGTCGTCATATACCAGAATAACATTCCTGAATACTCCTGGTCCTATATTATTCCTACACAGCTGCACTGCCACAACCCACAAAGACCATATAATAGCCACCCTTAACAGCTGCCATGCTCTTGCTGCTTTCTTAATTACCTGTAGGAAGACTGGAATGTTGCCAAAATTGTAGATCCAAACAAGAATACAAAATTTCCATATTCTATTTTGGATGTTAGTATGTCTTGAGTTAGCCAATGCTTTTCTCGTGTTATTGGTAGTCATGAGCTACGAAATAAAGTTGTGATGATAACTAAACTTTTTAGAATTGTAAAAAACTGTGATTATAACTCTCTGTCTTGGATCAAGACTTAGGCACTTCAGCTGGTATTAACCCTATCGTTAATTGTTAAATGGTGTGTGTTTGACATTTAGAATGACTTTTTGATAATTACTTCAAATTCATATAGAATTTTTAAAGTTTTATAGAACTATTATTATTGGAGAAAACGATATATGAAATTTATAGCCATTTCAATTGGATTAGAGTGGGGCTAGTGTTGGAGGATCTATATAGTATGAATCTGGTTATAAGTTTAACTTTAGTGTAATCATTATATTAAAAGAATATTATTTTAGCTATGGATTAATAGTTAGTTAGTTGAATATAACCTTTATAATTATTAATTATGTGAGTTAACCTATTAATATAATCTCTTTTTCTCTTTAAATAAATTACTTCATCATCTTACCAATAATAAAATAATTAATATGTTATTCAAGATTATTTTTTTATTGCAATATATGAACGTTCATAACATATTATGATTATATGTATTATTATACATTAGATATGTAATACATTTAAATATACTCGAGCCCTTTTGGTTATTTTCTTAACACACAAATCTAACTAATATAAAATATTTAAGTAAAAATAATAAGGTTGCCTATAATTAAAAATAAAATAAAATTTAGGTAGTGAACAAGGCCTCGGCACAGAAAAATTAAGAGCGTTTATTGCTTTTATCTGATGTCAAACCGAAGAGATAGTAGTTAATTAAGTGTTATATAAGCATAATTGCGACGTATTTTCAATGTGGTGTCGTGGTGTAGTTGGTTATCACGTCAGTCTAACACACTGAAGGTCTCCGGTTCGAGTCCGGGCGACGCCAATCTTATGTATATCTTTTTTGTCACTTCTACACATATTTTTGGGTCAGAAGCTTAACATTATAAGCTACCCATAAGACGGAAATAGAAAGCATGAAGGCCCAAATGAACAAAATGTAATGACCTTTATTATTATTTTATATTTTTTTCTTTTTTTTTCCAAATATATCTCTTCAACATTTTTCTAAAAATTATTTAGGACTACATTTTATTTAATTAGTAATTATATTTAATTATTTATATAACAAGGGTAAAGTTACATCTAAATGATTAAATATAAAATTTGAGAATTTAATTTATAATATAGTTAACTTACATAAAATAAATATTGATCACAAAAATATTAATATTTTTCATTTTCATTAAATATATAAATTAGATATATTAATTTGTCAATTTTAGCATTAATTTTCAAAAATATTATTAGATAAAATAATGAAAACAATTTTTTTTGGTACACAGAGAAATAAAGACAAAAGACAAAACAAAGTTAACTATTATCTGTAACAAAAAAAAATGTACGATATTCTTAAAATTTAATCCACGTTGTGTCATCCAAGACAAGAGTTGGGGCCAACAAGCTTAGATAAATAATATGACATAACTTTTTAATTTTTAAACATTTAACCGATGTTGAATTAATTTATTTGGTGAAAATTATTTTCCAATACAATAATTGAAAATATTTAAATTTATTATTGAAATTTAACCAAAGTATGTATTTACAAATAAGTTGTGAAATAAAATTATATATATTTGAATAAGATGTTATAACATGCCAATATAACATGTGGCATGTTATAATTTCTAATACTATATTACTATCCTTTGCTATTTATTTAACTATTTATAGTTTTTATCATTTTTTAATTTAATTCGTGATTTGGAGAAAACATGCAAAACATTTAAATTTAATATGATACGTGATTTTGCTTGAATATGCTATGCAATGTTACTGTCGAATACATTAATCTTAAATTTTAACAATTAAAATATTTGAAGTTATTATTTGCCAATTGCCAATAATGGATAATTGTAGAATTTGGAAAAGACCGGTCAATGTGTTAGAGTGGCCAGGGACTATAATCTTACATGGCAAGCGCTATATCTGCATTCAAATTTAATTTAATACTAGCAAGTATATTTCATATTAAATACTAATAAGTCTTTATCTAGTTTATAATAAGTTATTGATTTGAGTAATAATTAACTCAATTCCCTTAAACAAAAATTTAGATTCAAGTCTTATAAACAAGAAGATAAACTTATTAAAAATAATTAGTCAGATTCTCTTATAAAAAATTAATTATTGACAAAGTACATGGATAGTACATACTAATAACATGATAACAAAAAATACCAGAGATTATCGCTTTAGTTCTACCTGGGTCAAAAAAATTACTTAAGTGAAAAATACCTATGAACTAGATCTTGCTTTTAAGTAAACAAATATTTATAGAAAAATTGAAGTAAAATACAAAACCCTAGGTTATAACATGCAAAAAATTTAAGTTTCAACAATATTTAAAATAGGATAAATTACAATTTTAGTCTTCTTTAATACCTCATCCACAAAATCGGCCCCTATTTTTTCTGTAATTTTAATTTTTTATTTTTTTATTATAATTTGGTCCAATCTTCAATTTTACATGTGTTTTGATTCGTTGATTTTTGGTTTATAATTGAACCTTAAACCTAACATGTTAACTTTAGACACCATAAAAAATAATGTAATTAATTAAAATAAAAAATAAAAAAATTATCATATGCAAAATTGAGGGTTGAAGTAAAATTGAAAACTTTTTAAAATAGAAAAATCAAAATTCTCAAAAAAATAGGGACCAAAATAACTTATAAAAAAATTAAGGGGGACCAAAATTTAAATGTAGCTACAAAATATAAACAATATAAAAAAATTAAATAAATTTATACTGTCTATAAAGATAAACATACTTCTTTTAAAATATTTAATGTAAAACTGAAATGAAGATAATTATAAATGATAAGTATCTTTTAAAAGAAACAATATTTTTTTTCCATCATGACATTAATTTAATATTTATCGGCTTTGTTATGACTTAATTGATCATCTTTAATGTGATTTTCCTTTGGAGCTATTTATTTTATTTAAGAGACTCAAATTTAAAATCTTATTTAAAATATTTGAATTCAATTTCACTTAAATAAACAATATGTTGACAATGAAATAATATATTTAATTTTTTTTTGTAATTGAATATATAAAAACAAATTAATATTCCAATGTATAATCTAACATTTCGGGGAAAACATAAAAAATAATACTTATATAATAAAATGTTAGTTAAAATAATAGATCTTTATTGACTTATTATATAATATTACTCTGTTGTTTAAATACATTTATTTGGTTGCCCACTTATTTCATGGCAATAAATAAGGGGAGATGGCTTGACCTTTTTTTATTTTATTTTATGGAATGGCTTGAATTTTCTCTTCTTATAAAGATAACTTCCTCTATATTAATATATAATAATTGGTGCATTGTTACAAAAAAAGTATAATTGGTGCACTACATGATAAAATTAAATTTAAAATAATTAAAACATAAATATGTAAAAATATAGTTTTTAAATTTAACAAGAGAATATTATTGTTAATAAATATAACAAAAGATAAAATACAATAATAGTTTTAAGTAGAAAAAATCATTTATAAAATAATACATATAAAATTTTAAGATAAGATATAAGAATATCAGCGATATAAAAAAATTATAATTATTGTTTTTCTTGTACTGCAATTATTGATTCTTATAATACGCGGATAGTAAATTCTTTTAGGAATAGATCGTGTATATATTTCTGATACGAGCCAATGAAACCGGATGGGTTTGCTTAAAAAAAATAAAATAAAACCGGATGGATAATTAATTCTAATGCCACGGATCATGACATTTGATACCAAATACTATTTTAATTTTGTGCGTATTTCGATGAGATAGACTATTATCTCATAGATAAATAGCCTGTTCATAATAACTAATAGATAAATTATAATTTAATTATAAATAATTAAATACATACAATTTCATAATTGTAACTTTTAATATTTAAATATTGAGACATTTATTAATAGTGAGGTGTTCTTACTCCTATGATGTAAAGGACTAACATTCATATTGGAATAATTATATTTAATGTATATTATATGTTAATAAAATAAAAAATATTACTATAAATATATAAAATGGAATACAGAGAACATATATATATAACATATACGCTGTGATAATAATTTTAATTTTAAATATTTAATTGATATCCAATTATATTATCAATAAAATAACTGAAAAGATATGTTAAATGAATCGTAAAACAAATTCATACATGCATTATTCAAATTGATGAAATTAATCTTATACGAGTTTTACATTATAAAAATTAATCAAGTAATATTAATTTTGACTACACACTTATAATTTACACATCATTAATATTTTTTTTAGAGTTACACATTATTAATAATTGTATACATAAAAAGAGAAAAAATATTTATTATATATTTGATTAAAATATAATTAATCCAGTTTAATACAGACATTTTTAAAATTCATTTTTTCCTCCATTTAATTGGTGTATAAGTTAAAATTCATTAAATAATAATTACTCATAAATATTTTTAATTACTTATAAATAATTTTATTTTTAAATATAGTAAATATTTTTTTGAATTTAAACACATATTTTTATCAACTTAACTTATACACTTAATGTATAACTTTTTTTTCCAACAAATTTCGTCCAATATGTCTATGATAAAAGTTAAAATCAATAGGATTTTATTTATTACAAGAATTTAGAGCCCATGTTATAAATTTCATATTACAATAAGATGTAAATTTTCATTTCAAA
>PYAF01001177.1:1882751-1895630 GCA_007407185.1 Glycine tomentella
AGTAAATATTTTTTTGAATTTAAACACATATTTTTATCAACTTAACTTATACACTTAATGTATAACTTTTTTTTCCAACAAATTTCGTCCAATATGTCTATGATAAAAGTTAAAATCAATAGGATTTTATTTATTACAAGAATTTAGAGCCCATGTTATAAATTTCATATTACAATAAGATGTAAATTTTCATTTCAAAATAATCCGAAGTGATATTTTTAATGTTAATTGTGATTTCTTGGAAGATTTTATTGTGTGTTATAATTGGTAATTTTCTTGTACACACTTTAACATTTTATATCTATTTGTCGATAAACTATTTTCTCACTTTAAATATGTTTTTATCATATGTTTCACGATATTTTCTTAAAATAATATCATCTCCATTAAATTTAAAAAATATAATTTAACATATTCATTATATTAAAATATATGTTTTTAATTTGACCATATATAACGTACAAATATTACACTAATTTCATTTAATCAATAGCTGATAGCTAGAGAATAATCCAATGCTGCATTTGTCTTAGCAGTTTACTTCTAGGTTCATATTATATTACTTGAAAGCCTTCCACCCATCACCGATCATACAGGTATACAACATATGATAACATGATATAGTCTTAATTGATTTAAAGTCAATTAATGTGACTTATCACTTAATTATACTGTTTAATGTATTCATCCATGACTATTGCATTGCTATTATTTGATCTTTTTTTTCTTCTTAATCTTCATATTAATATAGTAGGAATACGTGTCTACACGTAGGTATATGTTCTGGGACGTAAAATGAATTATTTGCTACAAGAAATATGCAATCAAGATTTTAATTTAACAAATGACGTCTTGGGAGTTTGAATCTTCAGCATTTTTCCACTTGAAGGCGCAATATACTTCACACCGTTCTTAATTCTTTAATTTGTAGTTTGTAAGTGTGACGAAGGCATATTTTTCTTTCCTTATATATGATAACAATTTCCTCGTACATATAATGTTAAAATCAACATCAAATAACCTTCTATCGTGTCCTTATAATATGATAATTAATGGTTATATGAAATCATATTGCGTTTCAATTAGAACTAATCGCCCCCCCTCTCGGTCTCTCCCTCTCACATGTATATCAACAATGTGGATTCCCCTCCTTACACGTATCAATTATTGGACTGATTAATATTCCACTCCTAACAATTATTGGACTCAATAATTTGCCATGTTTGAATCATGCTTTTAATTTCTTTTAATACTTTATAAAATTTCTTTCTAGATTATTTGCAAAATTTGATGTTTCAGTTCTTGTGAAGGTATGATGTTTGGAAACTTAAAAATAGTTATCGTGTATACTTTTCGTTAAGTATGGATAAAAGTTTAACTCCTTTTTTAATGCTTATACAGTTTGATGTTTGAGGTTTGATGAATCTTTTAATTTATTCATGAAGATTGATCGAATTAACCTAAGGAATTAATTAAAATAATAATAAGAAATTTCTCATGGCTAATAAAAATTAGCATAATCTAGTAGAAACTACAATTTTTTAAATATAAATTTTATTTTTATATAAATAACTACTTACAGTAATTCATGAAAAATTGAAAAAAAAAAATGCCTCCACTGCTGAACGTGAACCAATGCTTAGACTTTTATATTTATACACTATATATGTCACGAAAAATGATATTTATATATCCCACGATTCAAGTTATTTTTATAAGTTTCTTTGATTTGATAGTGAGATTAATTAATTCTTAGGACTCAGTCACAAACTTAAGTTATTTGTCTTAGAGATCTCTAAGAGTATATTTTATACCTCCTTCCTTAGAAAGTAAAAATATATTATATTTTTTTCAAGTTAAATACAAATGAACTTTTCTATAAGTATGAGTAATTAATGAGTCTCTCAATATTTCAGTGTTTTAATAGTTAATAGTTAATTTTGACATTTGAAATTATAATACGTATTATTTTTTCAAAAGACATGAAGAGAGTTGCAGAAGACAAATTAGTTTTGAATTAAATATGAAATATAATTTATTTAATAATTATTTCTTAAAGAATATTATTGCTTGAACGTATAAATATATCCTTCATTTGTTCAAGTCTTTTTTTACATTCGAACCATTTATTACAATACTTATGCTATTTCACTTAAGAGCAACCCACACAACTTTAATTTAATTAGCCACACTAATATCAGAAAATTCTTTAGAGTAAATTAAGAACTCATATAAAGAAACAAAATCTCTTCTTGAAGCCAATCATCTGAAGAAAAGCATTTAGGTAGTCGTTAGCTGTTTTCACCCAACTGATTCATCGATCAGATTTCAACCAACACTTATTTGATATGAAGTTCATATATAACTTGAAAAAAATATTTAAGAAATTCACAATCATATATTAGAAGTTGATTTTCAAATTTTCCATAACCGCCACGCAAAGGTAGCGTTAAAAAAGATGACATACATACAGAGGGATAGAGCAGCACGCACCCTCTGATTGCATCCATTGTTTATTGAGCCTCCTCACCAGCCGCAAATTTTAATTTTAGAATAAATTATACTTTGTAAATTTTTGTTTTTTAAATTGTACCTGATAATTTTTTTTTAATACATTACTTTTATATTCTTTTATTAATGTCATTAATTAAAATATTTGAGTAAATGAAATTATCCGTCAGAGTAAATTACACTCGCATTCTTATTTTTTTAAAATTGTATTCAATACTTCTATCTTTTTGTAAATTATTTTATCTGTTGCTGTGTACAGGGAACAAGACACAACAATGATGATGATCGAAGTTGTGACGATGTGAATATGACTATAGTGATGATTATAGTAAAAACGGTGATTACGGTGGTGGTGATTACTTTGGCGGGAGTGAATGCATTAGGATGATGTGTTGGTGAGCAAAAATGACGATGATGAAGAAGAGATGATATTTTTTATTAAATTATTAAATGATATTTAAGAGAGAAAAAATATAAGAAACGAAAGATGTCCCATACAATTTGAAAAAAACAAAAAAGAAGATATAGTAGTGAAATTTACTCTTAATTTTAATCATAACTAAATTAAACCCGTCACCTAGTTTTTCATCTATAAATACATACCTAACCAGCGCATCTGTTCCTAGCAATAAGTTGGCATGATCATATTTTCATCCACCCTTTGTTGAGTCCATGCTCTAGTCTCAATACATTACAACAACAACAAACCATGCCGTTTAACATAACATCCATCAAAGCATCCTCAAATGGAGTGTGGCAAGGCGACAACCCTTTGGACTACGCCTTCCCGCTCCTCACAGTCCAAATCCTCTTGGTCCTCGCCGTCAGCCGCTCCCTTGCTTTCCTCCTCAAACCTCTCCGACAGCCCAAAGTTATAGCTGAGATTGTCGTAAGTGTTTGAGAACAAATTTTAATATTTTATTATAAAAATGAACAGTAATACTAATCAGAGATGGAATTAATTAATTTAAATTATTAATCTTAATTTTGAGCAGGGTGGAGTTTTGCTGGGCCCATCAGCGTTCGGAAGAAGCAAAAGTTATTTGCACCGTATATTCCCTTCATGGAGCATGCCCACGCTGGAATCTGTAGCCAGCATAGGTCTTCTTTTTTTCCTCTTCCTTGTGGGTCTGGAGCTTGATCTCCACTCCATTCGCCGGAGCGGGCGGAAAGCATTCAGCATCGCCGCCGTCGGGATCTCTCTTCCCTTCATATGCGGCATCGGCGTCGCCGTCATCCTCCGCAAAACCGTGGACGGCGCCGACAAAGCCGGGTTCCCGCAGTTCCTCGTCTTCATGGGAGTCGCGCTTTCCATCACCGCATTCCCTGTGCTCGCGCGCATCCTAGCGGAGCTCAAGCTCCTCACCACGCGCGTGGGGGAGACTGCCATGGCCGCGGCGGCGTTCAACGACGTCGCCGCTTGGATCCTGCTGGCCCTAGCCGTAGCCCTCGCGGGAGACGGCGGCGGACACAAGAGCCCCCTCGTGTCGGTCTGGGTTCTCCTCTCCGGCCTCGGATTCGTGGTATTCATGATGGTCGTTATTCGACCCGCGATGAAGGTTGTCTCTCGTAAGGGCGAAAACGACGCCGTTGACGAGGTTTATGTCTGTTTAACGTTGGCGGGGGTGCTGGTGTGCGGTTTCGTAACTGACCTTATCGGGATTCATTCTATATTCGGGGCTTTTGTGTTCGGGTTAACGGTTCCGAAGAATGGGAGCTTCGCGAGGAGGTTGATGGAGAGGATAGAGGATTTTGTTTTGGGTTTGTTGCTGCCGTTATACTTTGCCTCTAGCGGGTTGAAGACTGATGTAACTACGATTCGTGGCGGTGCAGCGTGGGGGCTTCTTTGTCTGGTCATATTCACGGCGTGTGCTGGCAAGATTCTAGGGACTTTCGTGGTGGCCATGTTTTGCAGGATCCCCGCCAGAGAATCGCTGACGCTTGGCGTGCTCATGAACACCAAAGGACTGGTAGAGCTTATCGTACTCAACATTGGCAAAGAGAAAAAGGTCACTTTTTTTTCCCCTCTAATATATTTAAAGCATCTATATATATTTCGAATTAAATTCAAGATATTTAATTAAATTATATTAATTCTTGTTTGTTGATCTTCTTTTCTACTACGGTTTATTCTTTCGATAATTAATTAATTAATTAACAGTAATAATTACGTAGTATTTATGAATTATTTTTAAAATAATAATTACTCTATCTGACGCGTGGCTGCTGTTCTAATGGGCGTGCGTTCAAAAAAGGACGATACTTGGAGTGGTTTGTAGTTGAATGTGAACGTAGGAAATTAACTTCTTAGATGCTTGTTGAGTAATGAATTTCTTTTCTTTGAATTGTCAAGCAATTTGTTTGACCTTCTATACTGAGGTTTATTAGTTAAGAAAATAAATTAGGAAAATTATATATATATTATATAGATATTTTACGAGACGCGTGTTTGCAAAACATTGTCACACTTTACACCCAAATGTACCTTTTTGCTTTTATCACAGCTTTGTTTTCCAGTATTGGTTAAATAGCCATGCCATATTAGAACTTTGATCAAATTGCTGCTGACTATTCCAATTGCATGTCTTTTCCGTCCAAACTTCTTTGTTGACTTTTTTGGTTCATTAAAAAAAATAACTTCTTTGTTGATTCCTGAAATAATAATCTTGTGAAGAAAGACTTTATTGATCCTATGTCGGCCCGAAAGAAAGGGGATTGTAGAAATGCCGTGTTCTTAATCATTTTAATAATGATACAGTATTAATTTTATTTTTCTCTATCATATTATAATTTTTTTATATTTATATTTTTTTTCTCTCTTTAAGTGTTAGATAATATATTGAATGTTTATCAAACATTTTTTTTATGATTTTAGTTACTTGTGCACAGTGAACAGATCCATTTTAATATTTTTCTAGTCTATCTTCTCGGCAATTCCGTCCAAATATTATTATCTGCTTTTGATGAAACAAATACATAGACTTGCCACTCCTAGCTTTCCAGAAAAAGACGACGAATGGTGATCAGTCGGGGATATAAGGCCTGTCAGGCCAGTTGATTAATGTTTTTGCTATTTACTCCTTTTGAAGGGTGCCCACCACGTGACGTGTTTAGTTTGATTCCTTTAGATGGAATAATTCTCATTTCCTTTTACAATACAAATTTTACGTATACTTTACATTTGCTGATTAAAAAAACACACATACTTTACATTTTTATTTAGTTCTCTCTTTCATTCTTATAATACTTAAATCACTTATTGTACAGTATTTACTAGTATTATTTTTTTTTTCATTCTTTCTGATTTCTTTTTTCCTCTACCTTAATTATATGAGACAATTTTTTTTTTGTAATAATAACTAGAATAGTTTGGGGCTTTGGGCTTTACCATTACTCATCTAGACCTAGGACGAGTTCTTTTCCTCCACTTTTTTTCCCTCTAACATAGAGGTTTTTTCCCCTCTTGAGATGAGCTCAAATATACATACCTGTCATTTTTTTAATGTTGAAGATGCAACCATATAATTTATGTTGTCCAATTAATGCTACTAGATCAAGTCATTTATTGTCTAATACTAGAATATTTATGTTTAAGAGTGTTATTAATTGGTTTTCTTAGAACTTTAATTAAAAATTAAAAAAAAATATTATAAAAATCATAAAAAATAATAAATAACACGATTTTAAATATTTTAATAATTTTTTTTCCCAATATGTTAATTAAAAAGACTAACATTTGTGATAATTTAATGCATACTAATTAGATGCTGATAATTGATAGGTTTTGAACGATGAAATGTTCGCAATCTTAGTACTCATGGCTCTATTCACCACCTTCATCACAACTCCAATAGTGATGAGCATCTACAAATCAGCTGGTGGAGTAACAGCGAAGAGCCATCGGAAGCTAGTAGACATTAATTCCTTCAGTTCCAAGGTAGATGAGTTCCGAGTCTTGGCATGTATCCACGGCCCAAACAACATTCCTTCCATAATCACTTTCATCGAATCATCTCGCAGCACCACCAAGTCCCTTCTGAGGCTGTTCATGATGCACCTCGTTGAGCTCTCAGAGCGCTCTTCCTCCATCACCATGGTTCAACGCGCACGCAAGAACGGTTTCCCTTTCTTCAGCCGCTCCCACCGTGACACGTGGCACGATCGCCTCGCTGGCGCGTTTCAGGGCCACGGTCAACTGGGCCAAGTCAAAGTCCGGTCAACCACCGCCATCTCTTCTCTCTCCACGATGGATGAGGACATTTGCCACGTGGCGGATGATAAGAGGGTGACCATGATCATCTTGCCGTTTCACAAACAGTGGAGGATGGAAACGGATGAGGATGACGAAAATAATAATGAGAAGCGTCGTGTGTTGGAGAATGTGGGCCACGAATGGAGAGTGGTGAACCAACGGGTGCTTAAGAATGCGCCTTGTTCGGTGGCGGTGCTTGTGGACCGTGGATGTGGCAATCTGCCTCAGACTGCAAGCCCAATCCCAAGCCCAA
Organism: Glycine tomentella; assembly: GCA_007407185.1. NCBI lineage: Eukaryota > Viridiplantae > Streptophyta > Magnoliopsida > Fabales > Fabaceae > Glycine > Glycine tomentella. Next base: position 1,889,768 of record PYAF01001177.1, read on the forward strand.
GCCCAAGCCCAAGCTCAATTGTGGCCCAACGAGTGTGCATCATCTTCTTTGGTGGGCCCGATGATCGTGAAGCCCTAGAGCTGGGGAAGAAAATGATTGAACACCCAGCAGTTAAAGTACGTGTTGTGAGGTTTGTTGAAAAGGATGAACTGATGAATGGAAATGACACTGTGTTAAGCTTCTCACATGACGAAAATGGTGACAAGAGTTACAGCTTCTCCACTGCTAAAATGAACTGCCAGAAAGAAAAGGTAAAGTTGTAATTTTTACCAATTATGTAAGTGGCACAAGTAATATGCTTTTGAACAATATCATATTGTTGAATAACTCATATAATTAATTGGAGATAAAAAGAGTAGACAAATTTTGCAAAAACATATCAATAGTGATGATAGGTCTTTATTTGATGAAATCGTGTCTTTCTGTCTTCATTATGACTACTATAATGTTACTAACAACATGAAAGAATCCAAATCTACAAGTAATTGCATTCATTCTTTAGAAAATTTACACTTTTATTTACTGGTTATATAATTTATAGTATATTATAGAGTCAATCGATCTGTTATTCAAAAAAAAAAAAAATAGAGTCAATTTGTTAAAACTTGATTACATATTAGTTAAATAAGTTTTTTTTTTCTCTAATTAATTAATGTGCAGGATTACTGGCTTCCCGCTTCTGCCTCTTGTTATTTACGCAATATGATTTTTTTTAATGCACTTAATTACAGGAATTGGATGAGAAGGCCGTGGAAAATTTTCGAAGCAAGTTGAATGAAATGGTGGAATATGTTGAGAAGGTTAGTGAGAACATTGTGGAAGAAGTAATAGTAATAGGGAGTAGTGGAGATTATGATCTTATAATTGTTGGGAAGGGTCGATTTCCGTCGAATATGGTGGCTGGATTGGCAGAAAGACAAGCAGAGCACGCTGAGTTAGGCCCCATTGGAGATGTTTTAACATCATCGGAAAATGTCGTGTCATCAGTTATGGTTATTCAACAACATGATGTAGCGTCGGTAGATGATGCTTCTGTATATAAGGTCGACAAGGTCAACGATAGTGATTCATCCCATAAGGTTGGGATTTCAATATCAAACGACAACGCAGTGTGATTTTTTAAATCCCTTTTGTAAGCAAAGAAGGGGAACAAATCTTAAGCAACAGCCAACAGGAGTACATTTCGTGTATTCAACAACGAGGTGGGGGGGGAGGGGGTAGATTTTGTGAAAAGGATATTTGGAACAACAAATATTAAAAATGAATGAAGATACAATCACTCCTAATTTTTTAGTAAGTTAATTAAAAAACCACACTATACTTTGAATTAAATGGGGAGTGATCACATTTTTATTTATTTACTTGAAAAACAATGAAGTATATGGGAATAATTGGTTGTTTTTCAACACGTTTCCTGTGAGATTGTTCTTTTTTGGCTTCTGATAGTGAATGGTAAATAAATATTCTGTCAACCAGAGTTGTACATGCATGTATTAATTAGTTTTTGAAATATAAATTTAACTTGACTTCCTGTCAACTATATATCAATCTTATCCAATTTGTTCACAACCACTGTAAATTGAAGTTTTGATGGTTTGAATTCATCTTTCAAAATTTCAAATGAAGTTTTAATGATAAATTTGAATTTTTGAAAGATGAATTTGAAGATGAAAGTTGTTAACTCCAAAACAATCTAATTGATCTAAAGTTTTAATGAACAATGAACAAATATTTTTTTTTTACACAAATAATATTTCTTAATAACAAGATACTACAGCAGTAAAAAAAACAAACAAAAACAAAAACAAAATACTACATTTTAGCACATTTGGAAATCCGTTAGAAATTTTGTTGCGCGATTTTTAAGGCAATTTCTCACTTTTCTAGGAAGCAAACATGAGAGCAAAAAAATATTACTTTGCCGTTCAACGAAATTCACGTTTATGCATAATTTTCCGTTTGGGTGATACAAACTCAGTTTAGTAAGTAAACATAATTTTGTTATGTTTTGTTACATTTTAAAATATATTTGTATATTTATTAAAACTTTGCATAAAAATCTCAATTTTATAGAAACAAAACTTGAAATACTTTTAAAAATCTAGTTTGGAAACTTAAGTTTCGAAATTTTAATCTAAATATACACTTAATTAATAGTTAGTGGGCTATACATTTCCTCACCACTACTAGTTGTAGTCACCTATAAATATGAACAAATACATATAAATAAAGAGAGCTATAAGTCAGTGACGCGCCTTTTGTCTTGCAATCACCAGCGAATATATAATAAAATGAAAAAAATAATAGGTGAAGGACATTTATCATCCAATGATGCACTAAAACGCAGGATTTTTATATTACCCCAGTCACCTTCATAAAAATATTATAACATCTTCTAATCAACCTCATTCAGCATATGCTTTAAGCTAGTGGTTATAAGTGCCACTGTATCAGGAGTGGTGTAGTTGAGGTATGCACACTCCAAATTGATTTTTTTATGCCGTCACGGCAATGTTTCATACAAGGTTGAATTGTAAAGGCACCAAGATGGTCACTGTAGTGTTGCTAGATCACATCCACAATAAATAAAGATTATACTGAACTGTGCTTCTGCATAAGGTCCACACACCAGTTTGTTCCTCTAGTACGTACTTGCTCCTTCCTCTTCACATGCCGTGTATGTATGTAGGTCTTTCACGTTCCTGTATGGCCATCCTTTATGCTATAGAATCATCAAATTGACTTTGAATTATTAGAATCCTTTTATAGAAGAAAGTTTGCAATATGTTCCTTTGCATTATGATTTCTGCATATATTGTTTCTAGTGTTGGAGGTAATGAGGTTTAAAAGAGAAGAGTTTAGTGTTATGTGTTTAGACATCAAATTTGGAATATTCAACAATGTTACCTCCAGCTTAGAGAAAATCTTTGTAATATAACAAGTTAGTGAATCATCATTCTCATAAACCCATATAACCATATATATATATTATTGGGTTTGTATGTGAACATATTAATATTTAATATATATATAAAATATATTCAACAATCTCCTCCTATGTTCACCATACAACACAATCCAATAAGGTAGTCAATGTAATGTTCAAACAAACATGAATCACCTGCATCCAGTCCAAGACAAATCAACTCGATCGGTCAAAGAATTTAAATAACAAAATGTTAAACTCAAACAATATTTGCAATCAAACTAAGTGAATCATCATTCTCATGAATATGTTTTGGGATCAATATAACAATATAAATAACAAGAGTGTTAGATTAAATCTAAACTCATCAAAATTCCAACATCTCAAAATCAGTTCACAACCAACATATGCATAACAATCAAGTATAAGTAGGTCAATCAAAATAGTCTAAGGCCTTACAAATATAAGAAAGAAGCATGATACTCATGATGTTCACAAAATAGAAATAACAAAATGTAAGTCTCAAGCAAATGAACTCCAACATAATGGACAAATGGACAATAGCAAGTGAACTGTCAAGTTTCCTACTACTCTAAGTCTCAAGTAAATGGACTCCAGCATAATAGGTAATAGTAAGTGAACTGTCAAATTCTCTACTACTCTAAATGATATATTCATATATCAAGTTGGTCATCCTCCTAAAGATCCAACTTATTAGAAAGAAAAAAAAATGAAAAACAATGTCACTAATATTTCCCGTAACATATTATTGTCCATTTCTATAGTCCATAGAAAAAGAACCATAGAAGTTCGTTCTAAGACCCATCATATTTTTTGCTCATTTAATTTCCTTATGTTTATTTGTTTTTCTTTAATTCACACAACTTAAAAGTTTGACATATGCAAGAAATTAAGCACTCTATTCAATACAAGCCTATGGATTTTTTTCTTAGATATGTGTTCCAAATACTTTTTTCAAAAAGTGTCTAAATTTTCATGTAATTTTCGCTATTAACCATACAAAATATTATGCAATACTTCGTTATGAGCTAATTGTATAATTGTATGATGAAGCATATATAGATTGTCAATCAAAGAACTGCAATCAACAATATTTAAATTTTGATAGAGACAAACTTTATTGTTTCCGAATCAACCAAAAAACATAATTTATTAAAACTAGAAATAGATTAGATTAGTCTCCACAAACAACTGGGTTAAGGCATAAATAACCAGTCTCCACTTCCGGTTAAAAAAAATAGTCTCCACTAACAAGTGATGCATTCATTACTCTGCCATGATTGGTCTCCCCTTTCCACCAATTTAAGTAGTGCATACTTTTTCCTCGACGTTGACATTGGCCCAATGGTGCTAGGACATGACACCATTTCCTCTTGTCCTTTATCGCATACGCTAAGAAAAATATATATTATCATGAATCTTTTTGATATACTTTGGGAACATGTTTGACATGTAAAATAAGTTAATTTATTTCACTAGTTTATAGTAATTTTTTTATTAAATTTGGACGTTATATAAACAAGTTTACTTTATTATTTTATAGTTTATAAATTAGTTTATTGTAATGTTTAAAAAAATTAAACGAAAATATATTTATAATAATAAGGTATAGTTTTGTTTTCCTTTCATTTTCATTCTTATCATTTTAATACATTTTTTGTCTTTTTTTTTTACATTATCTTTTCTAAGTTTTTTATTAGATTTCTTTGTTATTTTAATTTTCAAAAAAATGTTAAAGTTAATAATAATTTAAAATTAAAAAAAATCAGTACTTCAATTATTTTAAAATCATAATTACCTATAAAGATATTTTTCTTATAAAAAAATCCAATGAAAAGTTAAATAAATATACTCTTTGCTTGAAAAATGGACTAGAATTGTTTCTAAAAAAAGAAACATGCAAACTTTAACTTTCTCAGATGTTTCTACTAACCATAAAATCATTCGAGATCCCTAAATCAAAATGCAACGCCACATGAAAACGAAATGGTCACTACCACACAGATATTCATTTTAAACTGGGACTTGCACACACTTGACTCGTGGCTAGCTGAATAGAAACCAGCAAATATTAAATGTGTGTTTTGAGTAGTGCACTTATATGTTTTTCTCCACTCAATTACATCCAATGATCCAAGGAATCTTCTTGCGACTCTTGCTCTATAAGAATACCTATTCTTCTAACACTCGAGCACACCAAACCAAAACCTAGCTAGTTTTCATCACCTTGGTTGTTTTTGTTTTCATTTCCTAACTAAGACAGCAAGAAGCACTGAGTCTTTGGCCATGACGTTCAACGAGAGCGCCATCACAACGGCGTCTGATGGTGCCTGGCAGGGCGATAGTCCCCTGAACCACGCTCTTCCTTTGTTGATCGTTCAAACCATCCTCGTAGTCTTCTTGAGCCGCACACTCGCCTTTCTCCTCAAACCCTTTCGTCAACCTAAAGTTGTCGCCGAGATTATCGTAAGTTCAAATCAAACAAAACGCCAAACTTTACAACACACTAATAGAGTAATAGTACGGAGTTTTAAATTTATTGACCAAGAATCTTTCGTAAAGAATAATATTGCTCTAAAATAATTAACTAATTATTAGCACCTTAGTTCATATAGCTTTTCATTTTTGTGACACTTTAATTTCTTCAAAGGCACTCCATGATAGGATAATTTCATACAATATTTTATCATAGACTATCATGTTTAGTAAATTTGTTTATTATTATAATAATTATCTTAAAAGTTATATCATTAAAATGATTATATAAAATTAAAGTATGTTGTTTAAGTTTTTTTTTTTAATTATCTGGTTCATTAGGAAAAAAAGATTCTAATTTATTTGGAGCTTGACCAAGAGATAAATAAAGTCTAATAAAAATTATTTTTGATAAGGATCAAATTTAGATAATACCCAAAC
>PYAF01001177.1:1895730-1913030 GCA_007407185.1 Glycine tomentella
TATATATATATATATATATATATATATATATATATATATATATATATATACACACATAATAAAATGATTTCAGGGTGGAATTTTGTTGGGGCCTTCTGGTATTGGGCGGAACAAGAAATTCATCCACATAGTGTTCCCACGATGGAGCACTACCATGCTGGAATCAGTGGCAAGCTTCGGCCTCTTATTCTATCTATTTCTGGTGGGCCTAGAGCTCGACTTTCGCACCATTCGCCGGAGCGGCAAGCAAGCCTTCAACATCGCGGTGGCCGGAATAACCCTCCCCTTCATCTTCGCCGTGGGAGTAACGTTCCTTCTCCAGAGAGCCATCCGCTCCGAAAACCATAACATTGGGTACGTTCAGCACTTCGTGTTCTTAGGGGTATCTCTGTCCATCACGGCTTTCCCTGTGCTCGCGCGCATCTTAGCGGAGCTCAAACTGCTGACCACACATGTGGGAGAAATCGCCATGGCGGCTGCAGCCTTCAACGACGTCGCTGCGTGGGTTTTGTTGGCCTTGGCGGTGGCTTTGGCTGGCCAGGGACACAAAAGCAGCTTGTTGACATCAATATGGGTGCTCTTCTCAGGTCGACTACTACAGTTATAAATTAACTACTTAATTCAATTTATCATAGTTAATTTTTTATCCATAATAATCAAAGATAATATCAAAAAATTTACAATAATAATTCATTTATCTGACTCAAACAACTAAATTAGATTCCTTTAACTATCATAATTAAACTTTACCACACAATAGTTAATTATTAGAAATCCGGAAATATTAGTACTTAATTTTATAATTTAGTCGGTTGTTTAATAATTTTAAAAGAAATAATTTAGTTTTCATACACTACAAAAACTTTTATTTTGTCATGTGTCAACTAATGAAAAATTATCACAATTACCTTTTCAATAGTGCACTTAAAGTAAAAAAAAAAAAAAAAAAAGAGAGAGAGAGAGAGAGAGGTCAAGGGGCCATTTAATTTGAAAACAACCATTTAGTATTTTATTTTGCATTTCCTGTTTTTATAATTTTGTATGAAAAATAGTAAAAGCCTAAAAACAAAAACAAAATTGATTTTACAGGTTTCTGGTACAAACTTTTTAAAACAGTGAAAACAAGATGATGTTTTGCCATTAAAAGTGAAAATGAAGAATGTTTTCTCAAATTAAAGTTTTTTAGTGAGTCTTACTTTGCAACATCCATACTTAAGAATTTTAACAACTTTCTTCTCTAGTTGTATAATCATCTAAGAACTTAAAATGAATTTTGTTTATTATCGATCTCATGAAATATTATTTTAATTAAGAACCAATTAGTTATACAAGAATCAATTGTTACAGCTAGAAGTCATGTCAATCTCCTCCAATGTTGTTCGTGAGTAAGAATCAATTCTTAAACTTTTTTTATTCATTTATAAAAATAATAGAATCAATTCACAAACTTATTAAGTGACTTTAAGATATTTTTACAAAATTCAACAATTTTATCTTCCGTGACATATGATAAATGGTAGAGCATTTGATTTCCTAATTTTAAGAATTCAAATAGTATTTTATAATTGATAAAAAAGTTAAATACTTTTTGTGTACTCACACATATATAATCGATCTCCTTAACAATTCACAAAAATTAATGTTATTTAATACTTTGATAATATTCTTATTAATTATTGAACAAATTTTGATATTAAAATTTAACTTTAAGAATTGAAAAATTATAAAATTAAAAGTTGTTTTACAAAGTTATAAAATTAAACCTAAATAATTAAAATAAAAAGCTCATAAATTATACCACAAAATAATTGGTATTCATACTTGAAAGAACTAATCGAGTAAATTAATGTTTCAGGGATGGCGTTTGTTGCAGTCATGATGATCCTGGTTCGACCGGTGATGAACCGTGTTGCTCGCAAGTGTTCTAACGAACATGACGTGTTACCCGATATCTACGTATGTTTAACTCTAGCGGGAGTAATGATATCGGGGTTCGTGACAGACATGATAGGGTTACATTCAATTTTCGGGGGATTTGTTTTCGGGCTAACGATACCGAAAGGTAGCGAATTTGCAAATAGATTGACGAGGAGGATTGAGGACTTCGTGTCCACGTTGTTGCTTCCCTTGTACTTTGCTTCCAGTGGTTTGAAAACTGACGTTACTAAGTTACGAAGCGTGCTGGATTGGGGGCTTCTTTTGCTCGTTACGTCCACCGCCTGCGCCGGGAAGATTTTGGGAACCTTTGCGGTGGCGATGATGTGCATGGTGCCGCTCAGGGAATCCTTAACTCTTGGAGTGTTAATGAACACCAAAGGGTTAGTGGAGCTAATCGTTCTAAATATTGGCAGAGAGAAGAAGGTGAGTTATGCTTTACATTGCTATTAATTTAGTAATTATACAAATATGTTGTTTTATGTTATTCTATGATTATCATCATCTAGTTCAATGATTAATTTTATCACATATTTATAGTTTAATATAAGTTAATTTATTAATTTTCAACTAAAAATTAACATTTTTACCTTTCAATTAACTTGTAAACTACGTATCTTTTGTCAAACACGCTATGAGGCGTCACTTATTTTCATAAACTCTTAATGATAATAGTATATACACACACGAAATCTAACTTTTTGCTTTAAAAAAATATAAGAATGACATTTGCATGAATAATTTGGTATGCATGTAACATATTATCAATCATTAAGATTATTTACTTTAATCTCTAAAGTGAATTGTTCTCTTTCAAAGGTCATATCCTAGATAAAGATATTACTTTTCATAGTTTACTCTTTTAAAGTGAATAAAACAAGAAATTAAAAACACATTTATCTTTTATTTAAAATTGAAAAGGTCTATAATTTAAGAATAACAATTTAAATACACAACTTTATATAAAAAAAAAAAAACTACATCCACACCTATTATAATGTGTTTAGGCATACGTCATCCGTGTATAATTTTTCTCATTCTCATGTCAAAAAATACGAAACACAAACATAAATCTTGTGAGAGTAATTTTTGCATCGGACAAGGTTTATGCGACACTTTAAGAATGATAATATATAGCACCTCTTTGTATCAAACATTATATCAACACTTATTATAGTGTATTTGGACACACTTTAATCAAAAACTTTTTTTACTTATTTTACATCAACTACATATGATACGTAAGAACTTGTGTTCAAACATGTACTTTTTTTATTTCAATTTTCCTATTCCATCATATTATTTATAATACCTATATTTTTTCTCTTTTTTTGTTTCCCTCTCTGGCTGTTGAATAGTTTGGTGCCCATCTTTCCCTTCTTTATATCCAACAATTTAGAATTCCCCAAAATTCATTTACCAGTCACTGATTTAGAAATGCGTAGTGAAATTTGTGTGTTTAAAGTTTCACCTTCTGTTTTCGTGCGATTATGTTTGATTACACTAAATATGGTGGATAAGCAGGTGCTTAACGACGAGATGTTTACCATCCTAGTACTCATGGCTCTCTTCACCACCTTCATTACAACTCCAATAGTCTTGGCCATATACAAACCCTCTCGTATAGTAAACTCCGGTTCGCAAAAACCATCGCGGCTGACCGATTTGCAAGAGAAGCTTCGCATTCTTGCTTGCATCCATGGACCTGGCAACATACCCTCACTAATCAACTTCGTCGAATCAATTCGGGCCACCAACATGTCACGACTCAAACTCTACGTGATGCAACTTACCGAACTAACTGATAGCTCTTCCTCCATCTTGATGGTTCAACGCAGTCGAAAGAATGGTTTTCCCTTCATCAACCGAATCAAAAGTGGACCAATGCATGAGCAAATTGGCACAGCATTCCAGGCTTATGGTGAAGTGGGTCAAGTTACTGTGCATCATTTAACATCTATCTCTCTATTGTCAACAATGCATGAGGACATATGCCACGTTGCAGAAAAGAAAGGTGTGGCAATGATTATATTGCCCTTCCACAAAAGGTGGGGAGGGGAAGATGAAGAGGTGACAGAAGACTTAGGGAATGGTTGGAGGGAAGTCAATCAAAGGGTGCTTCAAAATGCACACTGCTCTATCGCAGTGCTAGTCAATCGTGGGGTTGCCAGAAGGTACGAACAAGAACCTGAGACAAGTGTTGCTGCTAGGAAAAGAGTGTGCATAATTTTCATTGGTGGACCACATGATCGCAAGGTTTTGGAGTTAGGTAGCAGAATGGCAGAGCATCCAGCAATTAGGTTGCTTTTAGTGAGATTTACTTCATACACAGAAGTTGGGGACGAGGGACCCAAATATAACTCCCCAACATCCACCACCAACTGGGAAAAAGAAAAGGTACTTACCCTTATGAAGAATACAAGTTTCTTGTATCTTTCATCAAATTTTCCCATCAACCTAAAATAAAATACGAGTTCTTTTTTTTTTTTTTTTTTTACTTCGATAACGCATTTACCTAATGATTATTTAATATTAAGGAAAAAAACACGTGTCAAACACTGTTGTTAATTGGTTCAGCCAATAACTAGAATCAACATAAGAATGGACATCTTATTAAGGGCCAGCCATTCTCACAAATTTAACTCTCATGACCAGGAGTTGGATGAGGAAGCAGTAAACGAGTTCAAGGCTAAATGGCAGGGGACAGTGGAGTACATTGAAAAGAACGCAACCAACATAACAGAGGAGGTGTTATCAATTGGGAAAGCAAAGGATCACGACCTAGTAATTGTAGGGAAGCAACAACTACTTGAGACAACCATGTTGACAAACATAGATTTTCGTCCCGGGCATGAAGAGCTGGGACCCATTGGAGATCTCTGTCTCTCTTCGGGTAACGGCATTACCAGTTCATTGCTCGTTATACAGGACCGATATTTGATAAATTCAAACGGAAGTACTTTCGTTAAGACAGCAGGGGCCGAGAGTATTGTGATTAAAGATGCTATCGAAGAACTTTAACCATCCATGTACAAATGACAGTAGTATCAAATATGTGTATGAACAATCATCAGTGTATAAAATGAACATCCTGCGTGTACGATGACAACCCTCCCCCAATCTCACGTGCTGTATTTTGAACCTTCATTAATGCAGTGTTGTCCACTTATAAAAATACACTCCCAAATGAAATAAACCAAGGACTACTACCAATACCCCTCTTTCATCGCACACATTCATGTTCCAGGGTATCTGAGAAGTACGTAATTCAGCATGTATATGTAAAGTCAATTAATTAAGAAGTATAATATTTTATTTTTAAAGAAAAATTTATACCTCTATACAATTGAGCAGTGTATCCTGCAGATCAATCTATTCAATTTTATTTATTTATTAAAAGCCATATAAAGCCATCTATGCATTACGAAGACGCTACAAGATCTAAGTTTGTTCCCCAAAATATAGAATTTTTTATACAATGGATAATGACAAATTATGGGGAAATAACAAAACAGGAACCACGTGTTCATTATAGAGCATGTAAAACTACAAACAAAGCGAGTTAAGTTGCCATAAATTCAAAACAATCATGCAATTTTCGTGTCACAATATTGTTTCATCACACTTCCAGTAAAAATAATCATAAATTTGGGCAATTTTCCCTTTCTTCAGACACTTGTACGTACATTTAAAATAAGTTTCCAACCATACAGAAGTCCCTAAAAAATCACATGAAAAGATTACACAAGGGAGGATGGGAGAATGTTGAAAAATAAATACTTGCAGACATTAAACTAACCTCAAAATATATCATTCATCCAGCACATATGGGGCATGAATTTAATAGTGACCAACAAACTTATAGTTGACAATCAGGTCACATCCATCATATTAAACAACACCCCCTGCTCGGTTTGCATGCCACCAGTCCAAGAGGTACTGTATTGCGTCACTTCCAACAAAACTTTGATCCTGCTGATAGAGATCAGGTCAGAACCTGGTTCAAGACATATACCAAGTCGCATTTTAGTTCAAAAGTGTGTACTTGAAATCAGAGTTATAACAGAAACATTAAACATCAAAATGATAACGAATAATAAAACTAAAAAAATGAATTAAAATCTCAAGATGCTGCCTACTTTACAAGTAAACCATCTTTCTTCCCTCCCCGTTCCACTACAGACAGACAAACAAATAAGAAACACATTAAAATTCGACAGGATCTGAAGTCATGCAGGTTAAAATTAAAAAGAAAAATCATCGATGCATGGCCGCGTGAGATGTTTTCTATTGCACAAAAAGGAGATTCTGAGTGATTTAGAAAAGGTTAAGTGAAAAATTATGGTTTCTAGCGGCACAGAAAGAAGATTCTGGATTGTGTCCACAATTTGTTAAAGTAAATAACAGTACTAGGCCAAAAATAATTCCAACTGCAAGCCATTCAAACAAAATGTGGAAATTTTCATTAGTTCTTTTTCTTTTATCTAAGTCCCCCCCACCCTCCCTTAGTATACCTGAGAGTATTGCATGATACAAACCTTAGAGAAAGCCTCCTCCTGTCCAGGCAGCACCTGACTTGTCATTATGAGCGCCACCTTTATTATTAGATACACTCCTATAGATATCATCAAATCCATCATCTTTGGCATTATCCCATCCAGCCCAACCATCACTGCCATGGGCAGCTGACCCTTTTGCTGGTTCTTTCTTCCTTGTATCTTCCTGGTCCCAATCATCCCAAGAGCTCGAGTTATAATCATTATCAAACTTCCCACCTAATGACTGAGGAGCTGATCCTTTAGCTAGTTCTTCCTTCCTAGAATCATTGTGGCCCCAATCATCCCAAGAGCTTGAGTGAAAAGTATTAGTTTGTCCACCTGAAGAATGTTGTCCTTCTCTGGTAGAAGAATTCCGGCCATTATTCTCTCGATTGAACTCCTGGTAGAAACCATTTCTATCACTTTCATTTCGTTGCCAGTTATCAGATGTCCAATTCGGGTTATCTCTAGCGAATTCCTCAACCTTCTGTGAAGCCAATGCCATGACCCCTTTCATTATACCCCACGTCCTTTGTCCAATCTCTGATGTCTTCTGAGAGACAACATTGACAGTTTCATTGACCTTGTAATCATAACCACCCTCTTTTACCTTAAGCAAGAAATACAGTTAATCAGAAAACAAATAACTGCTAAGTGCCAACAGCAAAATTGCTGTGAGAAGTTTGATGAGCAATAAAATTCCAGCCTTTCTCCCCCTTTCTATGAAATGAATTAAACCATCAAATGACATTTACAAGATACACAACTCCTTGACCCAAAAAGATATGCTTAGAAGCTCCAAACCTACATAACTCAATCCCCGTATAATAATGGATGACAATAGTATGAAAGCCCCAGAAAATAAGATTTGAGCAAACTATATTGCAAAGAAAAGAGTTTTTACCATCTCCAACAATGCATATCTAGCTAACATTTAGCAAAGCACAACATTCACCCAAACTTCATCACCAGGCCACCTCCTCAAGTAAATCACTAATACAGTGTACCCACCTTATTAGAAGCTTAGAACCATTAGCAGTAGCAGGCATAAGAAATGTTGGCCAAAAAGCAGCCACCAAACAATTTTATTCATAATGCAACAGTGATGCAAGTTGAATAAGGAAAACAAACTTTATCTTTGGCATGACAATTTTCTCTTCTCATGCAATATATAAATAATAATAATAATAATAATAATAATAATAATAATATTAAAGAAAAGCACCTCACAAAGCAGGAACGGCAAAAGTGGTGGGGTAATATGTAGTGAATTTGTAATGCAAATTTCCTCTCATATTTTAGTTATAATTCAAAACAAAACAATTTTCAGAAGGTGGATATGGAAAGGTTCTCATTTTCAATACTTGGTATTTTGTTGAGGGTAACAATAAAATTTAAGGTGGATTTCATTTTTAATCATCCACTATTGTTTCCATATTAAGCAAGTTTAGAATGATTAGAATCTGAAATGTGAAACCACCAAATTTTCAGCAGCATGAAGCAGGGCCACAGGTGGCTTCTAATTAAATAAGTGTTCCATCAAGCATGAAGGGTCACATCTCACAACAACAAGAATATCCAGTCATGTTTCAGTTGGGCGAGTCCCTATATCATTTTTCCTTGAATCAATTCAAGGAAATCTAAGAATAAATATGCACAAGAAAAGAAAAAAAAAAGTTTTCCACTTCCCGACACTTGCTGCGGGTTCTTTTAAACTGTACCAACACAATTTAATCTTCATATTTGAAAAAGATACTTATATAGTAACACTTAAGGACAAAAATATCTTATTAAGTTATAACATGCCAAAAAATGTGTTCCCAGAACAAGAGAAGAGGATTCTATTCCCCATAATAAAAACGTAGATATAGGATTTAATTACCAAGTATTATATGTAAATCGACTTACAAAAAAAGAAAAAAAATGAGAAAGAGTTTGGAAATTGTCTTGCGCTCCAATTCAAATCTCAGCAAGTCAGAGATCAGTATACCCTTTCGTTCACTATTGTTCTCAATCCTTAGAATCAAGACAAAACTCAACGGAGGCACAAAAAATATATTATATATCAATAATAATTTATTGTCACTCACATCACACCCCTCCCACGCCAAGTTAGGTATTTTCAATTCCAATTTCCAACAACAAAATCCAATCAGCACCGTCTCATCTCGTGTATTCCTTTATGGCTTTATTATATCTTAAACACTAATTCCATCCAAAACATAGAGAAGCTAACAATAAAATAAGCAGATAAGGCAGAGAAACAATAACCTTAGCAGAGAATTCTTTTGTCCCGGCCTGAACAACATTAGCAGCAGAAGCAGCAGCCAAGGATAATTTACCAAATCCCTACACACACAGAAAATACATCACAGTTCTCAACGATATTATATATAATTTCCCATTAAAAAAAAAAAAAGGAGCTTGGATGTGGGACCTGAGAAACGACAGAGAGATAATCGTTTTGCTGATTACCCCCCCTCTGGTTCGGGGCGGGGCCAGATCCGAATCCAACATACTTGCCACCCTGCGACGGCGGAAGCCCCTCCGGCCTTGACTCATTCTCCGCCCTCTTCCGCGCGAAGAAGTCTTCTTTGTTGGCAGCAGAGGCTTCCAATTCAGCCCGCGTGTACATATCCTGAGTCGATTTCGACCTCGACACGTTCCCGCCGCCTCCGAACCCCCTCACATCACCGGCAGACTGGTTCCTCCTGATATCCGCCCCACCCCTGGCCGATCCGAACCCGTCGTCCGCGTCCCAATTATCCCATCCGCCGTTGTTGTTGTTGCCAGCCGAGAGCGGCGGCTTGCCCTTGGATGCGGAGGAGCAGACGGCTTCCTTGACGACGGGGGGATCACGCCAGGGACGGCCGTCGGCGAGGGCCTGGATGCGGTCGCGGTAGACGGCGGCGGCATTGGAGTTGTACTTGGCAACGATGTCGGTTTCCTTGAGGATGCCGTATTGCGTGAGGAAGGTGTTGAGTTTGTCGTTACCTCCGGCTTCCATTTTCTTGATCTGGATTTCGGACCACGAATCCATCGTCACGGATCGCACGAAGGAGATGTGCACGCCGAGGCCGCGGTGCTTGCCCGAGCACTCTAGGCACATGAAGACGCCGTACGACACGGAGGCCCATTGCGGGTTCTTCTGGGAACAGTCCACGCAGATCTTGTTCGCCGGTTGGGATTGGAGGTCCCGGAGACGCCGCGAGGCCGCCATCGGATTAGGGTGGTTTTTTACTGAACGGTGGATGTGTGATTTGATGACAATACAGAGCGAAATTGAGAAAGAGAAGACAAGGGAGAAGGGGAAATGAATGAATTTTGATTTGAGAAGGAAAGAAGGAATTTGGTGAATCACCCACACCGTCAAATACTCAAATTGGATGCTGACTCGCTGCGCTATAATTATTATTGTGTTCATTCATCTTTACTAATTTTATTACTTTTACATCTATTTTTTAACAAATTGTATTATTTTTAATTAAATTATGCATGTCTAAACAAGCAATACAGTGTACAGCCAATACTATTCAGTATTCACCCTTGTAATAATAATAAAATTACGATAAAAAAAACTAGTACTACTAATAAAAAAATAAAAAAATTCATAAAATCTCAAATATGTGATTGAATGAAACATCAAGTAAGTGGATTAATTTGTGTAGATTATTTCAGTTTAATTTAAAATCTCAAATTCAAATTTTGAATATATTTTTACATTAAAATATTTGAAGATAAAATTTTATTGATTATAATTATCCCTTTCAAGAAAAAAAAAAGAATAACCTTATAAAACCTTTTTTTATATTATATTAGTGTGTAGCCTAGTTTTTTGTAAACAAAAAATTAATAATACTTTCATTATTTTATTTAGATATCCTATATTTAATTCATTTCTTAACAATAGCTTTTTTAATATTTTAATCTCTATTATTAGTTTTTTAACAGAATAAAATAATGACAATATGTATATATAATAATTAAAACATAAAAAGTTAAGAACTAAAGTTACTCATATGAATACATGTGAATAGAAAAATATCTATATTCTTTCAATAAAGAAAATATCTATTGAAAAAGTCAGTTAAAAAATATCCTAGTTCCTAGACACTATAAAATGAGTAAATATAGATTTATTTTTCAGTTAATTTAAAAAGTATGATACATTTTAATTTATATATGGTTTTATTTATATTTTAAGAAACAAATTAAGGACGTAATAGATTTAAACTTTTGTGTTTCTATGTACTAATTGATTGAATACCTTTATATATATATATATATATATATATAAAAAAAAAAAAAGTAACTGAATACCTGTCTTGCACATGCAGTGGAGAGAAAGCGCGGCATTCTAGCCAGTGGCCAATTGGCCATACGCTTCCATATTGTCGTTTTGTAACGTGAACATGGATTTTGTGATTAGGAGAGCTGCAAGGAAATTTTATACCAAGGGGGCATGGATGGAATTATATGGTCATAAATTTCTAATTATTATATTAATTATTTTATATTAAAAACATATTTTTAATTTTACTTTTTTTTATTCAAGGGATGCGCAATGACCAAAGACAAACAAATTATAATGTCCTAACTCTTAACTGATGTAGTAGAAAAAAGTCGATCAATATCAATTATCATTTTATTAATATAAGATATTCAAACTCATTATCCCACCTTTCTTTCTTTTCCTATCAATCATCAAATTAACATTATTACTCTTGTTCGTATAATGTAAGTATGAGCTAATCCGCAAGGCAGTCAACAACATCATTGGATTCTCTATAAACATGTGAGAATTCCACCTGCCTTTTTACAAGAACATTAATAGAATTGACCAAATTGCTATACGAATGAATGTTAGAACAACCATTCTGAATCAAACTATGGCCACCCTTGAATCAGATTCCAGAATCAATCTTCTGTACGTAATCCCGTCAAGATACCCCATAACTTGGCCATAAGCACATTTGAAGGACCAATATTGTGGATAAAGCCATATTGCCACATACACAAGTGATTTCTAAAAACTAAAAAAGTCCAGCACAACAAGCATTGCGGTCCCTCACCTCACTAACCCCCTACATTGCATTTAAATCCACTGAAAAGGAGGAGCAGACCAAGCCACATTTACCACAGAAAAAGGACTCACCTGAGTGGCTTCCACCATCCTTTTATCAACCCAATGAGAATCACTCCAAAGAAAACCTCTGGGCCAGATTATAAACAACAACATGATCAAATTGTTTTCCCTCAAAATCCCATTAGTTTCTATGAAGCCACACATAGTAAATAATATTTTCAAAGAGGGTCATCCAAAGCACATCATGAGTAAGAGTAATTAACCTTAACAGGAGAATACCTATATACTACTATTATTTAAATCAAAATTTAACAAAATAATTGGTCTTAATGTTCATTCTGTGATTTAAAATTGTTCAACAAGGCTCACAAATGAGTCTCTTTTTTTTCATCTATGTGGCATCCTGCCTATAGTTTTTAAGATGTGTTTGTTTCATAATTTTTTAAATGCAACACATAATTCAACAAAAAAAAAAGTTTTTTTCTTTCTTCCAACCTTTGTTTGGACTAAAACATACATACAACAAATGTGTATTAACTAAACAGTAGAGTTGCGAGTAGAGTTTTTTTATCCTACGTGTTAGCACACTAGATCCACACAAGTTTAGGTCCAATAATATCAAATCAAATCATTTAAAGTTAGGGTTATGCAAGTTGGTCAGCATAATTTCACATATACGATAAATTTTTAAAACGTGTTAAATTAAAAAAATACAAAATAAAATCTAAGTACAATTATTTAAAGGATAAAAATTAAACAAAATATCAAAAGTTATTGGTATAAGTAGTTCGATATTTGAGTTTTTTAATCAAGAACTAAGTTTGATTTTTGGTTTGGACATGAAATCGTGAGTGAAGGTGTTTTTTTTATCACAAAATGAGCCGACTGGACGGGAGAAAATTAGTTAGGTGTCAAATTTAAAACTTAAGATACATGTGGTTAGAAAGAAAGAAAGAGGAAGTTTAAATAGAGATTTTTAGTTGTAGGTCTATGAGGTTTGGCCCATTTGTCTGTGGGTTTTCGTTGAATGGATTAAACTAATATGTACCTACCTCTAGTTGAAACAGAATGCATGAAGAATGGTTTTTTCTTCAAGAAACGGGTAAAGAGATAAAGTAGGCCTATCGTTACCATTAATTTAAAATGAAGTACTTGATAAGCCTAACTCACTTTAAATCACAAATAAGAATAGACACATGGTTATTTTCTCATTTTACGCATGAAGATATAAGAATAATGTCCACCTACCTGCATATAAGATGGCAAACCTCTTCACATAGATGGAAGTTCTTCTAACTCATAATGACGTGAGGCATTGTGGACATAACCTTCGCATGAATATATCTATAACCATCAGATTATGTTTTAACATGTGCTCTTTGATTATTAAAAGCAAGTAGTACTGCAAAGAATATTCATATATATATATATATATATATATATATATATATATATATATATAAAAGCCTAATCAATTGTGCAAGTAAAATTATGTTCAAGTGTATCATAACTGTTATGAACACTTTAGAATTCTCATCTTGATGCAATTCCATGATATAAAGGTGTCCCAACTTATTTAACACTTTTAATTTGCTTTACTTGGATTATTTAAGGAGAAAATCCTTAAAACATTCCCCAAATTGAATATTTATTATATACTATGGTTAATTTGATTATCCCAGACATTATATAATTTAGCATCAAAATGAACGTAATTAGAGTTTTTAATCATTCCCATGAAAATGAATAATAGTCACCCCTTTCCATAGAAATAAATTAACAAAAATAATGGTTAATTTTTATTTCTAAACGAAGTTTTGGGCAATTGGGTCATTTTTTGGAAACTAAACTCGCTTTATGCATAGCTAGACCATGTCACTTACTGTGCAAGATCTTATTGAGTTGGGCTGGAATTTATGATCCATGTGAGTCTCATCTTTCAAAAATAATATAAGAAAAGAAAAGGGGAAAAAAATATGAAAACAAAAGGGCCCAACCGGGTTCGAACCGGTGACCTCTTGATCTGCAGTCAAATGCTCTACCACTGAGCTATGGACCCTTTATTGATGTTAAAGAAACATATACATATATAACTTCTTGAACTTTCTTTCAGTCTTCTGACTCCATTTTATTTTTGTCTGATATGCCAATAATTAAAGTTGGGTTAAATATAAAAATATAATTTAAAAAATAAATTAATATTTAAAATGATAAAAATATATATAATCTATATAAATTTGAAATTTATTTTCAAAAGTAAAATTAACACGTGTCATTTAAAAAATTAAATTGAATAATTATCAATAAAATAAACTTTCATTTAATACACAAGATGACCGTTTATTTTCAAATAAGGCCTATGCTCATCATTTACTTTGCCGTTTATTTTTAAACTGTGATTAATGAATTTAAAATTTGAAAACACTGACAATAAATAACTGTTATATTAAATGTCATAATCTGTGAGACTCAATGAATCAAAAAAATAATCCGTGGGACCCAGCTTCCGGAATCCTGAGTCAACGAACGTTGTGGTTCCATACGAGAACGAAGGCATTTTTTTAATTACCTTATTAATATGAAATATTTATTGATTTTGTACATGGTTAATTTCCATTAAAAAAAATTAACTGATTATTTTTAATAAAAGAATTTCCTTTCAACAACCTTTTTTTTGTACATCAAAAACTTATTTAAATAGACAAATGCATACTAACCACTTGTTGGTTGAGAACGAAGCATTTACTATTATACTTCAATGTGTCAATTCAAGGTGAGAAATCATTTATTAGATTGGTCTTAAGTCATATTCAAGGACTCATCCTAACTTTTTTCATTTTTATTGATTTCTCCCATTAGGATATGCTTTGCAATGAGATTTGGATAGTTTGATTTTGCATGAGATTCTAAGTTTAAATCTTATTATCAATACAGTACACATAAAGAAAATCTTCATTGATTTCTAACATTTTTTATTTTTTTTTTACATTTTGATGGCAGTAATCTTGTTTTCCTTTTTTTTCACAAATTTCCAAAGAGTTTAAATAAATGAGCTTTATTTTCTGAACAAGACTACATATTTTCATAATATCTTGTAAATATTAAATGAATAAATAAATATATTTAATATTTTAAAATGATTTTACTAACTATTATCTTTAAGATGATGATAAGGAATTGAAAAAAAAAAATTTAATATTACTAATAGAGTAATAGTTCCTCCATTCCAAAAAAATTTTCCTTACAAATGCTAACTAATGTCTACAAGACTTTAGTTAAAAAATTAAAAGTGAGAATTTTATTAGAAAATATTATTTCTACACCCCTCTATAATTTTAATATATCTCCAACTTCATTTTTAATAGACTCTTTTATTGTTGATTCCTTATCAAGATCCTTATTTTTTTTAAGATTGTTTTATATAGATTAAGAAATCATTAAGTAATATATATACACTAATATACCGTGACTGAAATATCTTTAATTAATCTCCTTTTAACTCACTTGAGTCACAAGCTGGCTTAACTCAGCTTGGTTTTGGATTATTGATTATAAATTATGGTTTTAGTCGGCGAAAAGTATTTTTTTCTCATTTTTATTCAAATTATGATTCGACGTTTAAACCTTAATCATAGTCTTTATCAAATATATGACTTATAGATGAAATTTAATTTGTAATTTTCAAACTAAAGTTAAACTGTTAAAACTTAGTTTGTATTTTTAACTAAAGAGACCCTTAGTCACTCAAGTCGAAGGACCATTTTCCGAAATGGAAAAATTTTCTACTCCATGCATTCTTTTCTTGTGTGTCTAACTTCTGTTTTGTTCCATTGCATCCTATTCCTTTCTAATTTCCAATATAGAAGTAACAGAAATACTAGTCATCACTAATTTCATTTACTCTACTTTCACTCTCACAAGTAATTTCATTAACCATTGGTCTACAATTAAAAAACAGAGATTTTCCCTTTCAATGGGACGCATCAAGTAATTGCTTCAACTTCGACCAGAGGATGGATATTTGGCCGTTCACTTTCAGTGAGACATTAGATTTAAAAAAAAAAAAAAAAATCTTTGTATGATACTTTGGTATGACTTTTTTAGACAATCAAGAAAGAATTACAAACACACAAAAAAATACCTTTGTTTTGTTGACCTTGCTTCAAATTTGTCGTATATTATGATAGTGAGGAATCCATTGTTGAAAAAGCTAAAGGCTATTTTTTATTTTGATTTATAAGCTAAAAGTCTATTCTATTAGTGGTGCTATCTGAAGGACAGACATGAGCATGGGGGGAATTAAATAAATGGTGTGATTGATTTAGCCTGTTTATAGGTCCTAACACTTAAGGCAGATAGGGATGGGTAGAAGCAGAAGGTACTTTCACACTTGACATCTCTTTATTTTGAAGTGAATTTTAATAGTATGTTCAAACGGATGTTGGTCAGTGTCAGGTTTGTAGTACATGCCCATTCAAAGGCACTTGTTTACATATATGCTGAAATTCTGCATCCACAGCCATCAATTATCTTATCAAGCGAAAGAAACTCATAATTAACATAAAAGATGATTGAAATATAAGTGCGAAATTAAATTTTTTATATTAAATATGAATATAAATGAAAAAATTAAATATTATATAAATAAATATAAAATTCATAAATTTAAGGCAAAAGATTAATAATATATGTAAATAAATTATTTTTATATAAAAAATTATTTCTTATTTTATTATTATATTTATTTTTATTAAATTGTTAATTTGATAAATTCTTCATTAAAATTAAATATTTGTTATCATGATAGAGATTATGATAATAAGAAACAAGTCTTTATAATTTTAATCTAACTTGTTCTTGATCATAGGATTATTATGAATAAGACATCAATAATTCGGATAAATCAATATATATGTAATGATCTTTATTGAACAAAGATTAGTAGATCTATTTATTAAATTGTATATATATATGATATATATGTGAATGTTATTATTGAACAGTCTCAATTGAGAATTTATAATAATTAATATTACATTGATATGTCAATAGAAAGTTTTCAATAAGAAATATAATAGTTTCTTTTGACTTGAGATTATGATAGTAATTAACAAGTTGTTATATTTAAATTTTGGACACCTAATATCTTAGGACACTAGTTGAATGAATATTATATATGATTAAATCATTAATGATGGAATGTGTTAACTCTAACCAAGACAATTGAATGAGAGAAGCAAAGAGTTTCTTAAATCATTAATTGATTAAATATAATGTGTTAATTTATTGGAGTTTAACAGTAATATTATACTTTAAAGTTAACTTTTAACTGTAAATAATGGAATGAAATATTATATTATTCTTTTATTGGTTCTTGAAGATAAAATATGTTATTTAATGCTATATAGACTTTAAGAAGTGTTGTTAGACACCTACATTAATTAGTAAATTAATTATGATTAATTTACTATCGATTTAGTATTGAACCTACATGGTCTCACACTAACGAATGTTCTAATCTTTACAAAAGAAAATAATTTATTTGATAATAAAATTAAAAAATTAATTTAATCAAATAAATATTCTAATGAAATATTATTATATTATTTACTAGCACCAATAATATAATTAATATAAATAAATAGTATTATTTTATAAATGTGGAAGTTGTCCATAAAATAAGAATAAGAATAAGATTTTATTGTTATATATCATGATCAGGTCATGTTATTAGTTATAGT
>PYAF01001177.1:1916909-1946019 GCA_007407185.1 Glycine tomentella
AAATAATAGATAAATAATAAAATTATGATTTATTTAAAAGTAACAAAAAAATAAATATATTAAAAATAAAAGTGAAAAAATATTAAAAAATAAAAGTTAAAACTAACATTTTAAAAATTTAAAAAATGTTAGTTATTTCTAAAAATATTTTTTTAACAAACAGTTTAACTAATAAAAATAACTAAAAGTTAGCTAAAATATTTGTCGGACATAGCATGAATAGTTCTTTTTCTTCTTTTATTACATCACACATTATAGATGAGTGCAACTATGAAATGAGTTTTTATATGAGATCACAATTAATAATCATTGCATTAATAGAAGATATCATATAAAATTGATTTGATGGTAAATGATGAAGGAAGAAAGGGAAAAAAAATTGTGGATTCAAATTGTCTATCTGTCAAAAACTAATAAATTAATAAAATAATTGTTGCGTTAATCTCTTATTTACTTAATTAATTAGTATATATATGCGTATTATTGGATGTAGCCATGTAGGTTAAAGTAGCAATCACGAGTGAATTTATGACACAGTTTCAACGATGGATGTGTGAGTGTGTGGTCCATTAATAATTTACCTGCCCTGAAGGGAAACCAACTCCCTTCAGTTCAGTTCATTGTATGGTCCGTAAAAATGACACAATAATTTGGTGCATGATGTGGTGACAAATATAATAAAAAAGATAAAGAAAAAAAATATAGATTTTGTTTTTGGTGAACAAAAATATACACATGTGCTACGTGTTATGGGATCATAAATATTATGTGCTAAGGAGCGTTTCTGGATAGTAATAATTAATAAATTGAGCGCGCGTTAAATATCCTATTTTGTTGTAGCCGGCTCATTGTCTTTGAGAAGGACGAATATTTATAATTTATATCCAAACAGGTTTATATCTGTTATGGAATCATAAATATTTTACATTATTTTAAAATATAAATGTTAAATTACTTTGGAGTTTATTCTTTTCCAACATAGCTTGATAGGATTGGAACTTAACTAATTTAAGTTTAAAAATAGTAAAAGTGATCTTTGTTTATAAAAGTTTGTAAAACTACAAATAACTCTTTTTCTCAATAGTTGAAAAACTGTGTTTCAATTTATAAAAGTATGGAAAGAGAAATGTATATGCATGTGGCTTCATATTGAAAAGAAACAAAATAGAAGGCTAATTGCTTTAAGAGACCATGGCCACAGGCATCCGATAAACCTTATATCACTGATTTTAATTATTGAAAGTGATTGAAGAAGTAATTATTAAATGAAAAATGTCGATTTTCATTAGAGAATGATCTTAATGGAATTTATGATATTATATTTAATTTTTCATTTAAATTTTTAATATAATAAATATTTTTCATAAAAAACTAATTTTAAAGTAAATTGTTTGATTAAAAACTAGTAAGTTATGTGTGCTTTAAAAAGTAACAAAATATTTTTATATCATGTAAAATTTAAACAATTTTTCATTTTAAAAAATCTTGTTTAATTAAATAATTTTATACAATTTCAAATATGATAAATTTATTCATTTTTATTTAAAAATTATCTCAAAAATTATACCAATAATGATTTTTGATTATTTCATAGTGTATTTTTTTTCCTCATTAATAATCATAGTCATTAAACTCAACAATAAAACCTTACATTAGGTATAAAAAATTAATAAATACTTTTAAAATGAATAGAAAATAAAATATAAAAAGTTAAAATCTGAACACAACTTTTTCTATCGATAAATGTTAATTTATTAATTTTATTAAGTTTGTTTAATCAGATTATAAAAAAATCTGGTATGTTTGAACAAGTTTATTATGTATTCTAAATTTTAACCAGTTAAAAAAGCAAGATTTTAGTCTACATTTAACCGGTTAAAAAAAAAGCAAGTTTATTATACTACTAATTAAACAAGCTTTTTTAACCAGTTAAATAAACTTTTAGAATTTAATTTAAAATGAGATAAAAAAATCTAAATTTTAGTCTAATTAACTTAAGCAATAAAAACAAGATGGTGTGTTTGAACAAGTTGTTGTGTCAGAAAATAACTGGAATATTGTATATATGAATGCATTATTATCCTTCCATTATTTACTGTATCTGGTGCAGTAGCTGACCGTAGGTACATAAATGAAGAAAAGTTGAGTGGTACGTAAGTGGTTGAAGGCGTTAACAGTGTTTCACCGGTGATGATTAAATACCCCTTCTAATTAAACCCCATTTACAACCTGGCAACCGCCCGCTACTCATCAAATTTATAACTTTCTTTCTGTATACTTCAGACCTAATACTTTCTTTTTTTTATTATTTGTAAGAATAAAATTATTTTAAAATATTTATTATTTTAATTTTTATTATATTAACTATGAATAAAAAATCTATAAATATATTAATAATGATACAATGTTGATTTTGTAATTAATTATTTATTTATTATATTTTTATTTATATAAAATAATTTAAGACAATAATTATTATCGAATAAAGTATTATTTTTTTCGCATCACTTGGCCCCATATTAACTTATTCACTCACTCTCATTCTCTATATATTTGCTACATGTGTGTGTGTATATATATATAGACACGGCTTAATTTGTGTCACAACTTAAAAAGGAAAGCTTTGAGGTTTGTTCGACATTTTAGAGTGGTGAGAGGATGGTGGGTGTTATTTCGTTGGTCACAGGAATGGCTGGTCCAAGTGGGTTTGGATCAGCTTCAACTGCAGAACAGGTTACTGAAGGAGTTGATGCCAGCAACCTCACTGCAATTATCACAGGTCAGTTTTAATTTGCAATTTCAGTATCCCTCTTTCAACATGTTCAGATTATATAGTTTCATATATGCAAGTGTAACAGAATCATGGTATTATTCATGTTATTTCTTACACCTTATGTTATCATTCTGATTACTTACGTGCATAGGGAACATTTTTTGTATTTTATCAATCTGATTTCTTACACCTTATTTTAGTCCGTCTTCTCTATGTATGTGGAAGTCTTTGGTCTGACACTCGCGGACCACCTGCAGCTCATTTTGAAGTGCAGGGTGTTATTGAAATTAGTGTACGTGTTGATCTCTTTCGGGTTTATTATACAAAAATAACCATTTTGTTTAGTTAACATGGCGCGATATATAAATTTATATATAAGTCATGTTCTTAAATATAAGTCAGATAACGCATAGGATTGATGCAGAAAATGATTTATTTAATAACAAAATTCATGTTTGATTTCATATATAAGTTGTAAAATTTTCTTAGGTTAATAATACTTATTTATTAGAAAAGAGATTAATCTCTAACTCAATATTAAAAGTATTAGTCACATGTTCAATTTTTGGACATATATGAGTGGAAAAAAATTGTTAGGAACGTTTACTTGTGTTTTAATTTTTTATTTTTATTTTTGTAACTACTACAAAATTGTTACTTTATTTTTAATTTATCTTTTGTTTTTAAATATTTATATGAAAATAGTAAAAAAAAATTAAGAGATTTTTAGTTTCTGACTCCAAAAGTACCATAAATTAAAAAAAAAATGTTTTGCTTTGAGATAAAATCTTATAAAAATAACCATTTCCTAACTGTTACATGATGAACTCCTTTCAATCCTCATTTAAATAATCACTTTAGAAATTCTCTTAAAAATTTTGATAAGAATAAACAATTATTTATTCAAAATAGAATAGATCAAATTAACATTTTTTCCACAATCTTTTTCTCTCTTGTACTAATTCTTTTATATATTCCCTCCCTTTTTTAATCTCTCTTTCTTTTCATCACATTTACTTTTCACTCTTCGTTCTACCCATCTCCCAAGTCCCACCATTCTTTATAGAGTGTAAGACAATGAATAAAACATGGAAGAAACATAAAAATTGTCCCAGCGCATCGAAGTGAATGAAACATTGTTTTATCTTTACAAATTTTTCCCTATGACTTGGGCGAATGAACAAAAGTAAAACATAGATATAGTATTTCATTATATTATAGACATATAGGAGATTCTGTTTCTCATGAAATGTCTCCTCGAGATTTTATATTTTGTAATAATTTTTCACTAATAGTATTAATAAAGAATATATTAGAGAGAGTGTGTTTGTGAGTAATTAAACAAGAAACCAACATTAATTCACCAAAAACAATTATTTTATAGACATATAATTTAACTTATATTTTTAAATTAATAAAAAGCATTTAATAGAATATAAATATAGATATATGTAATATTTTGAGAGTCTTATTAAAAAAATCATTTCTATATTTTAGGTTAAATTAAAAAAAAATTAATAATCAAGATGTTGTGCATGAATTTCAATTGTGTTATTTGAGACTCTCAGAGTTTCAATTGCATAAATTAAGAACTCTAATATCATTATATAATTTTAATCCTTCATGTTAGTCTTTACTTAAATATCTAAGTTGACTCCAATTACTTAAAGACAAATTTATTGAAATGTTTTTACTCTCTTTCATAATTTATATAAATACATTATCAAGTATTCCAAGATAATTATTTTTATTGGGGGTAAAATTGGAATAACATTTTTTTCAAAGCCAAACATCAAAATTTTATTAAAGATAAAACTCGAAAAAGAATCATATCTTATTAAAAACTGAAAATGTCAATCAATTTTAATGGATGGTGTATGTTATATGTGGTGTGTGATGAAGTACATTACAAAGTATCACCAAATGAATAAATCAATTAATATTAGATTATTCCATCCGAGCTTTGATATAAGCAACTAATTTGAATATTCAGATAAAGGATCTTGCAACCAACACTAATCATATTCGGCTTGAAAATGATTTGTTTGCTCTAACTCACCACTATCTATGCATAAAATGCATTGCCTGTGTTAACAGAGCATATTCTTCTGTTTTTAGAAATTAAGCACTGAAAAAATAACGCAGGAGGAGCAAGTGGTATAGGATTGGAGACAGCACGAGTGTTGGCTCTTCGAAAGGTCCATGTCATCATTGCAGTACGAAACATGGTGTCTGCAAAGGAGGCTAAACAACAAATACTAGAGGAGAATGAGTCTGCACGAGTGGACATAATGAAGCTCGACCTTTGCTCAGTGAATTCTATTAGATCGTTTGTGGACAATTTCATAGCTCTTGATCTTCCTCTCAACATTTTAATGTTTGTTTTCTTGTTTAATCACTCGCAAACACACTCTTTCTATACATTCTCTATCAATACTATTTGTGAAGTTTTTTTGAAAAATATAAAATCATGAGAGTCATTGAATAAGAAGTAGAATCTAAAAAAAAATTGTTATTTCTAATGAACTTCGGCCAATATAGAAAATATGCTCAAAAAAGTATCTTAGTTTCTTGCATTTTTCTAATTTTTCAGTCCCCAACTTCTGTATCTCATTCTCAATTTTAGGTTCAATTCATTAACTATATTTGAGTTAGTCATTCCAAATATGGATAATAGCATTGGCTTTTCATGTCAGAAACAATGCTGGAGTGATGTTCTGCCCATTCAAGCTCTCAGAGGATGGCATTGAGATGCAATTTGCAACAAACCATCTTGGTAATGTCTCAGCATTCCTGCATAACATTTTTTGCTTTATCCCTTGGTGGTATTGTCTTTTCTAATCTTTTTCACTTTTCAGGTCATTTCCACTTGACAAACCTACTTCTTGACAAAATGAAACAAACTGCAAAAGCCAGTGGAATAGAGGGCAGGATCATAAATCTGTCATCAATTGCCCATAACTACACTTACAGAAAGGGGATTAGATTTAATAAGATCAATGAACGAAAAGGGTATTTTCACTTTGACTCCAATTGCTTCTGCCCTGAATTTAGTGTTTCATGGCTGTGATTCTGATAAGTAGAACTTAACAAATTTGTTTCTTTTGATATAACTTTTCAGCTACGGTAAAAAGAAG
This sequence comes from Glycine tomentella, assembly GCA_007407185.1. Classification (NCBI taxonomy): domain Eukaryota; kingdom Viridiplantae; phylum Streptophyta; class Magnoliopsida; order Fabales; family Fabaceae; genus Glycine; species Glycine tomentella. The sequence continues at coordinate 1,922,820 of PYAF01001177.1, forward strand.
GCGTATGGACAGTCCAAGTTAGCAAACATATTACATACAAATGAGCTTTCTCGTCGCCTGCAGGTCATCTATCTAATGTTGTGCTTCTCTGACCTTATCTGTAAACCTGATAGAAAATAAAAATAAGCAAACAAACAAAGAGATAATGCCATAAAGGAGTGGAAGCAACACAAAGCAACACAAAGCTTCTAATATATACTCTTTTATTAGTTAAAATTTATTGAAAATTACAAAATCATGATTGAATTCATTAAATAAGAAGTGAAACCCTCAATTATGTAATTTCTAATAAATTTTAGTTGACGGAATAATAAAAAATATGTTAGAAAATAATACATTATAGTATGTGTTGCTAACATTTTTTATGTCACGATGTGTTTTAATGTCTTGTTTTTGTCACGAATTTCTTCCATTGATCATATTACTAAGAGAAACTATAGAAAGGCCATTTCCTTTCTTGATGATACCATGGATTGGAAAATTGAGCATATTCTAATTGCCTAGTCGTTAAAATGTATTGTTTTACTTTTTGGTTCTGATATTTGTGTACAGGAAGAGGGTGTGAACATTACAGCAAACTCAGTCCACCCAGGAGTGATAATGACTCCTCTTATGAGACACTCTTCTTACCTTATGCGTATGTTTAATTCTCCTTAAACACAAAACTACACAAGTAGATGCAGTTTTTTTCTTTTAATTACTTCTTTGTAACGCCATAATATGATTTCGTGCAGACTTCCTCAAGGTCTTTACCTTTTACATATGGAAGAACGTCCCCCAGGTATTTTCTTTCACTCCATCATTTTAGAATTCCACTATTTATATAGGCGCAAAATGTTACATTTGAAAGGGTTCAAAAGTCCAAATATGTTGTCACTAATCATTGTTTAATTAAAAAACAAATCATAGGGAGCAGCCACGACATGCTATGTTGCTCTCCACCCAAGCGTGAAAGGTGTAACTGGGAAGTACTTTGTGGATTGCAATCAATGCAAACCAAGTTCACATGCAAAAAACAAACAGCTTGCAAAGAAACTCTGGGATTTCAGTAACGATTTGATCAAATCAATCTCAAAAGCTTGAGTGCAACTTGCAGCAAGGTGTTTTTCTCCTTAGGGGAATTAAAAGCATCGTTGTGGTCACCAGTTTATGAAAACTAGCTTGTTATGCAATAAGAAGCACGTTACAGTTATAGTTATAATTATTTGTCGTTGTCTGAGGATGTTCCCAAACATTTCATTCCCCCACTGAACCCACCAGGAGGTGTTTGTTGCATTTCTTTTCATCCAAACATTTATGTATCAAACATTTCATTTCATCCATAAGTTGGGATTACAATCAAATACAATTATTAGCAATTTACTTGCTTATGTTTATACCATAATCCTTCTGGGTTAGTCCTCTAGTAGTGTTCATATCATGTTAATAGTGTCGTGATAGAATTGGACGAACTTGAAACAATATCTCTCCTTCATGTCATTCTCTGTAAAATAAATAGGAAAAAAAAGATCTGATAGTAATTGTTTTACATATATTTTGTAGAGTGTAAAACAATCTTATATATTCATCCAATAAAAGAAAAAAAGAAAAAAGAAGACCTTATCATAATATCATAAAATGTGTAATATACAAAATAAATGTTATTTTTATATAATTAAAATTTATAATAAATATTGTTCAACATATAATAATATATTATAGATTTTGAGGATCTCGTGGATATTGAACTTTCTGAGTAATGACCAGTCAAAAGACAAAAATACATTATCATAGGTTGTTAGCGTTGTTCTGAAATTACTGTAAAAAAAAAAAAAGCGTTATTCTGAAATTAAAAATAGTTCATTTCAGTAAACATTGTCAATTGTATTTATTTAAATGGGATTAACAGTCATCGACTTACATATTATTATTTGTTGTTAGTATTGTATAGTATGAAATATTGATTTTAAAATTTGAAAAAAAAAAGAAAGAAATATTCATTTCAGTTGAAAAATAATTGAATAAGATCAACAATCGTTGCTCGGTCTAACTTTACAGACACAAACCCAAATTACAGCATAGGCCAAAGAGGGGGGAAAAAAAGAACAAAGGTAAGGCAGGAATTTGAGCATGATTACAAAGACAGTATAGCTGACAATGTCGTTGTGTGGATTTACAAAGACAAATGACCCCATGTTTATAGAATCAACGAGTTTAGCTCAAATTCTTAGCTTTTGTTTACAAAAAGGGTCCACGTCATATCGTGTTTAACAGAAGCTCTTCCCAACCCAACTAGAAATTATCATATAATCTCGGACATTTATGTTCCTGCTCAATTTCCACGTGGCAAATGAAAATCTCGAGTGTGTCACGCAGAGATTGACCGATGTAATAATTTCTGTTCCCAGCGTCGCTCTAGAGGGTATGGAAATACCAATTACCGAGTTAATTTGCATCTGAAGGAGTTTGATCATGCTCCCACAAGCCCACAGCACGAACCACGCAAGCAGAAGCCGCTACAATCACCGCTGCAAATACGGGTGGAACGATTAGATCAACCTTAGACCTCACGAACATATGAGCAGGGAAACACAGGATGTCACCTGGAACATCCAAGGGCATTCTAATGGACCCACCACTGATGCACTTTTGAGAGAATTCAGATGAAGGTGTTATAGCGGAGACAAACGCCACCTGCGGCGACATAGACGCCGCTGCAACCATCAACGTTAGCAGCGTTATCCACGTGGCGGCATAGGTTAGTACAGGCCATGAGCGGTGCATACGGACCAAGTTAGAGAACCAGAAAAAAGACATCGTGGGAAGCTCTAGGAGGTAGTTGAAATCGTAGCTGTTTTGGGTGGCCTTGTCTTTATAAACAAGACTGGAATGCAGTGAAATTGGTGCGGCACTACTTAATCATAACAACGACCTTTTGAGGATGTTGGTGATTTTATTATGGAAAAAATTGTGACAGATGGACCAATGAGCATTGAAGTGGAGCATGACTTGAGAGAGTCTTATGATGGGGGTGCTGACCGTAGTGACTTCCGCAAAACATTAAAAAATTGAAGAGTATTGCACACGTGGAAACATGGTAGTAGTTGGCAAAATAGTAGTTAACAAAGTTCAAAAGGATTTTACACATCATACCCGAAACATCCTCTCCAGGTTACATATATTGATCCGAGACAGATTTTAGAACCTACGAAAATGTGTCTGAATTTGGCTCATATGACATATTTCTAGGAATATTCTTCAGTGAATAACTATATATAGCCACGTGACAAATGAGCTTATAACTTATAATGCGTATTTGCTTTAGTATTGGTCATTGGGAATTCATGTTTATGAGAAATTCACGTAAAAAAACAATGCAAAAGAAACTATTAATTGCTTCGCGGAACCACGTTCAGCCAGAGCGGTAACAAATGTGTTACCAAACACACTGATTTGTCACAATTTGTACAAGCTCATTCAACTGAAGGAAATTTCACCACAAAAATAAAGACATAGTCCAGGGTGGACGTGCTACACGCGAGAAAGACAGACTGAGATTGATACAAAAAATCTACAGTTTAAGCAGGCAGCTTTAAATTCGCTGACTGGTGGAGGATGATGATGTCTTCCCGACCTTCAGAGCCAGCAATAGGAAAATGCAGAATGAGAAGCAAAGGAGAGCAAGCATAATCACAAGCATGGCTTTGAACGAGATGAGCGGGGCGAAAAAGAACACGATAGCAATTGTAGCGCATTGCCATATTTTTAGCTGAGCAAAAGCCCCTTCCTGCACAGGAAAGCAACGTAGACTTGGCATTAATTATAAAAGACGAATTTAAATAAAAAAGCATCAGAGCTAATGGAAAAAAAGGTGATTAGAGAAAAAACAAGTCAAGCAAAAAGCATGTGCAGTGTGAGAAGAATAACAGGGGGGTGTCCAAGTTGTGAATCAAAAAAGTGGTAATCAGCAGCTTAGAGACATGATGAACAAGCAAAATAACTCGAACAATACAACAATGGAGAAGCAAAGTAAAAATATTATAAGGAGATTATTTGTATACCGTGTCATGCTTAAATAGTATTCCAATCAATGCATTAAGTTGTGTCATTAAAACTCCATCACCGATGCCCAATAAACCAGCCAAGAAGAGTATGTAAACAGTACCAAGCAATCCACTACTTATGCTGCATCAGGAGTGGCAAAGAAATAGGATAGATGAAATTACATGGGGGAAATAAATTACATAGTAATCAACTTCATTAAAGCAAAATTAATTACTTCTGACCTGAAATTTAGCAGAAGTAAGACTAATACGACTGCCTGAGCAAAAAGTCCAACAGAAACTATTGTTGTAATAGATGTGAGACCAGAGGTGAGACGACCGGCAAGCAGAGAACACTGAAATATTCATAGAAATTAAGAAAATAAAATAGATCCCATTAGAACTTATTTTGACCACCCAAAAAATGTAGAACATGGCAGTTTCCACTGTCTAGATATTGGTATCAAGACATTTCAAAATATAAATAACTAAATAAATAAAAGAAGAGGAAATAAGAAACAGATGCTCGTTAGCATGATACTACTACAATGAAAGTTAATTTTAAACAACCACCAATGCAAGGAAATATAACTCTGCATTCCTGTACTTACTATTCCATCGAAAGCCCCGTACGCTGCCATTGAACTACCCACACCGGAAATACCAATTGCAGGAGTTACAACATACTTGGTAAATTCAGCCCTATACAAAAGTATTTCGTTAACAAACAACATATAAAGTGAATAGAAGAACACCATAAATCATAGAACCATTGTTGAAAGACCACAAGGATGAATGCCTTATAATGCATAAGAAATTACCACACAAATGCTTGTTGTAGACCTGAATATGCAATAAGGGGTATGATCAACAACATCTTTACATCAGACAACGCACTGGCAAGTGATTTAGATAGAGACTTCAAGGACGCACATACGCCAGCATCTGCACCTGAAAGCTCTTGTTGTCCCTTGCTATTAGCACCGCGTTTGCGCAAGAAGCACATTAATATTGCACCAAAGGTCATAATGAAAAGGAATACAATAAACAATAAAGTTGTGCCCTTGGTACTTCCCTCCTGCAGTGATGAGAAACAAAATTAAATCCTGAGAATATGTAGAACATTTCAAATAGAACTCAAAACTTGTTAGCATGTGAGATGAGCCTTTATTGTTTAAGACTTGAAGGGTACAAGGAAATCAAGCTCATATTTAAATTTCCTTGGAAATTTTTTGCATATTAAACAAATAAACATCTTTTCATATATTAACCAAACATAAAGGAAATTGAAAAGAAAACATGGAAATGCTAAATTACAGTGTCAACACCATGAACCTTCTTGGCAAACCATTACAACTGCTTAGTTTTAAAATCAAAACAAGCCTAATATTAGATAAAGAGGAGTTCTAGTAACACACTCTCTTCTATTGGTCAAAATTCATGTGGTCTCACTAGTTTGGGAATGAGACACACCAAATAGGAAAGAGTGTTAAAAAGTGTGCTACTAGCATTTCTCATTGATAAATAGATGTCTATCAAAAGTTAAGAACTTCTTTAACAGAAAATTTAATTCTATTTCAATTCAACAATTTGGACCTAGGGTTCCATCAACCGTAAAGTTAGTTGAACTTTTTTCTTTTTTCTGAAGATTTGTCACAAGTGGCAATTCTTCATTCTTAGTAGCTAACAAGGTAGGGATAAGCTTGGGCAATATCATGAACTGATATTTAAAATAAACAGATTAAAAGAAAATTTGTAAAATGTGAAAGACTAACCACCACATACCTGTTGATCATCACTCAGTAGAGCAAATGTAACAAGATTTCCAATAAACTGCAAAAACAGGTATTTCCCAATCAACTTCATATTGTAAAAGAATTTTATTTTAAAAAAACAACAACAAAGTGATCAATCCTCAGTCAAAAATAATATGATCACCTGGTGGAGTGCATACACAGCCCAGAATTCCCCATTAAAGTCACCAATTACTGCACCTTCATGCAAGTTGTTATCTGTAGAATGGCTGCGTGCAGCAGAAGTGAGATATGTTCCCTGACAGGTCAAACTACAATTAGTAAAGAAGCAGGTGACTAATGACAATTTGAAGGAGCTATAAAACCTTGGCATGTTACATGTACCTCTCCAACCCATATTATGGAAGCACAAAACCCAAGATACACAGAAGCAGGAACCAATGTATACCTGCAAGAAGAATTGCTCAATGGTCAAGAATATGCATAATAACTTTGTATTATGAAAGCATACATAGTGATAAAGTAAAACAGAATGGAAATCGGATACAAGAGCAGATCTATGAAAACGAACATGTACGAGCAACAACCATCAATGATGATCAACCTTAAAAGAAAAGTTTTATGGTAGATTTTGGTTCCCAACTTCACATAGTTGTCAATCATTTGAATTTTTATCCCTTAGGGACTTGATAAGTTAAAATATAGGGACCAATCCATTATGCAAAATAATGATCATTTAATTTTTTAAGAATGAAAAATATAGGGACTAAAGTTCATGAGTGCCAGAATACAACTAAGTACAAAATATGGGTCAGATGTTGAGAGTTAAGTTTACTCTCCATAAATAAAACAAAAGTGTCGGCATATGTTGCACCGTAATATGTATACTTCTGACTTCAAATAACTAATCTTATGCAACTCTCAAAACTCAATAACAACTCCACACAGACCACAACAACATAAAAAATGCTATTTTTTTCTGCTCTGCAGCTTATTTAGTAAGATACCATTTACGAACCACTCCTTGAACTTGTTTTTACTTTTCTCATGATACTTATTGAAAAAAATCCAAGTCTCACATCGATTAGAGATAGTGCCAAGATAAAGTATATAAATGTGGGGGTTAGATATAAGGTGGGTTTAGTGGTAAAGGGTGAAGGAAGGGAGGGATAGGTCGTGGGTTTAAATTCCTTCGCTGACAAAAACTAACAAACTAACATTTGCCAATAAAAAAAAAGTGGAGGGAATCCTTCACCCTATGAACTAGCTTTTGGAATAGAGTTAGGCTCAAACCACATTCTAAGAATACTTAGTAGTCAAGAATATCCAATTCCATCTTTTAAATTTCGATGGACATTATTGCTCAAGGAAGTGCAAAAGGAAGAAATGAAAAGTTCACCATACCAACTATGAAGCCTAAAGTTCTACAATGAAGTTATGAAAGTTAGAATCATATAATATTAAATGGTAAAAAATGTGTTTTAAGTTCCTATATTTTCATTTAAACTTGGTTTTAATCCCTGTATTTTAAAATCGATGAATTTGATCCTTACATTTCTACAAGTCGGAAAAATTGGTCCCTCTCCTCACATTGTCTGCGTTGTTTGTTGACGTGGCCAGTCAAATGTCAATCACATGGCATCTGGGACTAAGATCATTGACACATGACAGTCACGTGACTGCCACATGGCATCTGGGACTAAAACCAACCAGATTTCAAAAAATGCAAGGACTAAATTTATCGATTTTAAAATACAGAGCCAAGTGAGTTTTTGGATTGGTGGTGAGTTAAAGTTACCATGAAGTTTAGAGGCTAACAAACAGATAAAATCATGGTGAGTTCAAAACAAAAGTAACTATTTATTGCTTCCAAAAATCATGGTGAGTTCAACTCACCACCAATCCAAACACATTAGGAGTCTAAAACTAAGTTTGATCAAATCTTCAAGAACCAAAAGCACACTTTATCCATATTAAATCCATCATATATAGTACTTATGTTTTTGACAACAGCAAAGTATGTGAAAATTAAAAACCAAGATAGATGCATACATAGATAGACAGACAGATATTAATTACCAATTTGGTTTCAAGTTGGCAGCGACATAAAGCACATATCCAGTAGTCCCAATAAGCAAAGCGTTCTTGGAGCCGAGAACTCGCACCACCAAAGAAGCAACCACGGAGAAGAATGTGAAAGACAAATACAAGATCCCGAGTGTGGTGGTACCCAAGTCATCCTCCTGAAGTCAAATTCAATGAAACATAGGAGATATAAGCTAGGCCTAGTGGTTGGGGAAGGATGAGGGGAGAAGAGATCGCGAGTTCTGACATTTCTAACAAACTAACATTTGCTGATAAAAAATAAAATAAAAAATCAATGAAACATTAAAGAATCAACAGAAGCGAGACCGTAACTCTAATGAGCGAGAGAGAGAGAGAGAGAGAGAGAGAGAGACTGACAGTGTTGAGAGTGCTCTGCAAATTCTGAGCGGCACCGAAGGCGAGAAAGACCAAGAGAAAGGCCAAGCTGAGGATGTGAATATCCCTCGTGTGGTGGCTCTTGCGAGCTTGGAGGGGCGAATTATCATCGGCCACAAGTGGCGTTTCTTCGTCGCCAGCAGGTAGTGTAGACGCCATTGCCATTGATTGGAACTCTTGCAGTTCTCGATTGCAAGATGGTTGGCTATTAATATTTCCAAATTTGCTTTCGTCAAACGTCATCAAAGCGTTAACGTCCAAACACAAAAGTTATTTCATTATTTGCCGGCCCCAACTTCGCACACTACAAGACGTATCTAAAAGATTAAAATGCCGATTGTTTGCTGACTTCTTATGACTCGCCGTTTGGGATCCCAGATTAGTAGTTACCTTAAATTATAGATACTGTCTCCTAAGATTCCTCTTTCCATTCATTCATTACATCAATAAAATACTAATTAAATAATAAGTCCTCTCATTATTACTTTTGGTCTGTAGTAGTATCGTTTTCCCCGTCTTTATTTACTTCCACATAAAAACACTTTAATATTTCTAGTTTGAAGGTCTAACAGTTTTGCTGACAGGGTAATTTTATAATTTAGCTCCATATTGAAATTATCGGGGTTTTCTTAATTCCGTTAGTTGGGTGTGTTTGACTTCGATAGTTTTCATTTCTTATATTTTAAAAGAAATTATTCAAGCAAGAGAACAGGAAAAAAAAAGTGGGAGAAAGCAGATAGAAACAAGTTTTTTTTTTCTCATTTACCAAATTTTTTTGTAAAACAATTAAAAATTAATGTACTTATATTTTAAAAACATTTTTAATCAGACTTTTTCTTTTAAAGAAAAGAGAAATCGAATAAAGTTAAATGGAACCAACCATGAGAAATCCAATAAATGATAGTACCACTATACAAAAATAAATTAGGTTATTCGCATACTTAATATCATAATTCAAAAATAAATTATGCAGTTTTCTTTAATGTGTAAATATTGAAAAGAGATATGAACCTTGTGAATTTAGATTGCATATTATGAAATTTGAAGAATCAATTTTAAACAAGAAAAAATAGAACAAATACGATTACCACTGGAGAGTAAGGTAACAACCATTCTTCTAGATAATTACACGAAGAAAAATTATCAGTCTATTACAATTAGATGCCTGTTTAACCTACTAACTGAGTCCCACATTTTAGTGAATTCTATTTTTCCACCCACACATCCAAAGATAAAACCAGAGAGAATACGTGAATATGCGGGATCTAGATATTATACAGCAGAATCCTCTTCAGCCTATCTCCTCAATTTCTCTCAACATTCTCCTCAATTTCTCCTGCTCTTTCCATTGTTTCTCTCCTTGAACTGAAGGAGATCTAATCTAAATTCCGAACATACGTGCATATACAAGAAATTAGAGGCAGCAAAAGGTTTCCAATAGCAAATAAAGTATACAAAACCACATACTAAGGCTACCCTTTATTTTCTACGACAATATCCACAAGTAGAAAAATAGGTCGAAAGTACTCGTCTAATTGAAACTTCGATTACCATATGCAATCCTCTCAATCATAAATAGAAAATTTTGTTGGCATGTTCCCCAATCAAATAGAGGACTTCGTAAGTATTAATAAGATAATAAATTTAAGAACTCAGTATCAAAAATAATTCTAGAACGTAAACTGGGAAGAGTAAAAGACTCCCAAAAAGCTGCCAGCAATAAACCAGAGCACAAAATGTTCAACGGGCATTCCTGGAAGATGTCCAAGTAGAAGATGACCTTGAACCTCCACCAGAACCAAATGCAGTTCTCCGATCATCACCACGCCACCTGTCACCACCATCTGGCCTACTGCTACTGTTCCAGCGGTCTGTTTCTGGAGGAGGCGCAGCTCCTGTGCTTTCAGTTCTCTCTCGCTTGAACTTAGGGACATATTTCCCTGGTGTTGGAGCTGCTGCAGCGGCGGCGGCAGCTGCAGCAGGAGCAGCAGATCCCGATTCCAATGGACGGGCAGGAGGAGCTGGTTCAGCAGCAGCTCTACCCAACAATGCTTCTCTCCTCTGTTTCTCTTTTTCTTCAAGTTCCCTCTCTCTCTGCCTCTGCTTTTCAGCTATCTCCTCCAATTTTCGCAAACGTTCCTCCTCTTCCTTCTTTTTCCTTTCAGCATCTGAAGTTCAAAGAAACCACAAGTTGGATAAATACAAGAGATAAGCTATTACTACATTGTGTGTACAAGATGGTATAATCATTCCAAAATGCATTATGAATTTCGGAATGAAGAATTAAATACAGAAGGTGAAAGTGAAAAAAAAAATGAATATTGTTAAAATTTAAAAAATGTTAGCATTGAGATAATATTCCTGAACAAAGTAAAAAATAACTACCTTCACGTTTCCGAGCTTCCTCCTCCTCATGCAATTTTTGCTGTCTCTCTTCTTCTAACTTGAGATAATACTTCAACTTCCTCATTTTTTCCCTCTCCTGTCTCCTGGACTGTAAAATCCTAGAGATTCGCTCTTCCCGTTCTCTTCTCAATCTGTTAAACTCTGCTTGGCGGTGACTAACCACCCTTGCTTGATATATCTCCTGCATAGTCAATCACAAGAAAAGATATCAGCCAAAGTGCAAGACAAGAACCTATTTTTATTGGGTGAATTAAATAAGATAATAATTGATAGTTCCACTAATTTGATGTCCAGTGACAATTTTTCATAGTCAAGAAAAGGTATTCACACATCATAGCCTGTAATATCCTCCAAAAAAGTTTGCAATAAATAAAAGGATAGAAATCACAATTTGCCTACGATAATGGCCAAGAAACAGACAATAAGCAAAAAAGTTGTTGACAATAACCTTGTTGCCCATCATGCGAACAAGCCTCTCCTTCTCCTTGAGATCTCCCTCATGCCTCTGTTTGCTCAGTTCAACCTCTTGCTGCATCAAATCATAGTCTGACCCAGTTAGCACAACACACAAATTGGTTCAAATGGAGAGTTGTGGGAGTTGAATATAAAGGCGCAACATCATCGGGTGAGAAATATGTAATAACTTGATTACTTCAAAGAGAAAATAAATGAAAAGGCCAATATTCAAGTTACACAAGCAAACATGCAACTGCAGCAAACAAACATGGATTCGACGGGTACCTGCTGCTCGCGATCATGAAGAAGTCTTTCTTCCACTAGACGCTGTTGATATGCAGCTTCAATCAGGGGAGCAGCCTCTTCTCTTTTTGCTCTTTCCAAATAATCCATGGTTTTTGCTAACTTCTGCAGTTTCTTTTCCATTTCCTGTCTTTCCCGGAGTTGTTCAGTCAAAGTCAACTCCATCAATGTCTGCTTGGTGATTTTGTCCTACAGACATAGGGTATATAGTCAGCATCTACAGACCCAACAAATCAGACGTTCAACGAAAGGCAGGCTTCAACTTACCCCCTCTATGATTGGTTTCTTTCCCTTCTTTTTAATACGCTTTTCAGCTTCCTGGAGTAAAGCTTGTGCTTCTTCATTTTCTCTCTCCTCTATCTCCCTGAGGATCCTCTGATTTTTTCTCTGCTCAAACTCAGTGGCAAGCCTTCTTTGTTCCGCTTCTTCAGTAATTTTCTGCAGTCTTAGCCTCTTCGACTCCTCCTCCCGTTCCTTCAAATATATATTAAAGGAAAAGTTTAATCAGTTCACAAATCAAGACCTCATAATATACAACATTAATAGTAAGTGGATGCTTGGATTAACTTATTTCGGAGAAATAAACAATTTTTTTAGAGCTTCCCAAGAGCTATAAAAATTTATTATTGCTGAAAAATAAGCAGGAAGAAGAAAAAATTTTAGTAATCATAAAAATATACCATTTCAAGAAGCTGTCGTTCTTGTTCTTCTTTCCTCTTCTCAATAATTGATTTTCGAGCAAGAAGCCTCTTGTGTTCTTTGGCCACAACCTCTGTCAAAGAGGGAAGTAAAGCTCCAAGTTTTGATGGTCTCCTATCAGGAGGATAAATCATTTGTCTTGCCTTATTTAATTGTTCAGCAAAATTGGCCAAGTGATCCCTTAAGCCATCAGACTCGAGACTCTGAATTAAAAAACAATCAGACAATTGCCATAAAAACAACTGATAAATTTAGAAACAGTGCTGGGTGGTTACATTTAAAACTTCATTATTAACAACTAATTCAAGACATTTTTGTTAACAAAAACATTCATTATTTTTATATTACATTGTATTATAACGATACTGCAGAAAAACAATTGATTAACAAAGCCATGTATTCTGAGGATATCATAACATGCCAGAAAAAACATACCTTTTTGCAAAAAATCACAGCATTTTTCATGTGGTCAACTCTCATCGATACAAACTTCTGCTTAACAGCATCTACAGAAATCTTTTCCACTTGAGAGAAATTAAAGAAGGGGATCATCCCCGATAAGGTTTCAATCTTCATAGACTGGTACACATTAGACACCTAGAAGACCAAGGGGGAACCCATAGAATGCATTATCTTTGCAGAACAGCAGGAAAAATACTTTTACTATACCCCCCAAAAAAAAAGCAAAAGAGGAAAATGCACCTGCTGCAGCAACCTCATGGTAGCCAGTCTTTCCAGTGCGGGAACATACTGAGCTAATTGCACCTCTGGAACAGATGATGCAGTAGAAAGCTTACCCCCTAACTTTGAGATTTTAGTTATTAAGGGCAGCGCTTTTAATGCAAGATCTGAGGGATAAAACTCGTGTTCCAAAAGATGGTAAATGTCCTTCACTTCTTGTGTTACACAAGACATCACACCCTTGGATGCCTGTGATGAACCAACAGAAACGAAACTTTAGACTGAGTCTGCCAGCATCATTTTGAAAAGATTGCATTTAACTTGGCAATAGTCATGGTAATCCAGAGTTCACCGAACCTCCAATTGAAGGCTTGCAATTGAAGGCAAAATAAATCAAAACAAGATTTTAACATCAAGTCAAATTAATTAAATCATGATTACTAAAGCAGTTATGGAGAAGGCTAATAAATAAACATCATCATCATCATCAGTCTACAATGGAAAAAGCGTTAATTGGTAAGAATAAGATCATTACACACGGAACATTGAGATAACAATACATTGTCCAGAAATTGTTACAAGTCTTGCTATGTTACTAATGTGTATCAAGCTGCACTAGTACTAGTAGTAGTTGTACTATACTACATAGAATATTAGCATAAAGAGTGTTAGGTTAGTATTTTCGGCCACAAGTACCATCCAATTAATAATATTTTATATCTTTTGCTTTTTTCATCTAATCCTCGTAATCTCAATTCGCAACAGCCATAACTCACAACAGTGCAGGAATATTGAGATTAAAATAATTACTATACAGCAAATATTTACAGACAACAGGTGAAACACAGAGATAAATGACTGTGATGTGTGCAAAATATATCTCAAACCAGCAACAACAAATAAGAGAGAGGGAGAGAGAAATTTATAATTTGGCACATTCAAGCAATAAGTCGAGGAACTTCAAAACTTACCAAAAATATCAAATATAAATAAAAACTAAACATATCACACAAAAAAAAAGTTATTCAGAAAAGTTAGAATCCCATGTTAACTGCAACCCGCTTCACAAAGCACTCAAATGGTAATATGATAATTACAATGGCAACTACAAAAGTATCCATCAAGATCTTATTGAAATATTAAAAAGGGCAGTGCTAAAAGAAAGAATTTATAGAGTGCTCAAACTCAAAGGAAAAAGTATGCTTCTAAAATAGTGTGAACAATTATAGAAGCAATGAATGCAGATAAGAAACTTTTAAAAAAATTAAGGAGAACAGGTTACCAGTTCAGCAAGAAGTGATGACCTTGATAGCTGGGGACAAACAAAAAGGAAACAGAAGAAAATAGTAAGATTTACAAAACAGAAATCTCTATGCTACCTTAGGAGTACAATTGAGACGAAGAAAAATACCATTTCTCTGCTTTCAAGTTTAGTTTCAAGATTAAAGCCAATGAGATTAGCCATCCTCAAATTTCTCTCTTTTTCATGCTCCAGTTCCAAATGAGATGCACCATGGGTGCGATCATGAGGAGGCACTGAAAGTGCAGCCAGAACAACAGATGAAGCTATTAATTGCAAATCCTTCTGACTTAGATTCTTATTGAAGCTTTTTTGTAATAAAAAGAGCTTGAACCATGCATATGCATGATACAGATGACTTGACGATATCCAAAATATTTCTGTCAGCTTCACATAATAAACAACCATCAAGGATGGCTTGGGTGTTTTCTTGACTAAGCACATCAGTCCATGTATATCCTCCACTGATCTGAAGGCTTCCTGCATGCAGAAACAAATTGTAAGGTTGTATAGCCAAAAATTCTGTTCATAAAAATTAACAAAAAAAAAAAATGTAATAATACATGCACAAACAAAAATGAGAAATGGGCAACCTGCCAGAGTGCAAGTTCAGTAGCAATTTTCAGCTGCTCAAATCTTGTATCAAGATACAGTTGCAAGCTTTCAGGAGCTGAAAGATCAGGCCGGTCTCGTTGGTCACGATATTTATTAAGATTAGCCAAATGGTTTCTAATAATTTCGCACAGTCTGCGGAACTCTGTTGTCCGCTTATATTGCTTACAGAACTGGAAAGCTCGATGAGCTGTCATCTGCACATGGCATTAGAGTCTATTAAAAGTTAAAGATTACAAGTAGTATGCATCCTTAAATTATCATGTAACAAAGAAGCATATAACAGTTGAAAAAAAAAAAAAAAGAAAAATAAGAATAAGATAAGAACAAGTGTAGTTCTGTACATTAAGCAAATACATATGAATCATGTATAGCATCAAGAAGTTGTAAAAGAACATAAGAAGAAAGATTACAGCATATAAGGCTTCTAGCTTTGAGTTGTTCCTCAATATTTCCAGCACTGTCCTATAAGTTTCCCAAAGAAACTTAAACCATGGGGTAACAGTCTCCCGATCAGATCTGTCTTTCCCTTTCTCACCACTGACATAGCTCAACATCAGGTCCTCCGGCCTTTTGTCGGCCTCTAAATCATCAACATCAAGGGCTTCTTCTAGTGCCTGCGCCTGGCTACGGGCCTGTTCAGCTTTCTCGGTAGAAAGCTGCATAAAATGCTTTATGACCTCCTCCAGTGAACTAACGTTCACTTGTTGACATATAATTCTATACTGAATAAGACCGTCTTTTGCAAAACGGCCTTTTCGCATGTCAACGCAAAGTTCCACATACTTGAACATGATCCTTTCAAGTGTCTTCTGCCATGCTCTGTATCGCTTTGAGGTGATGAGATCATGGAGAGTCTGCAAAGCATCCTGCTTCTGCCCAACATTGATTAATTCTGCATATTGAAATTGTTACACAGATTCATTCAATTGCATCAGCATACATATCAAAGACTGGATTCACGCTTTTCAAACAAAGGTTAAGAAAAATATAAATCACAAATGGATAATAATCATTCTCTTGAACTTACCTTCCGCCCTTTTCAGAGCATTCTCAGGCTTCAAGAACGACGTCATATTGAAAACTCGCGGGATTCAGACTCCCCTGTTCAAGTACAAATAAAAATTAAACGATAATTCTGCCCGACACAACAATGGAACACGACATCTTATGTCTACGCAAGGTCCACAGTTGAGGGATTGGAATCAAGACAAAAACTGAGGAATCAAGTGAAAATGTATACGTCCGCATAGCTGAGCTGAATTAGCCTCTAATAACAAAGAGAAAGACAGATTCACAAGGTTTATAATTAAATCAGCGTAAACAGGAAGCGAAATAATGAATTGAGCATCAAAAAACCTAAAACGAGCATCACATTTGTAGAACTAAACAGAAGAAACAAAGACACACGATTATCGGGATCTGGTAAATAGAAAAAGTGTAGGACTTTTTATCGTGCGCAACCACCACTGCCCCTTGCGAAAGTGTGGCGTCCAGCGCTAGGGTTTTGAAGCAAAAGATAACAAGGATATAGACAGCGATAGAGATAGAAAGGAATGAGAAAAAGAAGAGAGAAGCGAACCTGAGAAGGGAAGAGAATCGTTGGTAATGGCTGCACTTGTTCGAGTGGCGCTGTGGTTACCCTAGAAGACGATGGGAGCACGAGCGAGAATAGAGTTTGTTTCGAGTCCCTATTCTAAATTGTAATTCTGTGGACCTATAATATACTGGGTTGGGCCGAGCTGAGTCCACTCTTATTTACTCTCAGGGTATTACTATTAGCACTCTAAAGTTTGCTATTGGTAGTGGGAATACGAGTTCCCTTACTCTTATCTTGTGCGGCCTTTTTGTTATTTAGTTCTGGTATGATCCGACCCGTATCAAAAGACAATGGTCAAATGATAATTAAAAAAAAGTTTAAATACTTTTTTCATCAATGTATTTTAACATTTTTTATTTTCATCATAAAAAAAAATATTTTATTCCTTATAACTATTTTTATTTTATTTTTCGTGCTTAAAAAGTTTAAATAATTTTTTTCATTATTCAAAACATATTTTTTTTTACCGTTTAAAACATTATTTAAAATATTTTAAATATAAAAAAATATTATTAAAATAAAACAAGACGAAAATGAAAAATCATTAAATATTTTTAAAATATATACTCCCTTTCCATTTTTTAAATATTTTTTTCTAAATATCTTTCTGAAAAATATAAGACTTCAATATCTTGTTGTAAATCATTCACAGTATTATTCAAAGTGCCTTCACTCCATATTGACTTATTTTAATCTATACTTCTAAAACACCAAATTTGAAGATATAACATTGCAAAAATTTGAAGTTCTTATTTAATACTGATTTTTTTTCGTTTTATTTAGTTATAATAAATAATGAATAATAAGTTGAATACTTTTCATTTTTCATTGCTTTTATTTAAGTTTTGAAAACATATAATACTATGTTTTTTTATTAAAAGAAAAAAAGAAACATAAATCCACGTGCTATGGATTCTATTTGGAGTTTAGGTTTAGGGAACTCTTATTTTGGGGTTTAGGGATCCGGTTTGGAGTGCAACGAGAACGAGAGGGTTTTAAGGATCCTCCAAAACCTCTTCCAAGGTTTGTGTTTTGTTGGGTGAGATTCGATCCTATCATCGTTTCATCAAATGGCTTTTTTGTATGGAGCTCAGCGTCTGCTTCGCCACACCCCACTTGTTCATTCCCACTATGCTTCCATTCGTCTCAGCTCAACTCTCACTTCCCCCAAACTTTTCGTCAGCGGTGAGCCACTACCCTATTCACTATCTCGCAAAGTCAATCTTCTTTTAGTCCCTTTACATTATGAAATAAATCATTTACTTATGGATGTTTGTTGTTCTGTTCATTTTTATATATAATAAATGTAGTTGTGATGTGTTGTGTTAATAAGCTGCTGTGTCACTAATAATGCCTTTTTTTTCCTACGAGGGTTTCTTGAAACCTTCATTTCCCACCATACACAATATTGCAAATTCTGCATACCCGTGTTAACATCCATTTACTTGCCATCGAAATCCAATTTCCAATTTTCACTTGCCCTAGTTATGTTTTGTCAATTTGCAATCCATTCACGGATGATTCCTCAAAAAGACTTTTTTTAATCATGAGGGAAGGGAGTAAAGGAGAAGAAAAATACATTTTCTGCTGAACATCTTGCATTTCAGTGTTTTCTCTTGGTTCTCTGGTTTGGGGCGGTGGTTTGGAAATATAAATTGTTGAATGAGGTTTCTTGTACAAATACCCCTTTGAAACTTAAAGATCACCTCTAAGGTCAAGTCATCCCATTTGGACAGTGGTATTCAATAGGATTAATAATGACATGATGCAGATATGTGGGTCTAAGAAAGCTTTGGATATGTGTGATATGAGGCTCCACTCTTTATTCAAAAAAGCAGTGGTGAACCTTGTCAATTGTCATGAATGTAGATCAGAAGAATTTAGAAATTGTAGAAGACATGTTAGCTTGGCAAAACATTGTAAACATAGAACTGGAAATATTGGTCAAAATTGAAAAAAAATGTTTGTTGTTTATATATATAAAGGGAAGAAGAGAGAATTGATGGAGCCCATTAGTTCATTTCCAACCTGCAGATTTAATTTGGTTTATTTATATCTTGCACTTTGTTGTAACCTAAATTTCTGTTCCTGGCAATGCTACTTTAAGCAAAAACCAAATTATAGCTGTTATCAAATTGGATTTGTTTGAATGCCTTAATTTCTGGGGAGAAGAATTTCTTTATAAAGGTTACAATTTTATTTCTGGCTAGTGTTCACTTATGTGAACTTTGAAGGGATCAGTTTTCAGGTCTATTTGGCATGAACTTCAATGAAGTTATATGCTACCTTTTTGGCACCATTTGCTGTATGAAATCACCAGGTGTATCAGTGTATAACATATGTAATTGTGTATGTATGACAATAATTGGTGCATGCATATAAATTATTTTTTAAACCCTTTTTTTCGCTGGTTAAAAGTTTCCAATATATTTATCTAGCATACTGTAATATATATGATTCTGTATTTAACATTTGTAAATGTGAATATTGTGCATTCAAACAGGTCTTTCTAGACTGACAAAAGATGAAAATCTTAAGGAAGCATTTTCTTCTTTTGGGCAGCTGGTTGAAGGTAATAATGAACTTCTGCTTCTTCTTTCTTCTTTTTTTAGTTTGAAATATGTTGTGCTTGACCTTCATTCATTTTGAGTTTTTAACTATACAGCTAAGGTGATAACTGATAGAGCCTCTGGAAGATCAAAGGGATTCGCTTTTGTAACTTATACAACCATAGAAGAAGCTGAAAGGGCAAGAGAGGGAATGAATGCTAAATTTTTGGATGGATGGGTTATATTTGTTGATCCTGCCAAGCCAAGAGAGCCTAGACCTCCTCAGCAATCACAGTCTCAGCCCTCTGAAACAGGTTTCACTGTCAACAAAACGGTTGGCTGGTGTGGTTGATCACTAAAGAAACTTCAACTATGCTCACGATTCGGATGATTTCTTAAAGACTATTATTCAAATCAGCCAATTATACTGCCATTTGTTGAGAAATATTTGTATCAGTCAGTCATAATTGATTATTGAACTGTAGCCATAAGGCATTATATTTATGCAAATTCATCTAAGTTCTTTTCCCAGGTATTGCATCTGCCAGGGAATTTCGTTGCCAAGTTCTGTAAGTTTACGGTTTGTCAAATTTCCTAATCTTAAAACTAATAACCTTTCTTCTGCCTAAAACATTATGGAGAGATTGTCGACATTTACATCGGAATCTTGACCATCAGATATATGTGGATTAAGTATTTGGGGTTTTCATTGATACACGAATGTCTGATGTAAAAACAAGTTAATTTTCATTGGTCAGTCACAAAAACATACTATATAATTATGACTGTTTACTGTTGAGTATGGATACCTAACTGTCACTCGTTACTGTTCCATAACACAACTTCATATCTAAGATGTAAAGATTTCTGCCCTGCAATTTAATCTTACCAATGATATAATGTACAATGTTGGTGTATAACGTAATAAATAGTAGTAACTGACTTTACACACTAACGTGGTTAAATTATCACAATTTCAACACTATAATAGTAACATCTAAATTTTACGTGTATTATTCAATTATTTATTTTTCACTACTAATGATCAAATGCGGATTTTAAATTCAGTGACGACAAATCAGGAACTGTTTTAGATTTTTAGAATTTTCTTTGCAGTAATTCTTTTCTGATACTCTAATTTTCTATATCATCGAGAATAAGTCCCCTCATTTACATGATAAGTATACAAATTCAATCTATTTTGTAATACTTATATATTTTATTTAACGCATATCAAATAGGAGTAGAATTAATTTGAGTTAGATTAAGCTTTGTAAAATCAAGATTTCCTTATTTTGGGTGTCAAGTGTGAGTCCAGATTTAGCAACACCATTTATCATCAAACAACAATCTAATCAAAACACAAATCCAACGATAGAGGTTATCAACAAAAAACACAACTTCAGAGATCCCTCACTAGAATTAATGACTGAAAATCCAGAAGCCTAGACAAGACCTCATCTACCAAAACTTGTCTCACATCACAAATAAAAATGCCCAATCTTGACTGCATATAAGAGTTACAAAATAGCCTTCACAATACAATCCGATGTCTTTTTTTTTTTCTCACCAAACAAGCCAACAGCAAAATATAGCTTATTTATGTACGTTGAAGGAAATAAGAAAAGACATTCAGAGTATTTCACTCATAGTGCTTCTGCAACCGAGTAGTGCAGTTCAGTAACTGATTTTTTCAGGAAGCTAGTTCCACAGTACGAATCCTGGCTTCGAACTTCAAGAGCATCTAATTCAGTAGCAACTCCAAGCACTTTATCACAAGAATCCATTGACTTGTAGCACAAACCAGAAGTCCCACCTAGCTTGCGAAACTGCTTATCTTTGCTGCTGCCCCCGCGAGATGAATTTCCCTTTTGACCCTTCTTTCCATTCTTCTTTTCAGGCTTCTTCTTCCTGGATTTCTGCTGCTTCTTGTTGCTTCTTACAGTGTGTGATAACAATGTAGGCACCGGATCATACACATCAGCGGCCCATTTCACATTCAATTTCACCTTTGAACCCCCATGTTTCTCACGGCTACCTTTCATGGCAGGTATAAGCTTCAGAGGAGCCTGTGGTATAAAAATACAGAAAAAAAAAATGGAAGCCATTAATGAAGAATTGGCACATGCTAAGAATAAGATAAATATTAGTCCATATTTATGAGAATATGATTCTATCAAGCATCACCTGTCATGAATGCATATATAGTAAGGTGAAAATTTTCTAATCCCTTCAAACCTCACCTCTATCGGGAGGAGCCAAATAGAAAGGGAAATGTTACAGAGACAAAGTTGTAACATACTAACCTTTACAAGATTTACTTATCCCATTGTCAATAGAAACTCAAAAAACCTAACCAAAAACATAAGACAGAATACAAAATATAACTTAAATCATGATACTCTCAAAACAAAGTAATTAACAGCATTGAATACATTAATCTTTTCAGTTGCAACAGAAAAACCAATGCCTCTGGTTCCAAAAAGCAGACAAAATTTCCATTGTTCAAATACAAAAAAAAATGAGAAGAGCATGTGATACACAACTAGAAACACTTGAGTGCAAACCATCACCAGTAAGGTTGCTGCTTTGCTTGTGACCTAGGTCACGATTGATCCTGAAAAACTGGCTCTTCACTTACCAGGATAAGTCTGTGTTACTGCATATGTGATACATAGGTGGGAGCCTCAAGAACCAAATCACCCTTTACATAAATAGAAAATATTTGCATAAATGCAGAGCATACCATATACCAACAAACCTTTCTGTACTCCCTACAGGGCACTGATTTGTTGGTATTTTGCACGTTCTTCATTTATGCAAACATTTTCTACTGAAAATTGTTGACAAAAGACACAGGAATAAAGAAACACAAGTCCAACAATCCTTTCTAAATTTTCAGTATTTTCTCGTTGACCAAAAGCATACATTGCTGACAAGCTATACCTTCAAACTTTACTAACAGTCAAGTAAAATATAAATCTGATAACTTACAGGCAGAGATACTGAGCGTGAGTAAGTTTGATGAGCAGAATGCTCATAGAGTGGTTCTGTGACTGAAGTATCAGCCTCCTTATCAGACGAGCTTGAAGGCAACATTGTATTAGGAATTGGAAAGGTTGCAGATTTTTTCAAACACGCCATATTTACTTTTGTCTCTTGATCTTTCATTGCTTTACATATTTTTTCCTCCTTCACATTATAGTTATCATTCCCCTCGGAAGCAGGTACAGATTTCTGAGCATCTTGAATATGTAATGACTCACTAAAAGTCCTTCCAAGATTACTTATGAAGTTGTCGTCATGCACAACATTGGTATTAGAGCACGTGTCCATCAATTGCATCAGGTACTAAGAGGCAACTAAAAAACCAACATATCAGATCAATGAGAATAACACAATTATCACTAATCTACATAATAAGCATTAAAAATTAAAACATTCCGCAGATATGTTTCATTATTAATACACTGTGGACCAGAATTTTAAAAAAAAATAAAATAAAATGATGACAGATGAAGAACCAAGAAATACTAGCATATCAAATATTCCAAAATATAAAATATTGTTTGAGAATATAGGAAATAGAGTTTAATTTTTTATATCAATATAAAAAAAAATTATACAATCAATCAATTAGAAATATCATTACATGTGACTATATAACTTTTAAAATATTTATTACAAAAGTCCTTAATTTTCAACTATATGACAATCTAGGTTTTGATTACAGTATATAAAAATCATTGTACTGTAAATATAAGGGCATACAATGTTATCAATATAAAAAAAAAAAAAACTTTAAATCAGAATCAAAATGCAAACCGAAGGTTCCATTTTGGCAAAACAAACATTTCACTTCTGTTTGGCCAATAAATCTCTTAATAAAACATAGCCCGTTCATGTAGGAACAGGAGGCAAGGATACCCATTTTATAGCACGATCTATTTAAGTTATATAGACATGTAATCAGGCCACTTCTAATACAAAACTGCTGCGAGAATGCAAAATACTAAGAATAAAATGTTCACTTTTTCCTTTATAAGTAAGATTTAATAAAAAGAGAAAGCACCAACAAGGTAGATTTCATACCCGAAAGATAGTCAGCTCATGTAGATTTGAGGTGATTTAGATAGTAGCACAATTCAGAAATAAATTACCCAAATACATAGTACACAAATAAATTACTATTAATTACCAAAAGTAAATACAACCAACTCATAATCGCATTGTTCTTAGCTAAATGACCACACTATGAGTCAGATTACTCTGATCAGATAACACTAACATGCTTTTGAATACAAAAAAAAAAAAAAAAAAAAAAAAAAAAAAAAAAA
>PYAF01001177.1:1946119-2013982 GCA_007407185.1 Glycine tomentella
CTTTTAAAAAAAAAAAAAAAAAAAAAAAAAAAAAAAAAAAAAAATTATTCAAACATAGTTATCAACTAGAAACATGTTTTACACATATAACAAAGGCAAAGCTGGTTAAGTTCAAACACGAAATCAATCACTTCATACCTTACTAACATAAGTCCGAAAGTAAATGATACCTAAGCTTGAAAGCTGAACAAGATTACAAAAAAAATACCTTATAAAACGACGTTTGGAGCTGCAACTACAACACTATCAAAACAGGAGCTGAGAATAGCAACCAAACACAGAAAGGACAACAATAGCAAACCTCGATCCCGATCCGTTGACGAATTAATCACACCTCGTTCAGAGCAGAAACAACAACGACGACGACCAAAAGAGAGCGAGAAAAGAAAGAGAAGGTGAAAGAAAACGAAAGACCTAGTGTTAACTAAGATTACCACGCCGATCACTTTTTTCAAGATTTTTCAGACGATGAAAAGAGGAGCCACCATGGAAAACGGTCAAAGAAGGAACTAGACGGAGATCAACGGGCACCGAAGGCATTATTCTATGCTCTTCGAAACCCCCTACGACTCACACGCCCAACAAAACGAATCCTAAACACAACAGCGCTCGATTCGAGATCGCAAGCCCTAAAATGAAAATGATTAGATCAGATTCAGATTCGGATTTCACTTTAACCCATAGAAACGATCTATCTCTGTATCTATCAAATCAAATTCCCTTTGAGTAACAAAAATCGACACAACGTAGAATGGGGAGGAATAGGGGATAGGAGAAAAAATGGATTTATATATAGGAAGAGAATCTAGAAGGTCAAGGAACCTGTTGTATTGTCTATCTGTTAACGAGACCGAATCTCCAACATACACGTTTCAATCATCGTGGGGATCGTAGATATTTTTGACAGCGTCCCACGGCTATCAATAGCAGCCCATTTTTGCTTACGTCGAGGCCCAATAACAAGCATGGGCCCGAGTACATTATTAATTCAAATTCGGAAAGGAACGTCTCATCTAATCTTGTTCTTAGCTACTCTGCAGTTATTATGGACCGAAACAAAAGCTTCTTTTTCTTATGCAAGAGCATCTCCGGTGTAATCTAAGAAATTTATTTTTAGTTGTTTATCTCATATTAATTGGTTCTTATAATATATATTATAATTAACTGATTTATATATATTTGTTTAAATGTTGTCATTTTAAGTAATTGATGAATTTTATGTTAAATAATTTTTGATAAAAAATATTTTTTACTCATCACCGTTATTTATATAAATAATTAGAACTTAATTTTAAATAATTTAATATGACATGTAGATCATCTATAATAATAAAAATTAAAAAAAATGGTTTTTAAAAATAAATAATTCATTAAACAAGGAGTATTGGACATGGTATTAGGAGAGATTTTTGTATAATTCAATTAGATGTGAGTCTTTCTTAATGGTTTTACCTAGATATTCATACTCCTTTTCCTATTTCATGGATTATATCCCACGCAATCAACTCTTATCGATGTCAAATAACTATATTTTATTTATATTTTTAGTCCATAAGACGTGGAATTCTAAAATGTGTTCATTTAAGATCTAAGAATAAGGATGTCTTTATCATCATTTTAAAAGAGTTAGCTAAAAATTGAAATAAAACAAGAATTTAATGTTTCAAAATAAAAATACGGACAATACACTTCATTTAAACTGATTTTTCATGCATATTCTATTATTAATTCGTTTTCTATAAGTAACCATACTATGTACAAGAAACCTATCTATTTTGCAAAGTAACTTTTTTAAAAATATATATATAATAAAAATGTTAGAAATTGTATTAAAATGTTTATTGATGTTTTTCTATAAATAATTACTTGTTATCTTCGTGTTTTTTTATTACTTAATTCCTTGTGATTTAAATAATTAACTCCAACAAACTTTGAAAAATATAATTTAATAAATAAGTATTTAATGCCAAATTAACTCAATCCATCTTTGTGTGTTCTCTTACTTATGACCCGCATGTGTCAGATTAATCTGAATATTTTAATTCAAAAATTGTGGTCTTTAAAAAAAACTGTTTGAATATATATTTAATAAATTAGAGTGTATTTATTTCACAGATGAAAAGTTGATTCTCAAAAATGAAATATGCAAATATACATATCTGTAATAAGTTTTAAAAAAATATTTTCAGTTATTGTTGATTTTCAGGAATATTATGATTTTCATCCTTATCGTATTATTTTTTACATGATATTCCTAATAATATTAAAATGTAACCTAACTTTTAGAATTTAATATTTGTATAGACGATATAAAATAATTTTATATTATTATTTAATTATAAATTACTATTTGAATTACTTTAAAATAAAATTTTCAAATTCAACAAAGACATATATGAAATTATGATTAAATAATTATATAAAACTTTTTACACTATCGAACATTTTTTATATTCTTCTGCTCATTATCTAATCTGAAATTTGATTTTTTTTAAACACCCCCTTTAAGTAAGAGTTATGCTTTTTTTAACTTTAAGTATAAAAATTCTAACTATATACCTAAAAACAAAATTATCTATAAGGTTACGTTATGCCTTGTTATATAAGATTAAAAAAAAAAAATCAATTCGTCAAACATGACATTCTTGATAAGTTTATTAAATTGAATGACATCCTATACAATTTATCATCATGTTATTCTCTACCAAGGGAAGAGTGATATCCTATAGTAATTATCCGTATACTGTTTTTTGACATCTTTAGTAATCTCGAATATGAAGAACAAATTCTTATAAAGAATTCTAAAATTTCAAAATAGGATCTATCATTAAAAAAAATAAGAAATCTTTAAAAATCTTGATCCTACATTATATTATAAAATCTACCATAAAGTTATCTAAGATCTAAATTTGAAATCTATCATTATATAGATGCCTATTTTCATATCACACTATCACTTGCATGCATAAATAATCGCGACAAAGGAGTCCAGCATATTGTACCAAGCTGTATACGCAAAAATGCCCAAGTAAGGCTAGCTCTCTTGTATGATCCTGAGAATACTATAGTATATAGTCGTCTGAACCGAAATTTACTCCTCCTAATTGGGGGTACCGCGTGAAGATACAGATGATAGAACCAACATTTCAAACGGGAAAATAAAAGGCATTCAAGACTGCTACCACCCAACTAAAAATAAACAAATTAACCAACCAAATTCCTCAAAAGAGAAAAGACGTGTGACATAACAACAATAAACTGGTCGAAAAAAAATCATTTATTTTAAGTCCAACTCTTTCATAAGAGAACCATGGCAACAATAACCTGCTCAACGAGATTCAGAACAAACACTAACTGATGCTTAAAGAGATTCAAAATCATAAACCAACTAGAATACTTGAACAAATGTATACACAGCTACGCACAGATCATAAATACGTAGGAGTCTTATGAAACACTGAAAGTTGAATAGAGGATGTGTTCTTCTCAATGCATATAGATTTTTCATAACTTGACAGTCAACCAACCCTGACAAATTAACATACCCACACGATCCTCCCAAAACAAATAGAACCAGCACCAACGATGGTCAAGCTAAAATTGATAATATTCACTGCACACACGAGCAAGTAGACGTATAATCCTTTATGCACAAATAATAATGAAAATTCAGACACACTATATACAAGTTCCTGAGAGCAGACATTGTCACTTTCACATAATAAACTACCATGAATACACATTTCGCAAATCCAAACTCCTCCATTCATAAACAGGCAATTAAATAATAAACAACCACTTCTGTTAGCAGATACTACTCAAGAGGAACACCACCAACACCATGAGCAACTGTGTCATCATTGAAAAAAGCTCAAAGGGAATATCATATAGGTCAAACAGCCAATTCGATTTCCACAGTCACAAAACAGAAAACCAAAGACGTTTCAATCGGATCACAATTCAAAACAAGGCATATTAAAAAACGGCACTTATATTATTTAAAAATAAAGGTTTAATTTTACATCTACACCCTCAAAAGCAACAAACAGGAAAATAAAACCCTAATTAAAAATGCGAATCGAATCGAGGTCAACAGAAAACCCTAATCGAAACACAAGAAATAAAACGAATCAAGAGCTGGTGAACTTGGTGACGGCCTTGGTGCCTTCAGAGACAGCGTGTTTGGCCAACTCCCCAGGGAGGACCAAACGCACCGCCGTTTGGATCTCCCTGGAAGTAATGGTAGGTTTCTTGTTATACCTAGCCAATCGCGACGACTCCTGGGCGAGCTTCTCGAAGATATCGTTTATGAAACTGTTCATGATCCCCATGGCCTTGCTTGAAATCCCGATGTCGGGGTGAACCTGCTTCAGCACCTTGAAGATGTAGATCTTGTAGGTCTCCACGCTCTTCTTAGTTCTCTTCTTCTTCTTCTCGCTTCCTCCTTCCTTCGATATCTTCTTCTCGGCCTTCGGCTTCTTCTCCGCTGGGGCCTTCTCTGCGGGCTTTTTCTCCGCGGGCTTCTTCTCGGCCTTTGCGGGAGCCATTGGTTGGTTGGTGAAGAGGGAAAGGGTAAAAAAAGGGTTTGTTTTTTGTGAGGGGAGAAAATAGCTGAAATAGAGAGAACGAGTGAAGGATCAGACGAATGTGTGTGTATATATAGGAAGAGAGACAGCTTTTGATTGGAAGGGGTTGGGTCACGCGGATCGGTGACGTGGCGTCTTTGGATTGACATTGCGTTTTTGCAGCGCCCAAGGATTGCTGGGGATACGGGAGCTTCCACGTTCCGTCTTTTGCCACTCGCGTGGGCTCATAAGTTCATTTGCTTAGGCTTTGGCCCATTTATTTGACATGTTATTGACAATCTTATGTTGGATAAAATTTCATGCGTTCCCACTATTTCCTGTATGGAAAGTTCATTCCAGGAAGCAACAACCTCTTATGTTTGATCTTTGTTCTGCTTTCAAAAGAAAATAACAAAAAATATTTTTAACAAAAGCTAGTTTTTATTGTGTATTATACATACACAAGTACACAATGAAAACTAAATATTAAATTAAATATACAATGGAAACTAGTTTTCCTTTATTTCATTTAAAATATGCAATAAAAATCAGTTTCTATTGTGTAGTTAATTTATTTATTTTATTTGTGTATAATATTTTTATTGAATGATTTTATGAGTTTAATAAGTTGTTACATAAAATATTAACTAATTTAGTTTATTTTATCCTTTTTATTTGTTTTGAAAAACTTTGATAGTTAAATAATTTGTAAATAAAAAAAGAGGCAAAATATGAGACAAATAAAATTCTAAAAAAGTCAATGTATAATAGAATAATAATAAAATAATGAAGATAAAATATTACAAATATTTGAACATAATATAAAAAATAATACAACAAAGTCAAAATAATAACACCAACACATCATTGATGGGTCTTCCTCCTCTGATATGTGTATCCTGCTGCAGAGTCTATATGTGTAAATGTTAATGAGTGTTACATGCAACAGGCATCAATGCCCTAAGTAACCATCCTCAAATCAAGCATTACCTTAAGTTTCTAGGCAATGATCTCAAATCAAGCCTACAAAGAGGAATATAAGTAGGTATTTGGAAGATTTGATTGTCATTCAATACACAACGAAGATATATATACTTAAGACAAAAATCCTAAAACTCACTTGAATAGTTGAATTGGACTCTAATTGGGTTGCCTTTAGGAAGCTACACAATTACTCTCGAGGTTTTTTTATTGGATGTCCAATGTATGAATGAAAAATAAAGGTGTTAAAATTTTGTTTTATCCGACAGATAGACTCATATAACCTGTCTAAACATCCTAGGTTGAGTTTCACATTTCAACCCAACAACACATAATCCAACCCATTCAACCCAACAACCTTTTTTTCTTCTTAAATTACATTTAACATTTTCACTTTTTATAATCATCTCTTAAGCATTTTCTTGATTTAATAGCTTTATAACGTTTTTCTCTTATTAAATCGTATTTGATTTTAAAATTGAAAGAAATTTTGGGACAAATAAAATGAGCTTTTATTATTTTCTAAAAAGAAAAGCTTGATGAATCAACTTAACCCAGCTTGCAACCCAATACAAAAAAAGGGTTAGGTTAGGCTTTTCAATTGAATACAAAAAAGGTTCCAACCCAATCCAAAATATTTTTCAACATGTTAAAGATGAATTGGATTAACTCGTTTGATACTCCTACCAAGAAATGTGATGGAACCATGTATCCATGCACCTACATTAAGAATATCCTCAACTGAAATTGCTCCTCGAGCCTAATCTTCAAGAATATGATTAAGATATTAAATAAACATCGCATCACAGTTCCCGTAGTACATACATACTTTGTAATAATGCACAACGAGCAAGGAATCTCCTTATTGCCCAAATTGTTGTAACACCTTTTCAGGTGGATGGCAAGGGTCTCATATGAGGATTCCAAAATAATACAAGATGTGTTGAAAGACTTTTAACTCTTTATGCATTTCTCCCAATAAAATAATGTGTATTAAAAATGTGTTAATTAGCATTTCTCTGCCAAGTAAATATGCAACTCATTTCTACCCGCAAACCAACCATCTACCATCAAAACAGCTAGCCTTAATGAAAAGGCAAAAGTAAAAAATTGCTATAAGATAAAAAAACTGAGCAAAGATAAATGCGTTATTGTAGAGAAATCTATGAATTACATCCTTTACAGGATGTAATTTAAAGCTCAAACAAATTCCTCGATGCGGGCTTCTGAGATTTAAACTCTGAAAAGCAGGGGAAATCAATCTTTGCTGACCACGGGAAATGAGACGTTGGCTATAACCTCTGCTCGCAACACTTTGAACTTGAATTTCCGATGAAGAATCATGTCTTATCTAGTACCTGTCAGGCTGTCACAGCAGGGGAAAATATGAGACAAGTCAAACGGGTAATAAAAAATTAAAAATGTGAAAAAGTTTCTTCAGTTGCATTCAGGAAAACTGTAAAAACAGATCTCGCAATAAAGGACAGCATAACACTAAGACTAATCACATAACGGAATGTCAAAAGGGTATTGTGATGCTGAATTATTTAAAACGAAGTTTTACAATGATAAGTACTAAGCAGATAGTGCCTTTTTTTAATAAAAAAGGGAAGTTACCAAAATCTAAGAAAGTGCTCGGACAAACCAAACAGACAGCAGCTACAATTGAACAAGAAGGGAGAAGTGAAATTAAAATCTATTTAGAAATGTATTCTTAGTTCACATAGAGATTTATCTTCCATAGAGTTTTCCAGCTTCTTTATATATTGACAATAACCATTTTGTGCCTACTTTAACTTTTATTTTTCGCAAAAGACTTGCAGTGTATTTGGAGTGACATCCTTTACAGGCATATTGTTGTATTTTCATGTTCAACACCAAACCTATATGTAGCAGCTTCGGGTTTGATCACTTGACGTGGATCTAATGTTTAGAGACGCTAACCAAACATAAACATACACGTACTATACAAGCAACAGCATCCAAAAAGAAGGCACTGGTATAGTTAGCAAGGTCACACCAAGTTAACAATTAACAATATGATGCTAAAGAAAGTTATTCACTATTGAGAACATGCCATGCAAAAAAAATAAAACTATTGAGAACATCTCCTTTCATCTACAGGGCTTTCAACTAAATCAAAGCCAATGCATAAACCACAAATTATGAAAGATGTTAATGTTAAAGCATTGGTCAGTGCATAACTATGTATATAATTTCAAATCAACAGCAATATAGTTTGATACTTTCACTTAAGTTATTAAATTTCAGGCTTATTTTACAGTCTTGTTCGCTTACTTTCACCAAAGTTCGAACACCCCCCCCCCCCCCCCCCCCCCCAAAAAACAAATAAATAAATAAATAACATATGTAACAATACTTCTTGTCACACTGTCATTGATTTTGCAAAATGCCATGTCATCTTCATATTAGCATAGTCACCATCAAAGAGTGATATGCCATAAAATTTACTGCAAAATCAGCAAAAAAAAAATGGCACAGCCATGTCAACAAAGATACAGTCGCATCAACAACAACTTACTTGCATCAATTTCAAAACTCTTGGGAAGATGCATTTATAATTGGAATAAGGAGGCTCAAAATCAACTTTGGGTGAAACAATTTTAGCCAGCTTTTGCGTTGGATAATAAACTTTATACTTACTAGTAACTTTGTTTAAAAATTTTAAAAAATCCAAACATAAACACACTATTTCAAAATCAGATTTAACCAACCCAAATCAATCTCATTTAAAATCAGTTTTATAAACCCTCATTGAGATACACACTCCATTCAAAATCAATTTTAGAACCACTCAGTCAAACACACACACACCCATTATGCATATGAAGTCAGGGAGAAAAAAAAAACCTAACCAACACTTCAGATTGACATAGAAAAACGTTGTGCCAGAAGTACTTTTATAAATGTGTGGCTTGCCTTATGCACCATTCAAGCAATCAAACGCCCCATTAACAAGTTTTACCATAAAAAAATAAGCAACCTATTTGAATAATATTTGATTAATCAGCGTGACCCAATTGAAAAAGGATTGTGGAGACAAAAACAAACCTTGGAGAAGCAGCGTTAATGTTCCTGTGAAGAATGCGAGCATCCGCGGAATCCTTGTTATCAATCAACTCCCTCAAACCCTGATTCTCCTGTTTCTCCTCCTCCTCCTCCTGTTCTTCTTCCTCTTTCTCAACAACGGCATCAGCAACAGCAGCAACAGGAGGAGGTCTAGCCTTAAACCACTGAAAGTAATTACCGTATATATACTCAGGGTTATACCCAAATTCCTCATCAAAAGCCATGATGTGGCCATGCCACTCCCACACGCGATACCCAGAACCCTCTTCGTCTTGAAACCCGACACATATGTGGTGGTCGCGAACCGACACGGCCTGGCCCGAATTGGGCTTGAGGACGGACTCGCCGTTTCCGCTTAGGATGATCTTGATGACTTCTCTTTCCAGCTTGGCCTCCTCTCTCGCGAGCTCCGATTTCCCTTCGAAGGCTTCCTCGCTGTCCTCGTTGTCGCCGTCGTCGTCCTCGTCGTCGCCGAGGTCGTTGAATAAGAAGTCCTCGAGGGACTGTGTGACCAAGGGGTTGTTTAGCGGAGCTCGCAGCTGGAGCCTGCCCATCATAGTTTGGAGGAGGAGGTTGTCGAGGCTCGAGTTGGAACCGTTCGGGAATGCACTCATGGTGTTTGAGAAAGGTTCTCACTGAATGAAACGAAAGAGAGGGTTTTAGAATGAGAGGGTTTATGGGTGGATTATTTATACCCACACGCCACCTCTGGGATATTTGTAGGGGATTTAATCGAAAGGGGCTAAATTTTTTTTATTATTCTTATTTGAGAGTAAGTTTTAAATTTTTATTAAATGGGTGGGTTATTTATACCCACACGCCACCTTGGGGATATTTGTAGGGGATTTGATCGAAAGGGGCTAAATTATTATTATTATTATTATTATTATTATTTGAAAGTAAATTTTAAATTTTTTATTAAAAGGGATAAGTAGTAAAAGGTGTTACAACTTATGAATTCTAGAAGTCCTAATGTATGTTACAACTTATATTTTTTTTAAACTGAAGCCGTAACATTTTATAGTTTAATCTTTTTTTAAAACATACAACTTTAAAGTTATAAAAAATTTGAGGACTTTAAAGTCAAAAATTTTCTAATGACTTCAAGCTTTTTTTCCGTATATATTATCACTTCAAAGTGATATTTTTATATGATTTTTTTTATAAAAATATATTTTCTAAATTTTTATATGATTTTATTTAATATTTTCTAATTTTTTTATATATTTTATTTTTAATATTTTTATAAATTTATTTATTAAATATTTGAATTAAAAATTATTTACAATTAAAAAAAACAAAATTTATCAAATTTTAAATAAAAATTATCAAATTAAAAAAAATAAATGTTACGACTTCAAAGTTGTAAAAATATTTATAACTTTGAAGTCGTAATATATATATAAAGATAAGTTGTAAACTGTGTTACAACTTCTAACTCATAAATTCTACATACATACTCGAGGCTTTTACCGAATTCCTTATCATAGGTCATAATGTGGTTGTATCACTCCCATGACCGATAGCTAACAACTATTATATGTTGTCATTGCTCCCGAGGATAATCTTTATCACTTATCTTTCCACTTTGATCTCCTCTTTAACCATAATCTCACTTGTCTTTAGAAGCAAAACCTCTGAAGACAAGTTAGAACAAGTAAAAAGGGAGGCCAAGGTGGTAGAAGAAGTGATAAAGACTATCATGAGCAACAAATCTCTATTAAAGCCTAGTTTGGGACATAGCGTGTCCATTCATGGCAATATTTGCGTGATGTTTGAAGATGAAAAGGCTGATGATTATTAGCGTGGGAATGGAATAACCACGTCATGGCCTATGACAAGGAAGTTAGCGATAACCTTAAGTATATATATGAAACATCTCCTTCTTGAGAAGGAAGAGAAACATGAGAACCACCATTTTAGGGAATTGATTGAATACCATGGACTCAACAGCTCATATTCTTCGTAGAACATCATTGTTGGTTATATAAGGAGTTGAATGCATGTTTACATAGAAATCACCTTTACAATTGAACAAGATGTTTTTACATCATTTCATCTCCTTTTAAAAAAAAGATTGATTCCCTTGATGACCCGATTTCCATCGGAGAATTCCTCTTCATTGAGATTACACATTGCGTCGGTTTATAAATGGTGGAGGAATCATTCTATTTAATTCGTCTAAGGTATTTAATATTTAAAATATTTAATATTTATATATTAATTAAAACCTTCAAATTATGATTTTTACTAATAAGATTTTTTTAGCCATATCAATGTATATTTTTCGTATTATTGCGAGATTGACCACAATACATCACAAGTTCCTTTTGTGAAAAATTTATCTTGTATTCTAGTTGAATTTGTAAAAAAATATACTTCAAAAGAAGTTAATTATTTATAATATAAAATAAAGTTCATGACAAAGATGAGAGGTTGATGGATTTTTTGAATTCAGGTAGCATATGCAACAAACTCATGAAATTACAAAACCTTAATTATATTTATTTATACTCTAACAAAGAAGAAAAAGGATATTAAGTTTCGGGGATTTTTTAAAAGAATTTTAAGGATCTTACTTTTGACAAAAGTCATAGATTTTACATGTATCCATATTTTATATAAAAATTCAGATTCTTATTAAATATTTTCTTTTTATCAGTATTATTTGTTGACATCTTTTTATTAATATTAATCATTTGATATAATACAAAATAAGTCTTTCATAGTTATAGTAAAAATATAGCATTTATTTATATTTACTTTATTTGGAGAATTTAAAATGTTAATCAGAAAATATTGAATTTTTATTAATTAATTAAAATCTTTGAATTAATATATTTACTAATAAGACTTTTTTCAATGATTTCATTGTATTTTTCCATATTATTTGATAATAGATTGTGCATGTGCTATAAGAGGCAGGTACATGTGACTAAATTGCAGGGATGAAATAATTGAAACTAAGCACGTGTAGTTTGTAGAACATGCATGAGCTAAGAGGCAGCTAAAGTAAAATGTTTTTTTTTATTCCTAAATAATATTGATAATGCAGCCTTTTTTCAAGCAAATATCTTCCATTGGTCCGTCAGTTAAAAATCCTTGACGTGCATCATTCATCAACGACTACCGTCTCAAGCTCTCTACTATGTAGTCCGCATACAAGCTCCTTCATAATAAAGAAAAATGTTATAAGAGATTGATATTGTGATCTGATTATCTATGCATGTAAAATAAAAAGAATATTACAACTAAAATGTCGGGGAATTTGAAAGAGAAAGAGTTTCTACTAATTTTAAAAACTATTTCAAAGAAAATAGGAAATTTTGTGGAACTAAATAAATCAATCCAAAACTTTTGAACCAATTCAGTTTCCACATTAGTCATGACTAAAGTAAAACAGTAAAGTGTTTACGAGTCAGAGTGTCACTTACATGGAACTATTAACCGCTTCGAAAGCAGCTGAGGCAGGCAAAAAGTCGTCTACTGCAACTTCCTTGTTTTCATTCTTCTTGTCTAAATCCTTTATGAAGGAAAACAACTATAACATTCATTTCACATGCTGCACTGAAAAGGACCAATGCATTTCATGATTTCATCATGTACATAGACGTTAACAAATAGAAAATTTGAAAACCAAACATTAGAATTAGAATTTTTGGAAGGATACAGTCTTCAAAAAAACGACGAATTTCAGCTAAACGATGTGGAGGAAGCTCCTTGATATCATTGTAATGTCGATACTCTGGATCATCAGCACAGACAGCAATTATCTTATCATCTTTCTCCCCCTTTATATCAGCGCAATAAGTGGTTATTCAATATTCAATAATCAAAAGAGGAGTTCTTGCCGTGTGGGAAATGGTGGGAGTGTTTAATTTACCTGATCAATCATGGGCATGAGACCAATTGCTTTGGCCCGAAGAAAGCAACCTGGAAGAACCGGCTCCTGTATGAGTAAAGTTTTGAATCTTACGAAGCATACATAACATAAATTAAGAAAAATTTAATACTAAGATGATAATAATAAGATCCATAACTGTGGGATGATCACCAAGCATTGTTAGACTAGAAGACATTAGTTGAAATTAATAGATTCATCATATGTTATCATATTTATCATAAAATAAGGTCGTGCTTAAAATGGATTTAAAAATGAGTAGGGATAAAAAAAAAAATGAGATGCAGACAATCGTAAGAATGCATGCATGTCTTAATGAAGACATCCAGGGAAAATTCGATATATCAACGGAAATATAAATACCTGCATAATAATCAACACATCCAGGGGATCACTGTCCTCACAAATAGTACGTGGGATAAACCCATAATTGTGAGGATACACAACTGATGAGTAAAGAACACGGTCGATCTGTTCATAGATTAGTGTTTAGCTACTTGAATTAGTAACTATAGAATAAAAAATAACTCAGCAACTATTGCAACCTTTATAAGCCCCGATTTTTTGTCCAGTTCATATTTCACCTTGCTCCCTTTCCCAATCTCAACCACCTGAAATATTCAGTCAAGTTACATTAACAAATTGCTCAAATGTGATGATATTTGAAAAAGAGAAAAAAAATATTTTTTTTGCCCTTTGGAAATATAACAACATTAGTATATTACGACTCCACAACTTAACAATCAAGTTGATCATGTTACCAAGGTAGTATCAAAGGTTGGGGGGAGTAAACAAAAGAAAACAGAGCAGAGGGCATTTTCTTTTTGATGCTTGACCATATTGAATTCTTCAGAAAACCTAGTTTATCCAACAAGTTCCTTGGTTCTAACCTTCAGAACCCAAGTTCTGAAGAAATTTGATTATTCAACAAGCATATGTGAACTACACGGGTCCTACATTCTACAATGAAATGTTTAGTTTACTATTCGGGCAGACTTACACAATTGAAGATCGTTGGAGCACCAGGCCCTGCATTGCGGAAGAAAACAGAGTTGGTTACCTTACCTTGACAAACCAATTGAAGCACTAACAAGTCACCATTTTTCACCTATGTCTGAATGCTTACCTATCTCAAGGTCGTGCCACGGGTGTGCAGCAACAGATCTTCTGGTCATGGATGAAATAATCCTCTCATTAAGAGGAGGGTGTGAGTGTGAGGAATGATGATAGATGGGAACACTGTTTGGAGTCTCCTTTGGTGGAACCACATTTGCAACCTGAAATTATAATCATCAATACAAAAGTTTTTTCAGTCACTTTATGATAGGAACATAGTTTCTAAGGTTATTTTCCTCACCAGGCGAAATCACCGGTGGCTTTGGTTAACATAATTTATAAATCTCAACTATATTAACATTCACTTAAAGATTAAAAAATATGTCTGCAATTTAACCTTTCTGAGTACCAAAAAGCACGTTATCTGAAAACTAATATTATAATGACATCCTGAAAGTATAATCAGTTAATCACACCATATAAACAAATTAACTAATTAGTTAATTAAATATTACATATATGCCCCTTGTTTACTTTTTATATCAATCTAATAAAATAAAGAAAGCAGAAGATATTACTTACAGTTTCGGCATCCATCTCGTTTTCAACCATCGGTGGCCCTTCTGAAACAGCAAAGAAAGAAAATAATCTGCTATTCAGCTCCAAAGAGCATCAGCTACTCTTATTTATTTATATATAAAAAATGAATAGATGAATGTTTAATTTTTTTTTTTTAAATCAATACAGGACGTGTTTTCCTTTTTCTGTTTCCAAAACTTACAAAAGGCGAACCGAAAACACTGAGAAACCGTCCAAAAAATAAAATAAAAAATCCGAAAATGACTGCAGATCTAATCAATTCGAATCCATAACCTACGCTTAACAGAACGGGGTTTTGCTAAAGCATCCCACGCCGCAAAGATATCAGCTGAGCAAGTGTTCCACGTTTTAGATTCAAGAGATAATTTATAAATTACATTAAGAATCATGTACAGAAACATTAGAACGAGTGTGGCTGCAAATAGTTTTTTGATAACGTTGCAAACACTAAAAGCGAGTGATCGGGCTCACGAACGGAACCAGAGCAAATCCGACACGAAAACGCAAGTGAAACGACGATGTGCGAGTGTGAAGTGAAAGCAGAGAAAACAGAAACTCACCGGCGCAAGGTGAGACTTGTCTGCAGAAGGAAGGAAACACAAGTGAAGGTTCAAGCACAGATCTCGAAAAGGTAAATAAAGAGTGTGAGAGATGTTAATGCTTGTGAGTGTGTGTGTGTGTGTGTGTGACAGCAAAATAGAGGAGAAGAAAAGAGATGGAGGTGAGAACCTTCGGGCTCTGCTTGCTACTATTGTTCTGTGTAAAGGAAAGAAGAAGAACGAGCACAAATAAAAGTGCAAAGGAATATAAGAAAAAGGATACTCAACTAGCAAGAAAATTCTTACCTTCGTTGCCTTTAAGAGGAAACTCAAATATCAATTTAGTTTCTGTACGTTTACTTTTCTTTTTCTTTTAGATTTTGGTGCGTAATTTCAGAAAATTTATATACTTTTTCAATTTTAGCTCATTTAAGATTTTTTTTTTGTTTTTATAAATTTATGTTTTTTTAGTTCTTATAAACTGAAAATAAATAAATAACTTACACGAATCAAAATTTAAAAGTACAAATATATAAGAACGTTCAACCGGCTTCTTTATATATATATATATATATATATATATATATATATATATATAAACATAAACCTTTTGTTTTCCAAACGTTTAGATTTGAGCAAAACACACTAACTTGAGAAAAAAATTATAGTAGAATTTTCATACAGTTTATTATTAAGGAAAATTTGATAATAAAACTCACGTTACCATTAGTATGTTCTTAAAAAAAATATGAGGCAAAAGACTAGACTATTTGTTTCAATCATAATTGGATTATAACTTAAAGTTTTCTTACAGTATGGTGCTATCACAAATTATCTGATAAATTTATTAATTTTAATAATAATTACTTAAAATTTTAATTTTAATTGATTAATATTATAATTTATTCATATTAATAATATATATATATATATATATATCCATTGATAACTCTTTGCATTTGATAATTTTGATATCTTGGTAATAAAATTGCTTAAGTTAAACATACATTTTATTTATATTAAAAAAAATTAATGAAAATTTAATATTAAGAGATCTAAATTAATTAATTGAATAAGAGTACGAAATTATTATAAACCTAAACCTCTTCAACTTTTATGAATGAAAGAAACATGAATATCATGACGGCGTTTCTAACGGTCTAGGATTGTAACTGAGATGTTGTGTTATGTTTGGACAGTTTGGTTTAGTTTGGTGTCAAAATATAGAAAGAGAATATTCTTTTTAATTGGTCCAGAGCAAAATGGACATAGTCAGGATCAGGTGTGGCAAGCGTTATCAGTTGACAGTTGTCTAGTCTAATCCTGAATTCGCTTGTCGATAGCTTTGGAATTGCGATGTGGTTCAGGTCACCCTGAACTATTTCATGGATTCACCAAAAACACATCTCTTTCCAATAGTTTAACGGAGTTACAAAATCCATTTCTTTCGAGTCATTTTTTGGCATTTTTGCTGAGGTGAATACTGCTGTTACTGCCATGGAGATTGCTAAAGCTAATGCCTGGCTTTTCTTGAGGCTGGAAACAGATTCTTCCTCATAGGCCTTATTTCATTCCTTGCTCGTTGCAAAATCGTTGGTCCGTTCTTCCCTAACAAGCTTAGGATCATTCACATTTATTGTAAATGTAAATGTAATGATTGTGCAGGTATGTTAGCTAGCTTTGGTACAGATAACATATCAGTTATTTTTGGTGGGACTCACTACCTTTTTTTATATTGCATGATCTTCTTAGATATAAAGATGATTTAGCTTTTTAAATATTCAAATAGTTTGTTCTCCTTGGACTTGGTTTGGTTCTCCCAAATATTTTGTTTATCCTTTCTTATCAATATATTTATGGTGTGTGTGCGACCGAAGATCAATAGGAGTAACAGTCATGATGCTTAATGATGTTCCTTTTGCTTAAAAAATTGTTTCTACTCACACTTCAGTCAAAATATAATTCATTACAACCTCTTTCTCTTTTATCTCAACTTTATCTATTTTCTCTTCGTATTTCATGTTTTATTGCCCGTAACATTAATTTTTTTATTTTTTTTATTTCTCATCACATTATTTATTATGTTTATTTTATCTTTCTTTTTTATTTTATTTTCTCTTTGTATATCTCTTTTAAGTTTCTCATTTTCCTTCCTTACACGTGATAGAATTGCATAATGAATAAGATGGGCCCGAATGCAAATTCATTTTAACAAAACAAAACACGAAGAAATACAATGAAGCTGCAATAAAGTAAAGTAAGGGTATTTTTTGAAAATGTACTGTATTGGAATAATCTATTAATCTTTTTTTGTGAGTGTATAAAGTTTTTCCGAAGATTTAATAAGATGGACCATAGGCCCAATACAACACTCACATTTTGGGAAGCATGGTGCGGGTGTTGTTTCATGCATCCCCACTTTTATTTCATGAGAAGTACAGAAATCATAAGTGTAAGTGCAATAAACAAATATCACGTGGTGCATGTTATGATGTGACGACAATAAGTAAGCAAGTCTTTGATAAGTTGTTTTATGAACATCTAAGATATTTTATGAAAACAATTTATCATATATTCATTAATTACTTTGAGTTCAGTTTTAACAAAATTGTTAAGATATTTTATGAAAATAACTTACAATTTAAATAAAAAAATAGTTTTCAATTATAAAACTATTTATATATAAAGACATTATTTCACATTATTTTATAAAGACGGCAAGTATTTTCACTGATAATTATTTAGCTTGATTTGTGTAAAAAAATCATGATGAGTGAAAATGTTTTTCTTTTAAATACTATACGTTACATACACAAAATTTGAATTTAAAAAACTTTGATTTAACTAAAATAAATTTATGTCAATCACCGGTTCAATTGTACATAAACATTTAAATTAATTCTTTTTTTTTAATTTTTACTTTTATTTTTTAAATAAAAATTGATCGATGTTTACCTCCGTTTTCATTTTTACTCTCTGCTGTTTAAAATCTTCTTTGTTGTCGTGTCGTGACAATTAAATTTTAATTATATCAAAATATTTGTGGCAGTTTGTTATTCTAGCAGTCATAAACCGTCAGAAAATGCTTTAGTAGAATATCAGAATCTTCAATGGACACCATCAATCAGAACCACCCTCATCTGAAATAAAACTGCAAGTTGAAGGAAATAAAAAGAAAAAAAACAAACACAAAATTCTAAATCACAAATCAAAACCCCAAATTTCAAATCCATCAAAAACAGAACACAATACAATATCCAAATCGAAACCCAAATTCATCTTCTTCGTCGAGCCCACCGTTGATGTGCTCGTTGAGTTTGGTGCTCCTTAAGCCTTGAAGAGGCGCCTCGTCAAAGCCACCGCAGGTCATCGCTGCAGCGGTTGCCGCCGCGCTAACTCTCTCCCCCTGTCGCCTTTCTCTTCTTCTGTTTCTTGTTGGATCTGGAAGACGAGTTAGAAGAGAAGGATTGGGGGCTGTTGTTGGAGGAAGCATCAGGGCTCGAAGAACTAAAAGATTGGATGTCTTGGAACAGAATAACCTTCCCTTAAAAATCATATATGATCACGAGAGGCTTGCCATTGCGGGATTTTGTTGCGTCGACGTAAACATATAATTGATTTTAGTACAAATGCCTTCACGTTGGTGTGTTACTTCTTATGTTCTTTGATTGAAAAGATCAATTCATAGATTTACTATGTTTGAGGTGAAAGCGATTTTGTTGATTTGGAGCAAGCTTTACGAGGGTTGTGAATGTATCCCAGTGTTTGCATTTATTCAAGATTTGAAATCATATTTAAGAAATTTATGGGGATTACAACCGACAGAAAATTATTAGTATCATTAAATCCTTTAATTAAGATTCTTTTTAGTCATTTTTGACCGTCAGAAAATTAAAATCATCACAAATAATTTATTATAATTAAAATTCAATTATCACGGCAGCACATAATAGAGATTTTAAATGGCAAGGACAGAAAAAGAAAGCAGAAGTAAACATTAGGATTAAAATCAGTAATTTTTTTGTTTAAAGATTAAAAACAAAAATTTGAAAAAGTTAAAGTATTAAAAAATAGTTTAGGCCTGTTTGGATGTTAGCTTCTCTAGAAGCAATTCTAGAAGAGAAAAATAAGGAGAAAAAAATGAAATGAACTTTTCCATAAGTAAAAATAAGCTCTGCATTAGCTAATTTGTAGATGTCATCTCATCTTTTAGAAAAACTACATTGGTGAGCTTCTACAATTTAGCTAATGGAGAGCTTATTTTTACTTATGTAGAAGCTCATCTCATCTTTTTGCTTTTATTTTCTTTTTCTAGAAGTGCTTCTAGAGAAGTTTATCCAAACAGGCCTAACCCTAAATTATTTATCTGAAACCAACCTAAACTAACCCGTTATGCTATTTGTGTGTGCTATAAGGAGGATTATGTAGCCCAATAGCCTATGCCCTATGCTAGACATTCGTTGGCAATTTGCCTTGAATCTTTAACTATTATTTTAAATCTCTGGTATCAGGTCCAATGCAACACAATCATAGTGTGTTTGCTTTGGCATTATGTTGATGTTGATCCACATCCTTCTTTGTTTGGCGAGAAGCGAAATTGAAATTACAAAAGCATTTTAATGTAACTTTTGCAATAATTAAATTGTTTGGCGTGATTTCAATGTCAGATGAGATCTATTCCGAAGTTGTCATTCCAAATATGCTATAACCAAATAACAAATATTACTTCCTTATTTTGTATTCCGTATAAGGAAAGAATTCTCTCAAGTAAAAAAAAAAGACCTTGAGATGCTAAAATATGATGATCGAATCGATAATTTTTATTACAGAATTTGTTTTATTTTTTCCAAAAAAATATTAATAAAATTTATTAAAGGGTTAAGATTCCTCCGATAATAATTGCATGCCAAAGAACTCATTCCCCTCCCACATTCATGTGAAGGTGGCCCAATACCTATTATTTTCCACAACCTTTTAGCGTTTCCGGCAATCTATGAACAAGCGAGGAAGAAAGCTTGTTTATATTTTAAGTGAATCTGAAATGATTCGTTAGTTTGCTGGCTGGCACCCCAAACCTATTTATTTATTACTCATTAAAACCACGCCTAACTTATTTACACTTTTTGTTTTTATATTTTATTTTTATCCTTCCCCTACAAGTGAGAAAAATATAGCGTAGTCTAGATTAGAAAATTGGACAGAAACAACGTACAGTATATTTAATTATTTATTTTGAAGCTTCTTATTCTTTAAACTAAAGAATACAAGTGCTTCTTAGCTAGAGGTTGAAGTTACTTGTCTGATTCTTAGAGTTAAGAATCAGTTCTTTTGTAAGAGTACCATTAGAGCAGAGTGACTTGTTTTAGTGTCGACTTTAATTAATTAAGCCGATGGCATAGTAATTAGCAAACAATGCTTATAAAAATAAAATGTAAAAATTTAGGTTATAAGTATTTACAATTTTAATTTAAGATGATATATATTTTTACAAATAACTGTCAATTAAAAATGAGTTTGAAACACAATAATTTGTATTTGTAAATTTTAATTTACAATTTATAAACAATACCATTATCAGAAGAAAAAAAATCACTTTAATTTAGTCGCATTTGAGCAATTGGCAAATAAATGGAAACCTACTAGAGAGTGGGGTTCACTTGTTCTATAACTGTTCATTGCCTTATTTGGTAATATTGTTTTGATCTTATCATATATAATTAATTCCATCACAAAATTGACTGAATGAAATCCTAACCATTCAAGATAAAATATAATTAAAAAAATTAGATCATATATATGATTGTGGTTGGTGACTGTAGGACCATGTATTTGCATTTTCAACAGTAGGAAAATCATAGTCCCTTTTTATCTACATCACAATTTCACTTCATATTTCCTTTTATTTTCTTTATTTTATATCACATTATTTATCACATCTATATATTAGTTATTTTTTTTATGGATATTCTTTATTTCTTTTTTCCACTAGTACACCCAAAAAAAATAGGTCTATTTTTATATATCATTGCTTGAAATTTATGCGGTGCCATGCCAATAGGTCGACTTGGGCTGAACGTCTTATAATACGAATTGTAGCTTAAAGCATCCACTTTCGTTATACAATTGCCGCAAACACGTTTATTTTTTTCTTTTAGTTTCATTCTCATAATTTGGATATGCGAGGGGGCAAT
Source organism: Glycine tomentella (assembly GCA_007407185.1). Lineage (NCBI taxonomy): Eukaryota > Viridiplantae > Streptophyta > Magnoliopsida > Fabales > Fabaceae > Glycine > Glycine tomentella. The sequence continues at coordinate 1,967,043 of PYAF01001177.1, forward strand.
AGTTTTCTTTTCTCTTAAACCAATTTTTAACTAACATGCTCAGAAAGTAATTAAGCATCATCACACAAAGACTCTATAACTTCACCGATTAATAGCTTTCTCAAAGTAAGGTGCATGCAACGATTGAAAAAGAAGAATGAGAATATCATAGACGTTAGATAACACTATATACTATTTTCATCGTGCACATAACACAACCTTTAAAAGCATATCCAATTCAAGACAAGGACATGCGCAAGCACAACCCACCATAAAATTGAGTCTTGCCATCGAAGTTGGATTGGATAAACCGCGTGAACCGGCCTTCAGATCGAAATCGCATGAAAAAAAAAAAAAAGAAAAACATTATACTTTTGTTGATTTGGATAGGAAGAGGGACATACGTCACATAACATCAGACACACTCGTTTCGCTTCACATATTTTCAGCCAATGACAACGCAAATCATCACCCATGAAGATGCACGAAGCGTATCAGCTGATGTTGAAATCAATATTTCAAGAATCCTTTGAGAAAAACTAAAGAAAGGGGGAAAAGAAGAAAGAAAGGAAAATAATATAAATTACATCAATTAATATTATCAACATAGAAAAACGCCAAAAAGGAAAAGTAAATCGTGTCAAATAAATGACAAATAAGACTCTGTTTGAAAGCAGTTGTTTTTTTGGGTAAAAAATTGCAGTTCACTAAAAGGGTTTTGTAGCTAAACTAGTGGATCTCATTTTATTCATTGGTAGTAAAATTGTCGAGGTTCAATATCTTTGTAATAGAAAAAATTATTCTCATATAATAAATTAAAACATATAACTTTTTTCATTCACATTTTCAACTGTACATGCTTAATATTTCTTCAATTTGTAATAAATTTTAAGAATAGCATCACAATAACTTTTTAAACTGTTTACATGTTCAATGTTTTTTCTATTAAAGTTTACTTTTCATACATTATCAATATAAAGATTTGTTTGTATTATGATTTTTTAATAAAAATATTCTATTTTTTAAAACAAGTATGCTTATTGTAGACCTATTTTGTTTTGCTTTAAGCCATGCAAATTTAAAATAAAAAACATTTCACACTTTTTTGTGAAGAGAAAGAAGTACAAATTATTTTGAGAAAAATAAGAAAAGTCAAGTATTTTTTTGATAAAGAATATGAAATTAATAAATAATTTTTGTTCGAAATCTAAGTTATCTTTAATGAAATATCTTCACACAACTACATTTAACGACTTGTTTGTAATACCTTTTTAATTATAAAGATAATAATACACTTACGTGTTCGCCACTTCCTTGGCAAGGCCCAGGAAAAGGCATGTTGGTCACATAGCAATGTTTTGTAAAAGTATAGGTCAAAATGCAAAGACAAACTAGGATAGGAGGGGTCCACTCCGCTATTCGTGTAAATTGTAATATCGTACACCTTTTATGGATTTGTAACCTTCTCAGTTGAGTTTGTAAGTTGTAACTCTTTTTCTTTTCTTTTTTTAGTGTTACATTTTTTATGCGAGTTTTTTTTAAGGTTGGATGTTATGTTACAAGAGAGGCTCTTGCTGTTTTAGAAGCCTAGTTTGCTAAGTACACCCCTCGCTTTCTTTTCTTTTATTTTTGTATTTTTTAACCTTATTTATACACCCTAAGTTTATTATTCTTTTAAACACTGTTTTATACCCTTTCTTTTCATCGAAACCCCTTTTTTCTCCTGTAAATCTCTCTCTTTTAGAATTGAGATATTCTGCAAAGCAATTTTCAGAACTATATTTTAACCAAAAACACACAGGTATGAAAATTACCTTCTAGAATTGGGATGCCATTTTTGTAAATTAATTTTTGGAACTATATTTTAACCAAAAACATAGATTTGAAAATTAATTTGTGGAATTGAGATATGTTGATTCGGAAAGTGATTAGCAGATTATGTTTTAACCAAAAACATATAGTTTTGGAAATTGCTTAACAAACGGTAGAGTAAATAGCAAGAGCCTCAATATAAATCTTAAGGCAAGTAAGATTACTATGGTCTATCCGGTGTAAATAGAATTTAATTTCTTGTTTTTAAGAAAAAGTTTAATGAAACACTGGCTTAAAGCCTTAAAGTAGAATATTTTATAATGAAAGATGTACATTACTAACATAATAGCGAAGTGGACCCAGAAAGTTGCATGGAAAGAAATCATTCGCACTGATTAATTCCAGTGAACAGACAAATCCAAAAATGGGTACTTGGAATCTTTGATATTATTTGACTATTTGTTGGCCACAATGAAGCGGAATGACTACATCTCATGTGTGCAATGTTTGTTCCTATCAACCGACCAACATTGGATTAATCCTTAGGCATCAAAGCAACAAATCATAACTTGGAATCGAGTAAGCACAGATGAAAATTAAACAAGAAAACTAGAAAATATCGTTTAGCTCCGTCTCTGTGCATATTGAAATATCTAGAAAAGTATATATATATATATATATATATATATATATATATATATTGCTGAGATAGTTTCATAAAAAATAATAAATTCGATAAGAAACTTAGTCACAATAAAAAATAATTTATTTGATTAAAATATAAGCTTAAATTTCCTTTTGGTCCATATAATTTCATGATTAAGCAATTTTAATATCTCTATAAAATTTATTATACATTTGATCCCTGACTTCTTAAAACTTAACAATTTTAATCATCAGTTAGTGTTTGTCAATTTTTAACAGAAATTATTAATATGACACATTAGTGATAATGTGATATTGATATGCTTTCATGACTGATGAGGTGATAGTTCAACACATATATTAATTGTGATATAAGCTGTGTGTTGTGCATTTAGAAAAATTAATGTGCAACCTCATCAACACATTTTAATTATTGGAATAATAAATGAATTTAATTTACTTTAATTAAAAAGAAAAAGTATTTGGCTATTAGATTTACTTAATTATAGATTATACTATTTTTCCTTTTCAAACGTTACTGGAAGCAAAATTTGATTTTATAATGCATAACTTTTATTTTTCTCTCATGGTTATTCTTGTTATTTTAATTAAATTACTTCTCTATTCTCATAAAAAAAAACTCCTACAATGTTAGTGTTTACAACGTTACCTAACCATTTTGGTTGAAATTGTAGACAAGTTTAATTTGCTAAGTGTTGATTGTACCACTACTTAGGTATAAAGTTCCTACGATGTTATTGTGAACATGAACATAAAAGTATAATAAGGTGTTTTTTCTGTCTTATTATATTTTCGTATAAGAGAAAAAAAATATTCTAAAAAATTATCATTTTATCTTTTCAATATAATGTTAATTATTTTTTTATTTATATCTTTTATAATAGGTTAAAATATATTTTTTGTCCTTCTATTTTATCAAATATGTGATTTTAATTTTCATATATTTTTAATGGAGATTTTTCGTCATTTGCTTTTAAAAAGTTTACAATTTTATTCTCCAAATTTTTTGAGACATTTTGTCTCTCATTTTTTTTAAAAATATGTAATTTTGATCATTGTGATCAATTTCAAACATTGATCCATGTAGTCAATAAATATTGACTGACATGTGTTTATTTATTATTCACATGTCAAATGTTTTTCTAATTATTTAATTGCTAGCAAATTTTATTTATTAGAAAAATTAAAATAATACATAGTCAAGTCTAAAATGAAAAAGGACTAAAATTGTAGTTTTTTTAAAAGTGGGTGATGAAATCTTTTAATTAAAAAATATGATGATTAATATTATAGATTTAAAAATATAGGAGGATGAAAATTATATTTTACCTTTTATAATATCACTGACGAACAATAAAATATATAAATAAATTAATGATGATATAATGTTAATTTTATAAAATTATTACTCTCTTTTTTCTATTTATTAATTTTTCTTGATTTGTGTAAAATAATTTAAAATGACTATCATTTTGGAACGGAGTAATATATTATCTTTGAGAGACATTGGGTATCAGGATACAGAATTCAACTCAAATCCTTATAAATACACTCAACATTAGGCACTAGGTAAATATTTATGTGTCTTGTTAATTAGTGTTCTAAGGCTACGAATTAAAAAAACAAAAATAGGAAAATATTTAGTGTGAAAATTATAGTAGAACACAAAAAAAATTACGAACAACTTAATTTTCTGTATTTCAATAAAAAATACTATAGTAAAATCATTATTGAACTAAGCATAAATTATTGGATTTTGCTAATAAGTATTTTTAGGACATTCATTAATAAATTAAAAGAAAAAATATTTATTGTAGAAATTATATGAAAATATAAAAAAAATCAACAATATAATTTTACATATACCAATATTTTTTTTATCTTTTTTAATTCCTCAACTAATACACCAAACACAAATTGATTAGCAGTTGCCAAGGTCATTCGTCTCAAAAAATTATGGAAAGTACCTTTTGAAGGTAACATTCCCTTATCCACAATAACTTAGTCATGTCAAATTGTAGTACTGCCATCCATATACATCATGCCTTAATTAGTCGAAGACACCTCAATCAAAATATCAAGAGTTTGGTCAAATTTTAGAATTCTACCTTGGACTCAACATTTGAGAAGTAAAAAAAAATCTTAAAGAAAATGAATCTTTTAAAATTTAATTTTAACGTAATAAGATTACATTAGATTTTTTTAGGATATATACATAAGAAAGTTAATTAGTTATCCTTTATTGCTTAAAAAATATTTATACTTTATTTTATTAATTTTCTACAAACTAATTAATTTTTTACTTTAATAAATGCATTCTAAAAGAAAAATATAATATTTTCTTACAACTACATCTCCTTATATTTAATATTTTTGTTTATTTAATGATTAAAAGTAAGTTGAAGAAAATTTTAGAATTATTTTAACTTAAATTTTGGTTAGTAAGCCAAAACTTACATTTGAAGTCTCATTTTCATTTTCAATAGGTACTTTTTTAGACTATCTCATTCAACACATAATCAAACACTAATGGCTCGTTTATTTTGATTTTTTTTATTTCCTATTTTCACTATTAATTATAAAAATACCACCTTATTTTTTGTGTGTCTTCTATTTTTTAAAAATAGTTGTAACAATTTTTTTTTCTCTCTCACTATTTTATGTATAAATATTAGTATAAAACAAGAAACATCTAAAAATAAAGTGATAATTTTATAATTAAAAGAGAAAATAAAAGATAATAACATATTTTATTTATAAAAAAACAGATTCTTTTCAAGAAATTGAAGACAATGTTGATTAGATAATTAACAACTATTTACACATCCTACTAATCAACTAACTGACTTAAATCATTTTGACAAAACTTAAAAGTATGACTATGTGATGACCTCTCTTGGAACCTTAAATACAACATTTAAGTCACATTTACACTGTTACATTAACTGCAACATTACAGTCTCCTTTACACTACAACATTGAGTATAGTATCATTTAAGTCTCATTTACACTACTGCTACAACATTAACTACAACATTACTCCGATGGATATACGGGTATATTCTTTTAACATGTGGATCACATAAATACATATTTGTTAGTTTCTTTAATATAGTTTGACCTCAATAAGATAATTATAAGATTTTTTAAAAAAAAGTATGATTAAATTATAATTTTAGTCTCTTTAGTTTCTTAAATTCATGATTTTGATCTTTTTTATTTTAATTGTAATATTTGATCCTCCTAATTTTATAAATTTGTAATTTTGGTCCCCTTGATCAATTATTAACTAACATTTGTGATTATTAGAGATATTAAATTAATTATAAATTAAATAAAATTGTTAACCTTTATTTTTTTAATAAAAGACTATTAACCCTAAAGTAGTGTTATTGTCGATAGAATCACGTGCAACAATGGTAAAATAGAGTCACGTGCAACAATGGAGGTAAAATAAGTATTTTATTAAAAAAAAAGGAGAAACACAATGTTATTAAAAATTAGGATTAATAATTTTTATTCAATTTTTTAATAATTTTTAATTTATAATTAACTTAATAACTTAATTAATCAAAATTATTTGTTAATAATCTACCAAGAGGACCAAATCACCAATTTATATGACTAGAGGACTAAATGTTACAATTAAAAATCAGGGGACCAAAATCATGGATTTGAGATACTAGGAGAATCAAAATTATAATTTAGCCAATTTTTTTATAAGATCATTTTCTAATTTTTAGATGCATTATTTTTTTTTGTATATTTTTACTTAATTATTCACTTTCTAAATATTAATGAGAAATAAATAAGTGAATAGAGAGAATAAAAGAATAATTTTAAAAAAATGATGTAAATAATTGACAAATTTAATGGGATAATTATTTTTTTTAATAGATGTGAATTAGTTGAAAGAGTATAATTAGAGAAAAAAATTTCCTCTGGAATTTAGAAAAGTGTTAATCACCTGAAGTTTGATTTTGAGTTGCAATTTTCCAAAATTCGAGATGGAAACTGGCTCTAAAACCAAAAGGAAGAAATTGTATGAGGTTAGGATAAGAGTACGTAGCAGTAGTTAAGGTAACTGATGCCAGATAGAGTGAGACAGAAGACCGGTTAAATAGTTAGATTGTGAACCCAAATTTATCAAAATGAGTTCATGCTTTCAGTCGCGAGCATGTTAATTTCATCACATTCATTTAATACACAAAGCAAGACCAAACATACTTTTTCCTTTTGTTTGTCCTTTCTTCTTTATTTGAATTGAAAACACGTAAGTTTTGAAGCTAACTAATGCTGTTTTTTTTTTTTTTATTGCCCTTGTATTAATACTAATGCTTTTTCAATCATTTGTGTTTTGTTCTTTAAAATCATTAGAAAAGACACCATAGAGTCAAAATTCCAATTAAAAAGGACCAAAGGTATATATGCCTTCTAAAGCAGTAGTTCTAGGTATTAGATTTACTTATATTTTTTAATTTGAATCCTCGTTCCTTCTCCAATTATTAGAGTGAATCCCTATTTTAAAATTAAAATTTGTCATCATTTATCATTTTAATATCTGACTTTACAAACTTTTTACTTAGTCACTAATATTATAAAAAAAATCACTTACTTTAATTTTCTTTAGTTCGTTTTATATTGTCCCTTCGTACTAAAAACAAATAAGGTGAATGACATTTTATAAAGTTAAAAGAATAAAGTGAGGAAATTAAAAAATTCAATTCAAGACTAAATTAGCCAATACAAAACAGAAGTTTATATATTATGTTATTATTTGATTATTTCTCTTTTCTGCCATGCACGCATTGAGTCAGATTCCAATTTTCCATTTGACCTGCACATCAGAATCAGATCACCAATTAATGTAGTCATAAAAAAAAGATCACCTATTAATGCTTTGAGATTGGTTACCTTGGAGGACTCACCCGATCTCCGAATCTTATCCTTTTCTTACGTGTTTAATCTATCATCTTCTTCGTAACATAACTGCTGTTTAAGATTTTTGTACATATAATTAAAAAACAAGTACTATTATAAGAGAATTATTACTATAGCATTTATTAGGAGATAAATTTATTAAAATATTTTTTAAATTTTTTAATAAATGTATTTATTAAGTCTTTCAAGATAATAATATTTATTAAATGGCAAGATTAAAGTATATGTTTAAATATTTCATTAAAAATAAAAAAATATCAGTTAATTTGATTTTTTAAGCCTAAAACTATAATATTTTGGGACAAAGAGAATAGTTTTGAAACTCTTTGATTTATTATCATGTTTTAAATGGTACGCATAAATATAATTACATATGTACACAACTCAAGAGTTAACGACAATCATTTTATTTTAAATATCTTTATGGTATTAGAGATCTCTTTTCTTTCGTTAGCTTTCAGTTCTAAAACCCAATTCATCCGCTGCTTCTAATGTAGAAAATTATGTATCCTCTTCCACTAATCATTTTAGTAGCACATAAAGACATCATCGCATTCAACCCCATTAATTATCAACCTTTTTTTATCAAACTAAATATCATAAACTAGCCTCCATGAAACAAATAGCTCCTATTTCATGCCCTTGTTTTATCCCTCCTGGTCCAACTTGATCCCAGGAGTCTTTATGTATCTCTAACAAACTTCCAAGCTATCCTTCAACTCTACAAGATGAGGGTAGGCGTGATATGTTATACCTTGATTCCTAGTCAACAAGAGGGAAGGACCACCCATAAGGAGTCCAACAATTAAGTTAATATTTTTTTATCATCAAATGTTAATTTGTAAGAGGAATCTAATCCATGACTTTTCTCTCCATCCCATCTTTCTTAAGTCAATATGAATTTAAGAGCTGGGGTTTTTTGAATTAGGCGTACCTAGAGTACATGGTTCTGTATGTTTTTACAAGCATCTTTTTGATAATGTGAATTGATAGAATAATTATTTTCTTCTTAGAAATGAAATCTTTATCTTCTGGAAAGTTAATAGGAGCTGTGAATTATAGTAAAAGTTATTATTGATGTCGATGGGGGTCACCACATTCTTTCGTTATGCTTCCTTCTCCACTCTGGATAATTGGGCCTTAGTTGAGCTTAGGTTGATCCAGGAGCGGAATACCTTGTAATCTTGTATATACGATATTTTGGAGTTTTGAATATTTATTTGTACGATTTAATTCCTGATATTTATAATTGTACAAATTTTATCTTTTAGTCTCCACTTAAAAATCATGCACTTTGTTCCACATGTAAGTACTTTTAGTTTCACTTCAGTTCTTCTGTAATTAAAAAAAATAATGTTATTAATCATGGATGACGTAACATTAATATGTATTATGCTTTACGTTTTAGTCTTTATATTTATACTTTTTTTTAAGTTTTAGTTCCTATAATTAAGTAATGGATAAATAACTATTTTTATATTTAAATATGTAGAAAGCTGATAAATTCATTTTTAAAAAATAAAAATTCAAATTTGAGTCACCATAAGTAAAAAAAAAAAAAAAGTATTACAAATCTATCAATTCGTTAACTTTCGTCTTATATTAATGAAAAAACCTAATTGTCACATTCATGGATAAATTTGTGAGTGCTCTATACATTCATGGATGAAAATGACTATTTACTCAAAATATAATTTAATTTTCATCTTTTCCCATTTTTTAATCTTTACAAGCATAATATTACAATAAGTACTTACAAAATAGGAAAACAAACATAAGTTAGAACAAATATAATAATAAATATAATATTGATTAAACAAATATTTTTATTTGAGTCTAATTTTTGGGTAAGGTAATGTCATAATAAAATTTCAAAGCAAAAGACATGTTATGCTTATTAATTAATATTATATTTATTATTATGTTTATTTTAATTTATACTTACTTTCTTATCTTTTTAAGTGTTTATTGTAATCTTATGCTTACAACAATTAAAAAAGGAAAAAGATAAAAATTAAATTATATTTTGAATAAATAATCATTTTTCGTCTCTAAATGTGTAGTTAATTTTATCATTGAATGTATCACGTAGGCTCTTTGGACAAAAATTAACGAATGAATGCATTTGTCACACTTTTTTTACTTTCAAGGACTAAAATTTAAATTTTTATCTTTCGAAGACGAATTTATCAACACTCTATGCATTCAAAAACAAAAATAATTATTTACCCTTAATTAATATTTTATATTTTAGTTTTATACTTAAAAATCATATGTTATAGTCGTCATATAAGATTTTTTTTTTATATATATTTTAGTGTCAATCAACACCTCTCATTTCTTCTTTCTCTTCCTCCTTCTCCAATCTTCTCTCTAATTCCTTGATTTATTTTTCCTCATCAACGCTTCTTTTTATTTTGCATGTTCTATTTCTTTTAAACCTTCTTACATCAACTAATTTTTGTTAATCCTAAATCCAAGAATCTTGAGATTGTAGAATTTAGACGCGACTTGTGTTTACGCTCCTTGTACTGGCAAGAACTTGTTGCGTTGCTTGAATATTCTTAGTACATGAAACGCTTGAAAGCATGAAATTTCCCATTTAATTCATTTTCTATATTACATGGTATATATTTGACTAACCGTTTGCGGATATCAAATTTGCGCTTCCGAATAGATTTGGACTGAATTTTATGTTGTTTTGTTATAATGCCTTTGTCACGCATTGCCAGCAAAAAGATCGCCACTGGCGGTGATGCATGGCAGAAGCCTTTTCATTTTCAATTATCTAGATATTTAACAATTGTCAGGAAAAAAAATGGTGATTTTTACACCGTTAGTTTTGATTTTGTGGTAGTATATATTAAAGAACCTAGAGCTAACAGAGTTATATGGCACACACATCCAAACATTTGATGTAGTGAGATTAAAATAGTGCAATCATTCTCTGCCATTTTTAAGACTAATAGTAAAAGTTTATGCGACTACAATTAATGAGTAATTAAACGATTATGTATTTCCTGTTATGTTTGTACACACACTTCTACAGTGAAATTAAACCATTAGTTCTAATGTTCCATTTGAAGTCTATTTAGACAAGCAGTAATTTTTATTACACAATGAGTGGGGGCACAGACCCACTTGTGTACATATAAAATAAACTGTGAGTGGGTACCTGAGACCAAAAAGGAGGTGGAGTATCAAAATAGTCATGCTAGTGCCTGCACATATGAAAAGCACAAAGATACAATCGCCTTAAAAAGGCTTAAAGCCACCAGCTACAAAGTGGACCTGAGTGCTTACCATACTTTCAAGTCTTGAACTAAGACCAAAGTCACAAAACCTTTAACGCATTAAAATGGAAAGCAAAACTAATAACCAAGGATATGGCTATTATGCTTGTGCTAATCATCCTTCATACGTCGCTCTCGACTATATTGACTCATTGGACTATATTCAATAATGCACTTGAATAATTCACAACCCTTTTTATCCAGAACTTTATATAGATTATTTCATCCTCTTTCATTAACTCCTAAGAGGCTAAGAGGAACCAAAGTACATCTTCTGAAATTTGCATAAAATCAGAAGTATACAAATAAAAAGGATATTTGTCATTCCAATATCGGAAATTTACGTTCAATTGGTGCTGCCACATAATCAATAAGATCACGTCCATCATGGATTCTAATTCATTCTTTAAAAGTAAACAAGCACTTCATCTGCAATAATCTATTGGGGCATTACTTTTTCTCATCTTATGACAAAGTACAGAGAAAATTTGTCTGCAGAAAAATCTTAAAAAAAGAAGTAAAAATCAAGTAAAATAAAAGAATCAGGAAGAAACAAATGAATAAAGAAGAAACTAGTAAACGATCTTATAAAAAGGTACTCCATGATGAGTAACATTCCAACTATGCAAAAGATAGTAATAATTGAAAGTAGACACCGACATTTTAAACAATTTGAGGATGAATTATATTGATTACTGTGACTCTCCCCTCCACCCCCCCCCAACTTCGTTACGTGAAATAGAAGAGCAGCTATTTGTGGGCATAAATATAATGTATAGTATATATACTACTAACTTTCTAAGTACTAATTGCATTAATACACCACAACCTTCCGGCTCCTATATAAACACGAGCTTTCTGTGGTGCACCGCTGTGCTATCTTATTCTTGTGGCTCAAGAAATAGGTTAGTTCCGAGCTGAAACAAGATGGCTGGTGATAAACAAAAACTATTTAACAGACTGAAGCCATTTATAGGTGTAGTGTTCTTACAGTTTGGATATGCTGGTATGGATATTCTATCCAAAGCTGCACTGAACAAGGGAATGAGTAACTATGTATTTGTCGTGTACCGTCATGTTTTTGCCTTTGTTGTCATGGCCCCTTTTGCACTGATCTTGGAGAAGTATTTTTTCTCTCTTCCATATATGTGTATGTGTGTTTGATTGTGTGAACATGATATTGATGTAATGCTACATTCTTTTAACAGGAAAGTAAGGCCGAAGATGACATTTTCAATCTTCATGAAGATAATGATTCTCAGCTTGCTAGAGTAATTTAACTGCATGCATGCCGGATCGATCACTTTAATTTTCCTAACCATGCAATATATATAATTATGCAGTACTTAACTTTGGTATTATGCTTTTTTATGGCAGGCCTGTTATTGACCAAAATTTGTATTTTTTGGGCATGAAGTACACCACAGCAACCTTTGCTGTTTCCATGTACAATGTCCTCCCTGCCATTACCTTTGTCATGGCTTGGATTCTTAGGTAACATTCTCACGCCGCTCAATAGAAAAATATTCCAGATTTATTGTATTTTTTTTTATATAATCAAAATAAGATAGAAAGAGAAAAAAAGAAAAGTATGAGTTAAAATGAGTAATATGTGTACACCATTTAATGTGCACAAAACTAATAAAAGATTATCACTATTTGTGTAGTTGCTTGATTCTCTTTTTCTTTTCAATACATTTAGTCGTTTAGTTGCTAGAAAATTATTTAAAACAGACCTATTAATATAGAAATATATAAAAACCATTGTGTCGGTAACTGGATACATTCTGTCAAACTAAAAAACCTGTTACACGCAGTGGCAAACAGCAAACTCTTTATTCCATGTTTAAGAAATCTACATATCTGAAATATCGAGTGGCAATTCCAGGCTTGAGAAGGTAAAACTAAAAAGTATACGCAGTCAAGCAAAGGTGGTAGGGACTTTAGCCACTGTTGCAGGTGCCATGGTCATGACACTGATAAAGGGCCCGATACTTGATCTTTTTGGAACACAAGCAAGTAATACCCACAACCAGCAAAATGGTGGGGTGAATCTTCAACATGCAATAAAGGGATCAGTGATGATCACAATTGGCTGTTTTAGTTGCGCTTGTTTCATGATTCTCCAAGTGAGTTTCCACCATCATCATCTATCGCTATTGATAATAATAGATCGCAATGATTTTTTTTTTTCTTTTGATTTTATGGGGTCACCAATATAGAGTTTAATCTCTTTATTCTCTAGGCTATTACCATTGAAGCCTACCCTGCTGAGCTCTCTCTTACAGCATGGATATGCCTATTGGGAACAGTTGAAGGTGGCGTAGTGGCACTGATTATGGAAAGGAAGAATCTTTCTGCTTGGTCTCTGCAATGGGATACAAAACTGCTTGCTGCTGTTTACAGTGTAGGTTCTTTACTTCTATAAAGTAAACACTACCACCTCTGGACCAAACATAAGAGAATAAATGCACATCTAACGCTGAGTTTAAGAAAAGAATCCAAGAAAATCACTAAACACAGAGAGCCAATATTTTAAAATACAAACAAAATAGAAAACAAGTATAAATGCAATAGAGCATGATACGTGGAGTTTTGATTTGGTGGCTTGTCAAATTTGTTAACGATAAGAATTTTGTAAACAAACTAGTTATGCAAGTTGAGCAGTGATAAATGTACATTCTAATTTTGGGTTGTATAGGAGAAAATAAGAGTTAAAGAAAAAGAAAAGAAAATAATTGATGTGACAAATATTATCATAAAGGATGAATTATAATTTTTTTTTTAGTTTTTTAAATTTATGATTTTGTTCTCTTTAATTTTATTTGTAATATTTGGTTTCCTAATTTTATAAATTATTGATTTTGGTCCCTATGGTAGATTATATTATTAACTAATAATTGTGATTATTAGAGATATTAAATTAATTATAAATTAAATAAAATTTATTAATTATTAAAAAAAACTTTAATAAATGATTATTAACCTTAATGTGGTGTTGTTATTTGGTGGATAACTTGAGTTAGTGAAGGTAGACAAGGTGTTTGCGGAGAATAAAATGAACACAATAAAGAAAATTAGAATTAATAATTTTTATTTAAGTTTTAATAAATAATAATTTTGATTAATTTATAATTAATTTAATAACTTAACTAATCATAATTATTTCTCAATAACATATAGAAGAATCAAAATACCAATTTATAAGAATAGGAGGATCAAATGTTATAATTAATGGATTTAAAAACTAGAGACAAAAAAATCATAATTTAATCTATGATAAAAAATGCAGAGAAAGATAAAGAGAGAAAATGAATAAATATGAGATGGAAGAAAAAGTAGACGTATGTTCAATATTTTCCTTTGCTGTCACAAGAAACGTGTATAATATTTATGTTTTAAAATATATATTTTCTATAAATGCAGGGCATAGTTTGCTCGGGAATGGCTTATTACATCCAAGGAGCAGTGATGAAAGATAGAGGCCCGGTCTTTGTAACAACTTTTAACCCTCTCTGCATGGTCATTGTGGCTATCATGGGCTCCTTCTTTCTGGCTGAAATAATGTACCTCGGGAGGTAATTTATAAAATCAACTTCAAACCCAAAAGACATTCCAAACAACTAAATAATTTTTCTTAAAGAAATTAAACAAAAGAAATCTGACAAATTTTACAGGGTGGTTGGAGCTATTGTAATTATTTTAGGGCTGTATCTTGTGGTGTGGGGTAAAAGCAATGACTACGTGTCATCAAATTCGATTACTAAAGAGCATACATTGCCATCCAAGCAAACAGTAGAGGAGGAGCATTCTAATCATGAGGTCATCACTCTCAGTAACTTAGGCGCGGGAAACATAGCACGAGATGAACAAGTTTGAGGAAACATACCAAATTCAATCTAAATTTCAGCAATCAGGGATCTTTCAACCGTTCAAATGCCTATTTGATGACAACAACTATATAGGTTCCTGGTTGTTTGAACAATTATGATGTAGTAGTAGAGATTTTTAAATATAACACCGTGGCATGCAAATGGCAAGTTTTAATAAAAGGCAAGAAATTCCCAACAAAAGAAGACTTTGAATACACATTATATTGATGCAGAGTTCGATAGTATCAAGTATTAATTCACAATAGCTAGAAATTTCAGAGGTTGAAAATTTATTCTAACCAATTCACTCACCAATTAACTTCAAATGACACCATCGAATTAGCAAGTGCATCTAGTATAACACGATTTCCTTTCTAATTCAGCATAACAAAATCAGTAAATGGCTCAGCAAGCATATATGATACCGTGAAACAGGGTTGGAAGATAAAATTCTACCTAATGAGGAAAACAACCCCTCAAAAGACAATGCAGATAGAAGATAGACCAAGATCCTTTATTTTTCAAAGAGTTTGTGCACCGGAATAAAGGCCATGACCAAAATCGGCTAGTCTCCATGAAATTTATTGACTACTTACAGCCATTGCACACCCAATTAGCAATACACATGTTCCATTCCCCCCCCCCAAATTCCCTTTTATTCTCAACAAGCATGAGTTGTCCACAATTGAGGAAATATTTAAACACCAACGTTATTGTTGATAGTCGGTCAGCAAAGGTGTCTCCAAATAATTTACTCCAATCAAAAATAATGTCTTCGTGGTAAAGTTGTGTTTTGATGACTTGTTGATCATGGGTTCGAATCTGAAAATAGTGTCTTTCCAGATGCAAGGTTAAGACTATGTACAATATTCTTCTCCTTTAACTGCGCATAACATGGAGCCTCCGGACAATGAGATATGTAGTTTTTTAATAAACAAATGTCTTCCAATGAGAGAAGGAGGACACTTTTAACTGTACAAAGATTTTGCATCAACATAAACAATGAAGATATGAAAGTTCAGAAAATAGGTAAGTGAGCATGCACGCGCTCTAGACCTGCATGTGCACTAGAATTTCGCCTGCTCGCGACTAGCAAACAAGTGACCAAAACCCACTTAATCTCACGTAATCCAACCTGCTCCGGTGTCTAAACCACTATATAACACCAAGGGGTCCTCCCTTTCAAGATATACTCTCTTCTCAGAACCATTCTACTCTCCCATTAAACACAAAGTTTACTTAGGGTCGAAGTATTTGCAGGTGACTTCCCCTAATGCTTGTTTGACAACGAGGACATCCTTCAAGGTAAGGGAGCTATTGAAATGCCCTGAGATCAAAGCCTACAAAGTACAAAGTAGTACACTACCCACCGGTCACCACGTTAAGACTGAACTATATATACTAATAATTGCATAACCTTTTCAAATGGGGAAGGATTTCTGGTTCATAAGTGAACTAGTTACTGTCTGAGCCCCTATACTATCCCATATATAGTGTTGCTATTTATTCTCAAGTACATGTTGTTATAGGGGTGTTTTGTCTTGCAACCAGCATGCTATTCAAACTCATGCATTAATAAGCTAGGGATATGTAACATCAATCAGAAATAGCAATTTAACTCAAAAAGAATCCTACATCTATGATCAGGTTTTAACAGGCATACCTTCAAAAAAATTCATGACAGGCAGCTGCATAATTGCATAAATACCCAGAACCTTTATGATACCTCAAATTAGTTCCGTTTAGCAAGTATAGAAACAAGACAAGTAATTGAGGTTAAGCCACTGTGAAAGATTAATTGACACTAAAATTTACCTACCACGACAAAGTCTTATACTTTACAGGAACTCCATCCAGAATACCAGTGGACAACAAACTTTTGATATTTTAAGGGAATTTGTTTGAAGGAGCCTCCTCACTCTTTAGACATTCTTATCTTGGAAGGAATTAGATTTCCCCAACTGTTTCTCATTCAGGGCTTTTGAGTTACGTGGCACTGCTTGACACATCAATAGTTCATAGCTGGAAATGAATTTTCCTGAGTTGTGTCATCATCAAAGCCACCAAAGGATATCATAACTCTCTTTACTTTCAGTAGAATGAGCTACCAATGGCATGTTATTTTGCCCCTAGTGGTAGCAGGTTTGACACACTGATATGATACCATCTTCCCCTTCTCCAATTATATGATCTCATGACATAGAATTGCCATATGGTTTGTTGAAAGCTAGGGAAATAGCTGCCCAATTACTATAAGCCCTGTTAAATCCTTTGTCAATTCATATTGTACTAAAAATCTCTCTGTAGCTTTAACCTATAGATAATTTGTCATCTCCCTTGTTATAAGATCGACACATTGAAATAAAAAAATTATCTGTCATACCGTTAGTTGTAGGTGAGACTTGTTGATATGGAATTGTTATAAGCCTTGTAAGCATAAGAGTTTGAACAGACATGATATTCTCAGATTCAAGTTAATTGACCTTTCTTTACGCCCATAATGGTCATTCAAGTACAAACAACAAAAAAGAACACCATAAACAATATGCATGAAGTTTCCCCAGCACATGGTGACAAGCATCATCAATCAGTCATCTATATCTATTCTATATGAATAATACAAGTTGGACGTTGTACCAAAAAATATCTATATTAATAATAATAATAATCATTGAAATGATTACATTTTAAAATTTACAAAATCATCAATCAACATTTTTCTCTCCAAAATTTTCCACGACTCACAACATATTCACAGCTATCCTATATTCACTAGAGGAGTTGTGAGGTGTTTAACAAGGTAAGATTTCAGGACTAATTTCCAACAAAAATCTTACCTAGTTCCAAAAAAAACCCATCAGGGGTGGTTATGAACTTATGGTACATGAATATGGATAGCCAAGTGCATCATCATGGTTATCCACATGATTCCACAGAATACCGAGCTGCGGTTACTTGAAGGTGGTATCAACTTGGAAACTATAATCTCTGCCTAGTGTCGGTCTTATGGACTCAAAACCTGGGTACGGTGTCTATGCAACTTTGTGGCCTTGTTAGCAGCAAGAGTTGCTCTTCTGCCTGGACTTTAACAGCGCAACAAGTCGATGACAACGAAGAATTTGTCAACGGTTTTAAGGGACAACACCTAGGCATTGTGGCAGTAGTGGGAGCTATATTCTTGCTTTTCATGTCCACTTGAACAGAGAATAGTGAATACACTGGCCTGTGGTCTGAGAATTTGGACTCTCCTCGTACATACCACATCTGATTCAGGCCTTCCCCTTTCCACAATATTCGATCGCACCTGTTTTCACATCCCCCACAAACAATTTTGTGTCATTTACAATATTATACATAATGTATCAGTGTTAATTAATTAAAAATTATCTAAAATATAACTTTCAAAATAACTATTACAAAAGTCAATAATTTTATTATACATAATGTTTAATTGAATTACAGTGTAAAACACAATCATTACATTCTAATTAAATTCCAAGAATAATGTTATCCACACAATAATTTTTATGTTTGTTCTTTCCTTTCTATTACATTATTTGTCTTATTGCATACTTTGTCTCTATTCTCTTCTTATCTCTTTCATTCATGTACTACTGGAGTATAATTTATAGTAAAATTTTATTCTACAAGTAACATTACTCAAATATAATTGCTTGTTGGATTATATCATTAAACAACAAAAAAATATTGTACATCACGAGTGAGTCCTTTTCAAAGGCATACATCACCAGTTTCTAAACAAATGCAAATAGCATCATTAAAAGTGACCTGAGTATATGAAAATGCTCAATTAATGAGGTTTGGATTCAAATGGGCAATGCCCTCAATTGACCATGCCATAACAAAGCACATCAATAAACCACCAACAACGGCAACAGTGGAAATAATAATCTAATTAATGATTCAAATGATGTGTGCCCTTTGTGGGTGACAAAAATGTGAACTTTAAATTAAGAAGGAATTCTGAAATCTTACCAAGCAGGAGTCCGTCGTTTTTCCTTGGATTGGGAGGATTGGGCAACATAGTGGTCAGAATCGGTCAAATATTTATAAGTAGGAGCAAAGTATATGTTCCCTTCATTCCAACCATTGAATACTCGACCAGCTTTCTGCTCTATCCTTAGCTGCCAAGCCGAGTCAATACAACATTGTGTTAGCAAAGAGATAGGCCTTAAAAACATGCTAAGAAAAAACTAAAACACCAAAACAGAAAAGAAAAAAAGGTATATATAAATTATACTAACAAACTTAATTACCTGATCCTTTTCTAGTAATGCCTGCCAATTATTCTTCTTTAGTAGTTCATGTGTGTCATCGTAGCCAGCAGCTAGCCGATAATTCAAATCGCCAAGCCAAATAATATTACTGCAGATATACCAATTTTTTTTTTCAGAGACAATCAGAACACATGCAAGGAGAGAAAGTGAACGTAAGAAACTAAAAAAAAAAAAGTGTAAAGAAAGGACTTACTCGTGTTCTAGTATGCTTTCAGGAGAGAGTGGATGAACAAGAGATTTAAACGAGTGACAAAACTTAGTTTTCTTCAAGATTTCCGAGACGTCCAAGTTCCTTCGCAACTCATCACCAAATTTCTCCCCAGAAGCCAAGTGGGTGCAAACGAAGCAGAAGGTGGTGTTGTACAATGTCATGCTAATTGATGTTGAACCCTGTTAGCAAGCAGCAAACAACAGAGATCAGAAATGTAAGCAATTAAATCATACATACCACTGTACTCGAACACAACTCATAGTCATAAGTCACATCCCAATCAGACCAAAAACAAAGGTCACATGCCCACTACTATGCAACTTATAGCCATTTTTGCTTTAGATTCTCTCGTGCTAGAAAAGAATATGTCAATTTCATGCTATGAAAAACAGAAGAAGAAAAAGATATAAAACTGAAATTAATGAGTCTCATCTACGGTTATTCATGTAGGATTCATTAATCTAATGTTTACATGATTCTTTGTATTTTCATATTCCTTATTGAAACATTACACTTCAATATTACAAAGTGTTTTATAAGCGCTGTGTCCTAGCTAGCCTAGTAGCCTACCGACCCAACCTGGCATGACATAAAAATAATTTTGACAAATGTAAATTTTAAAAAATTAGTATTTTAAGGATTAGTGGTCCCAGTCAATCTCACAACCACATTTGGTTAAGAGAACATTGTACGGGTCATGTAATAATTTCTCAAAGTACAGAAACTAGGAAATATATCGGTCCCAACTGGTCCTTGGCACGAAAATAAATCCGTCTCATTTCCTCCATAAATAGCTCTAATTACTATGCATGCTTTATAGTGGTGGTGGTAGTAGTAGTAGTATAGTAAATTGGAGTAACGACTAACGAACCTTATTTCCAAGATAGCCCATGATGCCTCTGCCAACACTTGAGACTTTTAAATTGGTAACATGGTTGCAAAGATCCGCTCTTACCCACACGGACAAGAATATACCAACCATTTGCTTGCTTGCTGCTAAGCTATAGCGTCGTGAACTCTTGGGATAGTTTTCTCCATTATTATCCAACTCCTCATCTAAAGAGAGGAATTCCGAAAAATTCTGCCTACACTTCTTGCTGGTGTAATAGTGTGTATCATGGTCGCACTTGTTGGTGTTCAAGGCTTCATGAATAAGGGCCAGCCACTTCGCTGCTGGGCCACTGTCCTCCGGCCCAAGCACGTTCCCCGCATTTAGCGGTACAATTTCTTGGAACCTAACAAGATACAATGCATTGCAATACGTTAAATGTTACGAACAGTTAATGCTTTTTTCCTAATATTTTTTTTTTTATTGGGTGAGTTTTCCTCTAGATTCTATTGATTGAAATTTGACCGGTTATTAGGAACATGTAGCATTTTTTAATAATAAAACATAAAATGTGACAACTAACATGTTCCTAGCATTCGCGAAGTACAAAAGGCTATGGTCAACTTTAAACGCTGTAACCACTCTATATCTCATTCAATAATTTTCTCAAAAGAAAAGAATATGGTACTAGACTACTAGTATAATTGAGTTTTTTTTTGTAATTAAACATTTTTTTATAAGTAGGAATATAACTGCATTTCACAAGTAGATTACATTGTTCTAAGAAACGAGGAATACATTACCAAAAGAAAAAGAAAAATGAGGAAAAGAACTCTATTAAAACATACTGTGAAAGGATTCATCCACCCTCACCCTCATGCTTTGTTTGATTTGAGAAGAAAATAGTGAAAGAAACAAAAAATATAAAGTGGGATAATTTTCTTACTTATAATTATTTATAATTTATATAATAAAAATTGGAACCAACTACAGGTGCAATGCGACGTCGCAAGAGAGGGAGAACAACGTTGGGGAAAAAGAATAGGGCAAAAAATGCCGTTTATGGTTCTGACACGACTAAGGGTTCAGTCAGTCATTGATATTCGCCAATAAGGCAATAACAAAATCGTTTAAGGTTACGAAAATGGCAGTGTAATTATGAGCAGCTTGTACTCGTCGAATATTTAAATTGGTGAATAAAGGCAAAACGATGGACAGGTCATAGAACAGGAAATTAAAAAAAGTGGTTGAGATTAAACAGAGATTATAATTATATGAAAAATAAATGCTGTACATACCCTATAACATAGATGTCAGCTGGGGAAGGACACGTAAGCCAATTCCTCATATTCAAGCCTTCGTTCGGTGACTTCCCTCCGACATTCCACGTCCCCACGAACATCCTATACACAAAAATCACACCCTCAACTCAAGAACACTCCATAAATATATATATTTTTACCAAAATAAGTGCATACGACTTTTATAATCTTTGAATAGCCACATATTATTTCAACATCGAGTATCATTGAAGTATTTACCTAAGTTCCAGACCCCCAGTGCCAGGAGCTGATTTTTTCTTCATTCCGCTTGTAGAATCCATCATCCACCCCTCTTTGAAAGCAAAATCAAATTAATTATTAATTACAATTAATTATTCCATACAGTATTATTAATTGCTAACTAATAATAATAAGTGCTATTAAACCTAATGATATTAATATCAGGATTAGCTCAATATCATGATTGAAAATCAACCGTCTACGTGGCAGGTCCAATGATCCAGATGGGACCCAAATCAAGAGACGGGTGGTGAATTTTCGGTTTGGTCAGTTGATCAAACGGCGTAGACGAATCTGAGACAGTGTTCGCCAATTAGTACCTGATAAATCATCCGGTACGACGACGTACCGATCTTGGTCGGAACAACTCTTTCTCCTTTCCTTCGCAGTTGCTGCTGAGTCCCACGTCAACAACAAAGAAAACTCCCAGTTATTAAGTTTCAACGCGAAACGTGAAAACGAAACGCAAGTCGACAACAACTGAAGAAAATCGTGTTTCACCTGTTGTTGCTGCATCACAGTCTGAGCGAAACTTCTCAGCACTACTCGTTATATTGAGCCACTTGGCTAATTTTGGCCACGAAGACTGCAACACGAAATGAAAATAAAAAATAAAAAAAATTAAAGAATCGTTTCACGATCCACGAGATAATGTGAAAATACCGGAATAGTAGTTCACATACCTTAGATATCTTCTTTGATTCTGTTCTCATTGTTCCTCCACCTTCGATGACTTAAAACTGAGGCAAATTGGAAAGCAATTAAATGATCAGAGAAAAACAAGGTCGCAACCAAAAACGTTTTAAGAGGAAGATCCAGATTATCCAAATCCTAGAGGGAATGTTTTTTCAATTCAATTTGACGATTTTTGTATTAATCAGGGGAAGCCACAGTGTATGGGGAAAAAATTAAATTAAATTAAATTACGTGGTTTTAGATATTTATTTTTCTTGTCCCAAAAACTTTGTTAATGTTAAAAATCCTAAACAAGTGTCGAGCGGTTTTCAACGGCAATATAAAAGAACTAGTTGCAGGGGAAACAGAGACAACTTCTGAGTCCAAAAAATATATAAATAAAAAGCATATAATATACATGATAAATAGATAAAAGGCCAGGTTCATCCTTTTCTTTGAGCTACGCAAAGTTCTGCACTTTACAGAAAATGGTGTGGGGATGAACGATTAAAGCAAAGAATGAGATCTCAATCAACATCCATTGAAAAAGTGCACCTTTTTTTCTGATTTTCCTCTTGCCAGAAATAAAGACTCACCAAAGCAAAATTTGCACACAGATTGACTTGTCGAAATCCAAAACGGAAATATAAAAATGGAAAGTGTTTTTAATAACATGAAACAAGGATCAAAACAAAAAATAAAAATCCGAAAGTCTTTTGAGAACAATGAGCAAGAACAAGATATGCAGAAAAGGAAAAAAAAAAAAAGAACTGGCTTTTAAGTGGTGTTAGTTACCATATATAACGAAACGCAAATAAAACGCTATTGGAACGTGAGTCAACGGCATTGCTGAAAGGAGCACATGCTTGACGGTTTTGAAAAGGAAGACATAAAAAGCGAGCAAAGAGTGGAAGAATATTTATTAGTGATGCTAAAAATGAATGGCAAAGTAAACAGATCAAGCACCTATAAACAAGGGGGTGAATGAAAACCGAAAAGCACTTACCAGAATGGATCAAGGTTTCAGTTTCACAGTGGTGATTAAAAGACTGTTTATTTCTGATTCCAGCTTCGACTTCCCTTTTCTTTTGCGTTTATGATGTAATGGAAGAGGGGGCAACACAGAGAAAATAAAGAATAAATATGGATCAAAGGTTCCTGTAACTTTTACTTGGTTTGGTGGATTGAGAGAATGCAGAGAAGTCTAGGGGAGTTCCCCGGAAAAAGCAAAAATGTTTATGTGGCTATCAAATTTATATGTGTACTTTTTTTTCTAAAATATAATTATGTTTATTGCGATATGTAACAGGACTATATAAGTTGATTCATTAGTTTCATTATGATTATCGTTATAATTATTCTATATAAATACAAAATTTAATAAATAAATAAAAATATTAATTTTATCATTAAAAAAATAAAAATCTCAATTATTTTAAAATATTATCTTCTTCTTGTATGATGGTTATTATGAGATGGAGAAAGTACAAATTTAAGTTTGGCAACAAAAATGAAGAAAAAACGGATTTGCACAACCTAATTAATGTTTGGATATTTATTTAGGAGTCTTGTTAGTAAAAAAAGATTTTATTGAAAATATATGAAACTGCATTTTAAAATTATAGAATAATACATTTTTATGCATTACAAGTTTTTTTTTTATCGAATCAAAAATAAAAATAAAAGATTTATAATAATTTATATATCTTAAATAATCAATTAAACTAGACTTCTTTAGTAATAATTTGTTAATATCAAACTTTATTCTAAATAATCCTTAGAAAAATAAAAAGAAAGAAGTATAAATACGATAAATAGTAAGATATGATTAGGAAAAAATGATAAGTTTTATGAGGTATTTCAAGTGATTAGGTGTCCTACTATTATTATTATTATTATTAAAAAAGTTAGTTTATTTTAAAGCTTGCTTTACAGATTTAAAAAATTTCAAAATAGTTGTTTTTTTTTTAAAGAAGAAACTTCTCCAAACCTGAACAGAACAAAAGATGTTTCCGAAATCAGAACTATACATGGAAATGTAAAAGAAAAATAAGCAAAGACTTAATTATTGATTTGTGAATTATGGGTAGTTTGGCCTTTACGAAATCGCAAGAGCAACAGATGTTACTATAGTGGTTAAAGTAACTGATCCACTAATCATCACCGTCCCACCTATCAGCTTGGTGCCGTACTGCATCCAACGGCCAGGGGAAACTTTATACTGGGTAAGGTCTTTGTCTCTCATTAGTCATTATCCACGCATACGCACAAAATAATAGGTTTTTTTTTTTTTTTTTTAAAGAAAAATATTAGAGTTCTCGTGGCCATGGCCTCTAATCATATTTTTAGCGGATAGTATTTTTTAAGAGTAACGAAAAAATGTGTACCTTATTTTGGATTAGATCAGTGTGAAAAGAAGATAGATATAAAAATAAAAAAAATAAAAAAAATGTTAAATATGATCAATGATATGATAAAAAAAATGAAGTAAAAATGTGATAAAAGTAGAAGTGAGTGTTATTTTTCGTTTTTAAAGCACAAGATTTCTTTTAAATTTAAGTTTATTATTTACTATTTTTAACTTAATAATAAGTTTTGTTTAAATTAATCGATACAAAGATGTACCTGTGCTCTGTGGTCATGTGTGTTAGTTTGCACATTTGCATTCTCATGCCCATTTTTTTATAATATTTTAATCAAAAAATGGGAGAGAGAAAAAATTATAGAAACATGAGCATCCTAATCTAACAAAAATCAAAGACTCACCTTTATACTCTTCAATATGGAGTCCGATGTGAAACACAGCGAAGGAAGCACTACATTAGTGGTGTGGCATGCAACGGTGTGGCTGAAACAAAGGGACGAGAAACAACATGTCAAACGAGAGGAGTGTTTTGAGTATGTTTATATATATATATATATTACTTTATTGTTTTGAATTACTTAATTACTGCTTTTATTATTATATTTAAGACCTATTATTTATTGTATTTACATTCAATGCAAGTTGATGGTATTAATTTTTTTCTATAATTAATTGCTTTCGTATTAATATTTTAATAAAAATTGGCAATTTATTTATGGATTCTTAACTAATATTAAATTGTTCTACACTCTCACATTAGATTTAAAATTTCCAATAATTTTTTTCTTCAATAATGAACTCACTCAATAACTTAAAATGAGTGTCACATGTTACTATATTTAATTATTGTACTTACAATACATGTATTATACTTTTATTAATGAATTGATGTTATCCAAGTGAACTCAATAAATTCAAGAGGAGAAGTGAGTTGAGGTTATAAATTTGTTCTTTGTTAATACACATTAATTCCTTTTTATATGATAATTAATTAAATCCTTAATTGAAAACAAAATATAGATGAATACAATAAATTTGTAATATAAGTAAAAAAATAAGAAAATAGAGAATTACAAACTTGATTTATATTGGTTCAATTCGTTCACTTCTTGTGTCTATGTTCATTCTCCAAACAATCTGCTTTAGAGTTTTATTATCTTTCAAATCTTTTACAACAACATAACACTCTTATACCTTGGGATCTCTGTCTATTTGTGTTTGAGTCTCTCAATAATCAATAAATACTACACTCTTGTTCTTACAAGGAATGTCTCACCTTTTGTGTTTGATTCTCTCAAAAATCAAAAGATACCACATTTTTGTTCTTACAAGAGATGTCTCACCCTTTTCAAAAATTTAGACAAAATATAAAAATTTACTCTTTGATTTAGAGGAAATGTTACAAATTGAATTACTAGAAGGTTTCTCAATAAAAAAGTGTAGTTAACAAAATTTTTGATCAAGAACTTGATGAATGAGAATAATTGTTAATAAGATATTTTCAAAAGTTTCTTATCATTTTTAAACGTATTAAAATGATGAATATTTATAGACAAAATTCGTGTAAATCATTAGAGGTCATTCCCAAAATATGCAACTCTTCAAAACATACTTATTGATGCAATTTCATTTTAAATTTATGATAATCGATTACATGATGTGATAATTGATTATATTGATTTCATAATTTGAAAGCACCTTTAACACTTTAAAAAGAAACTTTAAAACTTGATTTAGATTAATCAAATGATCAATATGCTTATTGGAAATTTTTTTTAACAATTTAATCCAAGTCTTGAATCTTCTAATTATTTGACTTGTTCGTATTCAAGATTTTTATGTTATTTTACTTTTGTTTTTCTATCATTTGCTTTTTGACATTATCAAAACCTACAATAGTACATAACTACAATTGAGATATTTGTTATATTTTTATCGAAAAAGAATAAAAATATCTATTAACTAGCACCTAAGTCTTATTCGGAAATAAAGACATGCTAAATCTAATTTATAAAAAATCTAAAAAAATAAATTTGTAATAAACAAAGTAAAATAAACGTTTTACAGAAAATAAATAATTAGCTAAATTTCTATTCTTAAAGAATAGGTTTAAACACAACTGAAATTAACAAAAATAATTATAAGCATATATTTATTTTCTTTTCTATCTTATCTTAAAAAATAATATATGCACTAATAATATAATTTTTTTATTATTGTCATCCAATCACATATTGATATATGTTATAATGTTTTAACCTCAACTTCGTAGGATTAATTATGGTCACCATATGAAATGTTATCAGCTTAGGTGTTAAAAAATCCTCACAATTTTATTTTTGTAGAAAGCACATCGGCGAGTTTAAGGAAAGAAAGTGTGTATAAGCTACCATTAATTTTTTTACTCTTAAACTATGAGACTTTGAGGCTAGCATTACATTTTTCTTATTTTTTTGTTGTTGTATATCTTCCTTCTAGTTACGTACTTTGTTCGGTCTCGATTATAAGAAAAAGAAAAAACATATTTCATATTTATTAAAGAAATTAATTAACTTTACTAAATTATGTGATTTTTAATAAAATAAATAAATAAATAATTTTCCTAAACTATTTTTCGTTGGAACTTGTCAACTTGATATCACCCAATAAAAAAGTCCTTGTTCTTATTAAATGAATTATATTTTGTAGAGAGAGTCTCATTAAATAAGACATAAATAATTGAGATTTATTTATATTTAAAACATAAAAATAAGAAATTTTTGTTGTTTATATTCAAAATTGAAAATAATATATATTTAAGATGTATGTTTATCACAACTCTATAATAAAATTCATCATTGTATTCTTTTAAGTCAAGGCAAGAATGTGGTTAGTTGTACTATTTCATCCGTTCCAAAATAATTATTATTCTAAGTTGACTTAGACATACTAAGAAAAAATAATAAATAGATATTTTTTTTTCAAAATTAGCATTATATCATCATTAATTCATTTATGAATTTTATAATTCACCATTAATATTATAAGAAGTAATTAATGTTAAATGATAATTATTTTTAAATATTTTTTGTCTTTTACACCACAATTAAAATGACAATATTGAATGTTGGAATGTGGATTTAATTGTTAAAATTCCCCGAAGTTCCAAATTCATGTCTCAATGTGATGTCATGACAATCTTAAATGACGTTTGGTTTAAATGTTTTTTGTTTTCATAAAAAAAAGATAATTGTGAAAATAAGTTTGTTTAAAATTTAGAAAATATTTTCTAAAAGCAAAACCAAAATTAAAAATAACAAATCAACTTTTTCAATCTTTTCTAAAGAAGTAAAAATATAATAATATCTTATAGTAATTTATTTTCTATACATATTTTTTAAATCTTGAAAATTTAAAAATATTTTAAAAAATAAAATAAAAAATACTCAAACCAAACATCATTATTAATTCATTAAGTCCACTTCGTTAAGTTGGCAAACCATAGTACGATTAGGAACGAGCAATTAGTTAGTGTGTAAGGCTTAGAATGTTTTTTTTATTAAAATTAAAATCGTGTTCTTATATCTTAAGCAATAGTATTTTGAAGAAGTTGTGCATGTTTGAAAACATATTAACTACCTATCCATTGTCTAATGGTTATTTGTTATGCGAACATAAAAAATAAAAATATTATAAATAATTTTATCCTTATATATTAAAAAAATAATTTTTGAATTCGAATTCATTATTAATAAGTCATCAAGACACAATTTTTTAGGATTTGAAAAATACTATTTCTTGAAAATAATTATATAATTTCCTTTTAAAATATTTCATTTATTTTATAAAATAAATAATCCTTTTCTAAAGTAAGTTAAACTAAACATAGGAGTTAATTTTTGCTGAATAAAAACACAATTCTTACAGTAAAAAATAGATTTTGATGTTGAATTAATACTTTATTGTATTATATTGTTTCTATTGATATGCAAGTGAAGTGATAATGTTAGGTATTTCTTATGAAAAAATCTATTTTTTGATAAACAATTTTGTAAGTAAAATGTTATACAATAAAGGTCAGGAGTGTATTTGTTTTTCGGTTTCATCTAACGTAGCTTCAATCCAACTCTTCATCTTTTTTCTACGGGTTTTTTTGAAATGTGTGAAACTTCCTTTCAAGTTTCAATTATGTGGAAATGGATTTTAAAAAACACACTTAAATCGTTTATAGTTTTTTAATTATAAAAATGTATATAATCTTAACAATAAAAGTGTTTAATTATGAAATTTTTTAAAAACCTATGAGTAAATAGTTTATGTATTAGCAGTGTATTTTCAAAAACATCACAATATTTTTGAACTTGTACAGGCGGTGGTAAATATCAAACAAGGTTAAAAAATCTTGTAGAGAAATTATATACACGATTTTTTACAATAAAAATAAGAAAAAAAATACATGATAAATAGAAATAAAAATAATATACACTGTAAAAGTATTATAAAAAAATGTGATATGAATATTATCATTTAATTTTCCTGGTTAGCTGTAGAAAGTAGAAAGTAGAAAGGAGTCCTTCAGCCGTAAGTAACATTTATGGGCTGGTATGTCTACTCTCTTCAGTTGAATGTCAGATCATAAAAGTGCCTGTAAACTACAAACTACAAACAGTGTATTAAATTACGAGGGACAGAAGCCAACTCAAACTCATAAAGCCTCATTTTCATATCCATTATTCCCCAAATCGGCAATTCTCTTTTCCTGCTGCCATATGCAGCTTTTTTTAGGTGAATTAAGATTTTTTTTTTATAGCGAATGACTATTTTTTTGAAATACTGAAATATATATATATATATATATATATTTAGGAGATTAATATTTTCTAATAATTATTTTTTATACATAGGATTAAGATCACCAAAACATCTAATTATACACTTCAAAAAATTATTTTTTAATCATATCACGTGATATTAATTTTGCCATATGCGGCATGATAGCAAGGTACACTATAACAACTATTTGCCTCAATGCATTGCTTGGGTCTAGACCAAGATAGAAGAAAAAAAGATTTAATTATAATTCTTTTTCATCCATCATGTTTTTTCAAATTGTCACTAAATTATAAAATTTATATATTTTGTCACTCAAACTTTAAAATGCTACATAATTTGTCACTCAACTTTTTTCTTTTGCACTTTTTATATCACCTATTTTTAAAAATTTGTAAAAATTTTGCAACTTAATTTGCAAAATTTTACTCATCGTGCTCCTTATATTATACTTAAGCATTTCTATTTTAAAATTTGAGTGATAAAATACACAATTTTTTTAAGTTGGATGATAAATGTGCCAAAAAATATTGGATGATAAAATGTACAAAATTCAAAAGTTGAAAAACAAAATGTGCAAATTTCATATAGTTTAATAGCAACATTTGCAAAAATGTCAAAGATGGGTAGCAAAAAGTGCAATTAAGAAGAAAAAAAACTAGTATTGCAGCGATTCAAGAAAAATAAATTAATAATATTTAATATTTAAAAACTAAAAATTATGAAGTATTATATTTTAAAATTATATTTTTATTTTGTGAAGCAACCTTTTAAGTTGAAATCACACACACAAACTAACTAACTAGGAGTATATAATTAATACTTAATATTTAAAATAAAATTATATTGTTATTTTGTGATGCAATATAATGCTTTTAAGTTGGAATTCCTTTAATAATATAATACCTTATTTTTTGTATAGTTTTGTTTTTACTTTGCTGGGCTATTTATCTTAACAATATTCTTTTTATCAATATATTGTTTGTATGTATTTAGGAAACTTTGCTTGTTGGTTAATAGGATTTTTTAATATTAATGGTAAAAAATTAACCTTTTCAAACTAAATAGACTTTAAAAAAAAATTGATTTAATTAGAAACAAATAAGACTTAGTTTAAGTATGATTTATACAGAATAAATCATAAAGTTCCGGATGAATAACTTGACTTAATTATTTCCACATACATTCGCATGAAATGATGAAATAATATCCCAGATTTAAAGTGAGGGGATAATCTAGAAAATAAAATTGATCTGTTATAAAATTATGTATATTATGATAACTCACGTACGTAGTTAAGTGATAACTTGCATAAGATTTGGATTAAACACGTGCTACGTTCTTATTTTGCTTGGCAAGAAGGTCAAAGATTAGCTGATGATGTATAATGGAAAGAAATCCATTCAAACCAATAAAATCCATGTTCATTAGCCATCTATCTTTCGCTCAGATTCAGGACTAAGGGCCCTAATCATGCGCCCCATTTATTGAACAAGTTAAGATAAGTTTGAGGCTGAAAATAAATATTTTATATGGGGGATTGGAAGATGTTGAGAATGACCAATGGTCGTCAATTAAGTGTCATATGCATGTTCAAGCTGTAGTAGTCGTCCGTGTGTCAAGCTCTGAGCAGTTAAGAAGATTCTGTATCATGCCTATAACCTAATCCATCAAACTGACAAGTAAAACGCTGAGATATTGATCATTAAACAAAACGAAAATTGATATAAAGAAAATTTAATTAAATGCCAGGTTAGAAAGCATAAAGGCCAAGAAAAGAATGCCGAACCGCACTCAAAACAGGAAGAATTATACTCCATGGACAGTCTTATTGAGTAAGAGCGTATAACTCAATGCAAAACTCATCTTAAATTTTTAACTTATTCTTATATTGTTGTTATATAAGATTTAAAAACATTATTTCATGAATATGAATGAGTTGATGATATGTGAATGAGGATTCGGGTTTAATTCCCATAATAAAACACATCCTTAAAAACAGATAATACCTTGAATCGAGAAATAAAATATGATAATTCTGAAGATTATCAAAAGGTATTAAAAGAGTTTTAAATCTATATAAGCATTTTTATCTGTTAATAAATAACATTTTTGTAGTAAGTTTTTTACCTATTTTTAATTCAATGAGTAAATTAGACTCTTTTAATTAAAAAAAGTTAGTTGGTTATAAAAATAATAATTAAAAGTTAGTACGAAAACATGATCACATTCATGGGTAAATTAAGACAATATTGACAGAATTTTACGACAAATAAAATAAAGATGGAAGTTTAAAAAATCACACTTGAGTTTCGTTAGCAAAGTAGATGCGAT
Organism: Glycine tomentella; assembly: GCA_007407185.1. Lineage (NCBI taxonomy): Eukaryota > Viridiplantae > Streptophyta > Magnoliopsida > Fabales > Fabaceae > Glycine > Glycine tomentella. The sequence continues at coordinate 1,998,689 of PYAF01001177.1, forward strand.
ACAAATGAATTCGTTATTCTATATTCAGAATTATTTGTACAATTATACAGATAAATTACATTCTGTCTCACGAATCCACAAGCAGCGTGGTACAAGTTAAATTAAAATACATGCTTAATTAATATAACAAAAGTAACAAACTATACTTTCACGGCGCGGACACGTAAACTAATTAGTCATAATTTTTATTGGGAACTTTGTTGACATACGTATGAAGAGTTTAAACTTTTTGACTAAAAAGATCAAAAATAAATAAATTATTACATTGTAACACATAGGCCGGTTCAATGTAGATAGCTTTTGCTAAATTTCTTATTCTGTGAAGATAGTAGCAGAATTAGCAAAACTAGTATATTATAACACATCCTAGGATTTGAAATCTAACATGATGTTAATCTTCTTTAATGAATTAGTTGTCTAAGAATTTGGGTACACAATGGTACGCAAATGAATTGTCTCTTATGGAGCTAGAAGCTGAATTTCATGTGGTATATATATTCAGGTGGCTTGCTTTTACATATATATACCACTTCATTTGGAATGAGTATTGACATTCTAGGCACTTTCCATTTTTTTCCCCTTTTTTTTAAAGAATTTAATTTTCATGTATCGTTAGTGTAAAGATTTTGACATTCTCAACTAATTAAAAATTATGTTAATTATAATTTTTAAAATAATTATTTCAAAAATTAACAATCTAATCATTCATAGCAATCAGGGAATTAAGTTCTGTTTAATGCTATATCAAAATTGTGGACATGAATTAAAAGTTCTTTTAAGGGACGCATATTCTAAATCCTCCTTTGATTAAATTGTATGATATGAACATATAATTATATGTCATTGTATTTTGTGAAATCCATCAATTTTGAGATAGAAAAAATTGTATGTTATTATTTTAATGGAGTGGAACTTTTTTAATTTTTTTACCATAAGTTGAAATTTATTAAAAAATACAAATTTTAGTGAATCTTTCCTCCTAATTTAGAAATGAAACTCATCATCAATGGTAATATAAATGACACTTATTTTATAAGCAAATAGTTGACACCTAAAGCGTGTAAGATACTCATAAAGAGATAAAAAGAGAAGATAAATGATGAATATTATTAATAAAATGATGTGGTAAAATAAGAAATATCAATTAATTAAATGTTTACCCTCCCGGTGTAAAAAAAATTGGAGTCTATTCACTGATGACCTTTTGATTTTAAAAACTGTTTTCTAAAATAATTAAACACCATTCAATTGTCAATTTCTCACATAAAATTTGTTAAATTTTGAAAATTATTCCTAACATAAGTGTTAAAAATTAAAACACTAGAAGATATTTTTTATCAACTTTTATTTTTATCTTCTTAAACCTCCCTCAAATGCACACTTTAATTTGTATCTTGTGCCATTCTCTACAATCTATATATATATGAACACTTTTATTTATTTACATTAGAAATTAAACTAAAACCATCTTTTAAGAATAAAAATGAAAAACAGACTTATCAACTTTTTTTTTTTTTTTTTTATCTTATCAAACCTCTCCCTCAAATTTACGTTTTGGCAGTGCCATGCCCTCTTATTACTTACAATTCACTTTATTATTTATCATGAAATAGGAAAGTCAACGATGTTCAAATTCACTGCAAAATTGCAAATATAATGCGCACATGGATTGTAACTGCTTCCTACTTTGGCACGTGGAGACGAGGAACAGTTTGGACGGCAAGTACAAAGCTACGAAACATTTTTAATAATAGTTGTGATTTACTGTTTGTGATATTTGTCTTAAGTCTTAACAAACTCCATAATATTAGATAATATGAAGCACAACAAATTAACATGTTAATTAAGCCTGTCCCAATCTTCTTTACCTGCCAGTGATTTGATGCTAATTAGCCTAACAAATACTTCATTTTTATTCTATTTGGAGTTGGGTTGGCAAGCACGTATCAAATTAATATACGAACCAAATTAGATTAACACTTATTAACTATTAATTAAGTCCATCAATTCATGTTTTACCAGCAATTTCCAATTTCCTTAAAGACATATTTGAACCAAAATGGGCCTGAGTCAATGGCAGATGGATATTAAAAATCAACGGGGAAGAAAAGGTGGGTTACATATATAGCTACTAATAAAAAGCCTACCAATTATTAATTATTTAGGAATCGTCATGATTAATTGGGCTAGCTAATTAACAATCGTCTTTTTTTGAAAGGAATTAACTAGCGTCTTAATCATCATTACATGCATCCATATACGATACGCAGATTTGTATATTTATATACTACTAACTAATTATAGTGAATGAATCTTGAGCTTTTCTAGCAATGTTTTGAAGCTTTTGCGGTTGGTGTGGTGACTAGTGTCACGCACCTTAACTCTGTCCCGCTTTTTGTTGCTTAGCATTTATCGTAGTTAAGCATAATCTAACTAGTGAATATGCTTGGTATACAAACATATAATTTCTACATTATATTTTCCTATCTCTTTATTTTTTTTTTATCACATTATTTATCTTATTAATTTCTTATTTTCTTTCTTCTCTAGCAATGACGTTGGTGTATAATTGTTTTGTTACCCACGTTTTTTTATTAATTAAAGAAGCATTTGATTAGACTATTAAGTTAAGGAGATTATTTCACTTAGTCAACTTTCTACGTACAATAATTGCATTATTTGCTTTTAATTAACACAAATATTCGAGTTGATAAAAATCCAGTTATAGTACTTTGAGTGTTACTAATGTCCATGAAATGAACTAGTGACATCTTCATTATTGGCGTATTTGGTGATTCCTGGAATATTGTGTTGATCAGTATAGATATTTGGAAGATATGCCTCGAGTACTAGTGCCACTTGCATTATTATAGGACTTCGATGAGTTATTTCAACATTAACCATGTTTCACAACAGTGACAACATCATTCAAAGACAATGAACCAACCCACTATATACATTAGTATTAACATGGATGGTCCATTGAAACGTGAGTAAAGCATGCAAAGTTCTGATAGTAACACATATCCATGTTGGTGTAGTAAAGGTTGACTACAGGGAGTTTTGACTTTCGTATTGGAATCATCGTGTGGTCCATATGATGCTCTCACGCGTGACGTGAGATTTAATCACTATCTCAAATTGGAGGAACAGCTTATATATGTTGACTATTCCTAGCAGATTTGGATATCACTGCTCGTAACATCAGCCACAACTTTTATTTCAATTTTTTTTTGTATATATATATATATATGCTAGTTGTTTTGATACTATACATGAATGGAGAGAAATTTCTCATGAATGGGAGGTTTAGATGAGTCTAGGATTCAAATATTCACGCGCGCCTAGTTGATTTCATACTCACAGAAAGAGATGTCTTAATTTCTAGCTATAAGATGCATTCTTGGCAAAAGATTCCAGATCGACTGACATATTATTAAACTATTAACAATTCAAATTCAAATAGATTATTATATTGTTAAAAACCAATGCAGGTTGATTCAGAGTGGGCTAAAATTAAAATGATGTGTTTTCATTGCATAAAATTTTTAAACTGTATATGCAATATACTAGTATAATGTTACTTAATGAGTTTGACAATTCTAAAAAAAAAAAAGATTTTGACAACTCATACATGTTATTTAACTCATTAATTAAATAGTAAAGATCGAATATGTCATTTTATTGGATGGCAGTGTAAGTTTTTTTTTTTTTTTTTCCAAAGGAGAATGCTAACTAGTCGCTAATCAACTAAAGCTTTATATAAAAAGAATATTTATTGATTATTTAATCAGTATTCTTATAAAATTAGTTAAAAAAATCTTTTTTAAAAAATAAATTTATAGTGTCACCAATAATGCATAAACCCTAATGAATAATGTTATATTTTTCTATAAATTTTCTTAATACTTCATGAAAAAGGTATAAAATAAAAAATAATTATATTTAATTTCTTAAAAGTATTATTCCTTTTTCTCTATAGCTTGTAAGTTAGAGGATTAAAAAGAAGATTTTATGAAAAAGACTAAAATTAAATTGTTCAATTCTCAGGGCTTAATTATATATCAGTTACCACGTTAACTAACACGCAAGGTCTGCACTCTGCAGTTGTACGTGTGAATAGTATACCACCATCAGACAACAGTAATTAATTTTAAATCTTTTTTTTTTTTTTATAAAATATTCTCTCTAATCCTTTAACTTTCTAGATAATGCTGAATGATTATGTGCCATGAGCCCATGACTCTTTCTATAAATGTAGCATTGGCCAAAGTTGTACTCAATTCCAATTTCAAATTATTTCCTTAAGAGATTGATGACTTCATTCCTGACTTCAGTATTTTTGTATGAATTTGGTTAAACTTATAGTTAATCTAGTTATGTAAAGATCAAGCTGCCGGCTTCCCTCACCACAAGTCATAAAATATAGCAAGAGTTGAAAAACACTTCCTTTCCTGACAAACATGCAAGCATAGATAATAGGGGGGTTAATTTTCTTAACAAATTAATTAAGATAGTAAATGTGGTCTGATCTCAGTTATATGTATTAAGTTGGATGCGTACTTTTAAAAATCAATTAGAAGGATCCGCTCCGGCCGCATGCATGATGAAAAACTCATGGAATGCGACTTCGCTTGAATTATTCATCATTTTTAATAGAAAAGATGTTTAACAAAACAATATCCTGCGTATCATGAACTCCACACGAGGGTTTCAAGTTTCAATACATTACGATGGAAACCTTTATAGCTTAAACTATTAGAATATTTGTCCTACAATAATGGTTTCGAAATCATAATCGTCAGTAGTGCCAAGAAATAATATTAGACAGCTGTTTGGTTTGGTACGTTCGAACAATTAACAGTCGAGTTAATGGAAATTTACGGACAAACACTGCATAATTGTAAATTCATAATATGTGTTGGATTACTTTTGTAGAAAATATTTTTTAGAAGAAGAAGAGATGTAGAAAATTATTTTTATAGAATGAATTGCTACTGCATAGCTTAAGAATGTATTGAAAAATGTATTAGAAGAAAGGATTAGAAGTTGTTGTTGGTAGTTACAAATATTAGAATCTCATGGTTATTTATACTAGTCCATGGATGCATTTAGATTTATTTACAAAATAGAGAACCTAGAATCTTCTACTCTAGTGGTTCATTTTCTATCGTATTCTAGAATCATCAAGTATATGAAAAATAGAGAGTTCTCTAGAATCATCAAATGTAGTAAAATATAGAATTTTCTAAAATATTCAAAAAATAGACTTCTTTAAAATATTCATGAGAAATGTAAATAAATCCATTAATTCTAACAATATGAATATAAGTAACAATCAAAAAGAGAGTGAAAAAGTGTGTATTTAAACAGGAAAAGAAATCTATCAGTTATCTCTCGGTTAAATCATGAAGTCCAAACGAGAGTCCAATTAAGTCCACGGACTTTTCCGCCAGGAGATAGGAAGACTCAAAGGTGATAAATCATCCTCATTAAGTTAATTACATATTTGGTCATGTACTTCTAAATTGCCCTTTAAATGGTTTTCTAAACGTTTTTCAATATTTATATTAGAATACTTAGTCATTTCTTATTTATAACAATCAAGTTTAAAATAATATTGGTTTCGTTTATAAGATTGAATCTATAATAGTCCTTGTATTAATTAGTGATAGATTTTAAATTGAGATCTTAGATAACTTTTTAATGGACCTTATAGTACCACATAGGATTAAAGATCTTTTAAGATCTCCTTAATTTTTTCCTTTAATGATAGATCTCATTTTGAGATCTTAGGAAGTGAAAAAAAGAGAGAAAATTTATTCTTTTTTGAACAATGTGCAGATCTTGAGGGATCTTGTACAAGAACTCATTCTTCATGTTGGAGATCTCTCCACTTCCTTTATTGAGAGATCTTGTGAAGATCAGATCTTAAGCTCAAGATCTTTGCTTAAGATCTAGCACTAAAGATGTTCTAACAAATAATTAGAAGAGAAAGAAATAATAATTATACTGATAGTTATAGAAAAAATTATAAATTTAAGATAAAAATTTATGATTACTATCAATTAAATTAACCATTTTCTTAATCTTAATAAATTAGATAATTAGATCTTATATACATTATTTAACGGAGTAGTAGATAACAAGAGGATATTGAAGGCATTGCATGATAACACCCAGCTAGACCATGAATTTAGATTCTCGGAAGTGTGTATTTCACTTTAAAAAATGAAGCATATCAATTGTTAATAAAAAATGAAAAACAATTTTTTAACACATTATTGCTTATTATGTATGCATACCTAATACTACTAATTATCAAACTTTTGTATTGATAATCAAAATTGATTAGTTTTCCCTTTAAAATAAGTGTTTAATTTAAAGGCCTGACGCATAACAGGATAAGGGATACAGATCATATTGGATTGACATCTTTGTTTATGGACGAAGTGGGGGCCTTGATCAAGGCCCAAAGCGCTCGGACCTTAAGATTGGCAGACCAAAACTGCGCAAATACAGTATAACATTTACGTATAAAAAAATAAAAAATAGAGATACATTGATAAGATGGAATCTCAACTGAGGTACTGTTTTACTCAAAAGTAGGTTAACTAGTGGAAGTGTGATTAGTTGAATCTAAAAAAAAAAATCTTAAATACTTCCTAATTATAAAAAAGAAGAAAATGTACACACAAATTTTTCTGACTAATATACCTTTATATTATTAAATAGAATTATAATATACAATTTGTAAGTGAGACTCTTTTACTTTTTTTACTCTGTCAATTAGATATTACTGATATTTTTTTTCTTATTTATGCAACAAGTTAAAAATATTATCATTCAACTATCTCAAACTATTTTATTTGTATACGTGGTCATTTTAACTCTATCACTTTTACTCTACTTTTTTTTTTAGTTTTATTTTTACAATAATTTGAATTTTAATATTTTTTTAAAACATTATCAATAGTTAAAAATAACCTTATTTCTCAATTTAAATTATTTAATAAATATAATTTATATCTTCAAAGATATTTTTTATGATAAATTTATATATTAAAATATTTATTATTATAAATTTTAATTGAATAAAAGAAACTATTTATCTTTGTGAAATGTATATGATAAAATACTATTTTAATTGAGTCACATGGCGTCATTTAACAAAATCAAAAATCAAAATTTTAAAAATATTATTTAGCTATTGAGATCTCTTTTTATAATTTCCTCCAACATCTTTTTTTTCCTCTCCCAACTTACCTATATTTATAAATAAAAAATCAATTAGAAATTTTCTCCTTACCTTTCCAGGCAATGCTTGGTATAGTATACTGTTCTGCCAACAAACATGCAAGTTGCCTTTTACCAACAATAGAAAGAATGTTCTTGTTGAAAGCTGAACTTAAAGGCAGCATATTCAAATCTAGTAAGGCTGAAAAATATTTCCTTGCCCTTTTCATTAAGTTTCCTGATTTTGACAGTCAATAAAAACAACACTGTTTCTTTTTCCAACAGTACGTTCTCTACATACCAACACTTTCCCGCAGAGACAACAGCCAAAAACGACAAAAGTCCAACCTTAAAGTTTGAAAAACGGGAAAGATTCTTAATGAGATTAGGAAAGACCACCAACTTTATGAAAGATTTATACCGAAACTACTTATTATCTGCCAATAAGAGAAATTTGAGAATCAAACTAATGTTTACTAAAAGTTCAACCAAATATATCAATCCGTCTTTAAACTTAACTAATATTAATGTTTCATCTATGCGTAAGCAATATATATATATATATATATATATCATCATCATCATCATTTGATTGTGAAGAAACTAAAAACCAATTCTCACGATAAAAAAATTGAAACAATACACTACAAGACTTCAAAAACAGGACTAGCTTGCTACTAACTAAATACAAATTCTCACCCCAAAAATGAAAAAAATAATAAATACAAATCACCAGTGTTGATAACAAAACTGATAACAATAAAGAATCAGACTAAGGCACTAGAATTTGGTGCCATCTTTCCAAACAACAACTTCAAGTCGTTCTCAAGCGGCGTTAGGTTCAAGTCCAAGCACATAATCACCCTCGTGCTATTCGATCTTTTCAAAACAGGTACTTGCGTAATAACCTGTTTTATTGAAGAAAAATCTTCGTTAATGGTTGTTCTGTGCCTTCTCATGTGACCCCCAAGTGCTTGTCCCAATGAGAATTCTTGTCCACAAATGGAACACTCGTGCATTTTGGGTTTATTTCCCAAACTTAGAGATATAGCATGTGCTTTGAGTTCATCTCCCTCAAGTTTCGACCTTTTATGGCTAGCCCTATGGCCACCCAATGCTTGAAAGGAAGAGAATTTGCGGTTGCATGTCTTGCACTCAAATTCCACAGCCTCAAATTTTTCTTGAGGTAGTTTCTTATTTTGTTGGGGATGAGAGAGCATCATTAGACAATTCGCCAAATCTATGCTCTCAAACCCCTCGAAATCTCTCTGTCTCTTCATGGCTAACGTACGTAGAATTAATTACAATATGGAATGTAATTAATTAATGAGAGTGTGTAAAAAAGAATTTAGAAAAATGAGATTTGACAATGAATATGAGAATGAGTTGTGGGATTGGTGAGTAAAACTTAGTAATGGTGGTTTGTATTTATAAGACGCTCCCACGAATAGTCAATGAATTGGACTGATTTAAATAAACTAAATATGGAGGCTCTCTGATCTCCTATTAATAATAAAATCAATGTTTCAAATGTAAGAAAGTATTTTAATAGTGAACAAATCTAAGACTATCGGCGAAAAAATAGAAGCTGATATGGGTCTGTCTCTGTGACTGGTCGTACTTTGAAGGAATAATGACATGAATGCCCTTTTGTGCCTATGTAATTTTCTGTTGTGAAGTGTGATGCTGGCGTAAGGATTGTCTCTTTTGGGTATTCCACCAAAAATGTTTTGGTCACGTGGGGTTTACGCTAACTACTGGTTTATGAATCCAAACCGCGTGGGAGCTACTTGTTGATGACGAGGCTACCCACTGAACCGGTCGTGGATAGCGAGCTAACCCTACAACTGAAGTTGGTAAGTGTTGGTTCTTCTTTGAAACATCGAATGTCCCTGAAATTGTATCATATAATTAATAAATATGAGAGGAGGAGTACCAAAACATTTTTTATTATTTGTTAAAATGTATTAAAATAATAACATCATGGGTACGATTTATTAATTAATAAAATAAATAAATTAATAAATTTTTGTAATTTTTAATATATTCCAACTCATGATTGAAAATGTATTCAAATGAATATCATCCTAACTTTCTTCTAATTAAACTAAAAACATTTAGCTAAGGCCTACTTGCCTTAATAATTCTTGTTTTGGGTGCGCAAAGCACTTGTTTAATTATTCCATATAAGTCGCATGTAATTTTTTTAATCATCCTAATTGTAAAGAGTAAAGACATTTAATTCTTTAATGAACTTCAAAATATATCCCTACAAATTTCAGTCTTAAAGGTTATCATCCCTTTCTAACTAATGTACTGTATGAAAAACGAACTTTTAAAGCCTTTTTCTATGAACTCCAACATATGTTTCCAACTTAGCCATAATCGAGTTAAGATCGATGTCGTAAGTAATATATATATATATATATATATATATATATATATATATATATATAATAACAATAATAATAACTATCTGAGTTAGTTCTCTAAAGCTTCTAGATGGACTGCGTGCGTTGACATGTACTGATTTGGTGTGCAACCCAAAATTGCAATTGAACGGAATGGGGGGGTACTTACTTTTCTAAGAGTACATAGTTTTGCCATGGTCGTGTGACTCGTGTCACAATGTGGTACACTGACCAAAAAGTAAAAGCCACGTGGTACCATGTATGCATGTTCACACCGACAGATATTCGAGCTGACCAATATTACATTTGAGAGAATGTCAAGAAAATGAAAGTTGATGCAGGCACAGTCAAAAAACGCCCAAGTATGTAGTAGGGTGTGTGGAAGAAAACGAGAGAGTGGAACATCACACATGCAAAGGGCAGGGAAGGGAAGCCTCAAACAGTACTTAATTAAAACATTTGCTAATGGAGATTTACTCAAGTGCTTAAAAATTTAGGACGAACTCTAATCTTTTTTATGAATGTGGGTATAATTCTCCTAACACTATTTTCTTATTTGGTAGGCAACTCTTCCCAGTGAATTCTATTGATATTAATTTAACAACTAGTAGTAATTTTCTAAGTAGCGATGCCCTAACCAGTATTGTATACTTCTCGTTTTACCACTTTTTCAAATGAAAAAAAAAAAAGGAAGTCAAGTTAAACGTTCAAAAAGCTCAAACCACATCTTGTAGAAGTTATAATATTGTCCAATCTAATTCTAGGAAACATTTAATAATTGATCATTCAGCATGTCATAATGAAGACATTAAGTAACTAGTAAATTTTCTATAATTTGTATTGATATTTGGAAATTTAAGTGTAAAAAAAAATTGAGATGATTTTCTAAAGCAATTAATAATTTAATGTTTTTGTTATTTAATTGGATACTTTTTACCAACAAATTTAATCAAATTGAACAACTACGTGTGCGTATGTTTTATGGTTTAATTTCAGCCCCTTAAACGATTGTTTTGACAAAATTAAGTAACAAATTCTTACTTTGGAATTTGTGTCAATTGAACTTAACGGAAATACAAACATGCCATATTCCTCTTCTGTCAAGACTTAGATTTTTCAATTTTTTAAAAGTCTCACCTTGTAACCTCAGCAAAGTTACAATGAGTTATTGTTCACGAAATATTGAACTTGCCATTTCAAATCACATCATCAATGCAAAATAATAAAATGTTGACTCGCCTAATTAAACAATATAATTTTTTAAGACAACACAAGCAATTATAATTATAATTCAATTAACATTGACTTACCTTGAAATTAACATAGTAAAAAAAAAGCTCCATCATTTACACAAAAAACTTGAACCAATAAATAATCGCATCTGATCCAAAGAAAAGAATTAATACACATTACAAACGATCACAAAGAAATATTAAGTTTATAGAAGATGATAAAGTTGAGGTCCAAGCACATTGTCCTTGCACTACTACTACTACTGCTGGATGCAACAACAACCTGGTTTATAGAAGAAAATGAAAAGCTTTCATTTCCATTGATGGCTTCTCTGTGTTTTCTCATGTGGCCTCCCAGTGCCTGACCCAGAGAATCCCTGGCCACAAATGAGCACTCGTGTATTTTGGGTTTATCCACAGAAGAATCCTCAAGTTTAGGCCTCTTGTGGCTAGCCCTGTCACAAGTGATGACATAGCCAGTAAATTTTTTAAGTTCATATTAAAATTTTTTTAGTCCATTTAGTAATGTCAAATTTTATTTTTAAATGGTATCAAATTTTATTTTTAATTTTAATTAATTATATAAGTATATATAATTATTAAAAAAATTATCCATCATTTAATAATTATAAATTTTTATTTTTTAAGTAATGATTTGACCATTGCTAATCAAGGAGTGGCTCCACCACTGCCTGTGACCACCCAACGCATGAAACGACGAGAATTTGCGGTTACAGGTCTTGCACTCGAATGCTTCTTGGGTTGGACTTTTCTGGGCATTGATATCTCCAGCTAATTCAGAGAACATTTTCATGCACACTTCCATAACTATGCTCTCTTCTTCATTTTCTATACGTCTCTTCATGGTTATATATATACATATATATATATATATATATATAATGACAATTAATTGGGCACACGATATCGATGATCTGAATTTTGGTGAAAATAAGATGAGAATCAGATTGGAGTTGAGTGAGAATGTTACTACGTACTAGCACAGAATGATATTTATACACGACTTCGATTTTTTTCTCCTCACATTTTTTCTTTTATTTTTATTTTCTATCTCATCTTTTGTTTATTTTTGCAAATATCATTATTATCTTTTTTTCTACTTTGTTCTTTCAATTGAATTCAGTTAAAAAGAAAATAGAGGTAAGAAAAAGAGAAAAAATAATAAACATAATATATACTGTATATAAAAAATAGAAAGAATATATACGATGGAAATAGATGGAAAAAAAAAAGCAAATATTTATATTTTTTTTTCATTTATAAAAACTTCCCTAAAGTCTCAAACGCGAGGACTTATTGTTTGACTAGTTTTTGTACTGAACCAGCTTTTGACTTATTGTGAAGACAACAATGCCCTTGCTGCTCGCGTAATTGCTGACGGCAATTTTGACCATGCTGACATTTTCCCTTTAAACTGAAAATAAATAAACGTAATTTAATATTTAAAAATTAGAACAGATTAGACTTTAGAGTTTAGAGTGTCAAATTTAATAAAATAATTTCTTATCATAAGTAAAATTCATGAATCTAACTCTTAAAATTAAAATTATCATAAAATATATCAAATTTACAAATTTCATACAATTAAAAACTATATGATAGTGCATCACCTTATTTTAATTTATTGAATGATGTAATTTTTAAAATTATTATATAATTTATATTTATATTTTTTCATATCATCTGTCTCTCTCTATATATTAATAATCAAATGGTTAGATTAATACTAGTAAGTAGTAACATTGATCAAAGGTTTCTTAAAATAATGCTATTTTACTAAGTTTGACACTAGCTCGGTGTCATTTCATCCTTTTATATTAAAAGATATTTACTAATCGTAGTAAGTAGGAAATTTAATAAAAAATAATGTGAGGAAATTTAAATTATTCCTTTGACGACATAATTTTAGAGAATCCTTCTGCGAACAAATAATTATGATTTTAATTTTGAGAAGCCATGGCCATTGAAAGCATTCAAAGAAGAGCAAAAGCAGCTGCAGAACAACTACCTTTGTTTTTTTTTTTTTTTTTCTAGCTAAATATATAATGAACAACCAACTTTGTTTATAGGAGTATACTTTGCAGTGATTAGTTGATTACTATAAAGTATAAAGTGTTCTGTATATTATATTATATGCAAGTGGGGTCTGTGTTCAACATGTATGTGCTGCGTGGAAATTCAGTGTGCTGCAGCAAATATGCATCGACGAATTGGACTAAGCCAGACGCAAAAACATACTTTAATTTCTTTTGTGTTCTTCAATTGGTTGGTACAACAGTTTCTGATCTGCCTCTGCAATTTTTTAATTCTTACACTCAAGCCAATTGAGATGTCGTATGGTCAAACCTCAAATGCAAACAACAGAAATGAGGCTAGCCCCCCGTCCTCTTCTGGATTAATACAAAACAAAAAATATTACATCATAATATCAATACCAAAAAAATATACGTGATAATCCATATGAAATTAAACATATCTATTTTAGATTAAAAAAAGGATTTTAGGTTCATTTTATTTTTAAATTTTATCGTTGCTATATCAAATTAGTAAATTTAGAAATTATGTATTTTGAATTTTTATTCAATTAAATATTTTCATAAGGTTTTCTTTTACCCTTATTTAATAAAATATAATATTTATCATTATTAAATAATAATATTATATATTTTTAAAAAATTTCAACTAATAATTATGCGATTCACAGAATGAAACTTATAATTATGCTATCCATTCAAGATGAAAGGAATCTCATGACAGCGAAACTTCACACAGTCGTCGGAAAAAAAAGAGTTGAAATCAGAAAACCTTGCTGTTTTCTTCGATGTTCTAGAAAAACTAGTGACACAATTATTCTTGTCATGCATAGAAGATTAGAAAAAAAAAAAAAAACATGAAAAATGTTCACAACACACTCTAGTGAACATATTTTTTTACTATTCGTTGAAAATTATGAAAAATCACATTATTTTGTGTTTCCTGTTTTATATTTAATGAGATTCATTGTTAATTTTATATTTTTAATAAATTTTAGATAATAATAATAAATTGTGTATTAGAAAAAAAATATTACTATCCACCAAAAAAAAAATATTACTAGCATTCTTAAAAAAATTATTCCTTCAGGAACTGCAAAAGTCTCGTGAAACGCTAGATCTTTTAAGCTGTCATTATTATATAGCAAATGTGTTAATAACTCTAAGTTTTCGTTTTCTTAATAGATAATTATAAATATTTTTTTCAATAGATATTATTGATAAGAGAAGAAAACAGAGGAAGAGGGGAAGGATATTGGACTTATTGGTTACATATATTAACATTCTTTGGTCGTGAAGCCAAAAATAGAGTAAATAGAAATAGAAAAAATATAATTAGAGAAAAAATGAATAAAATAAAAGATAAAGTTGAATGTTTGGTCATTTGGTTTAAGAAAAATAAGTGAGAAATAAAATAAAAATAAAATGATAAAATTTATAAAAAAAATACAGTTATATATCCTTAGCACGTGTGTGATTATGATTAAATTTAATGGATTAAAATGAATGCATGATCGAATAAATTGTAAGATTTCATCGACTATATTTTACAAATAATTGATTTTGCTAAAGGCTCACGTAATGTTAAAATTCCAATTCACAATTGATTTTGTAAATTCCAACCATCAATTGTTTTCTGTGAAAAAATAAAAGGATAAAAGGTCATTCAAGTATGGTCACGTGTTTACCTCAATACCAGAAGACAAATTAAAAGTTATTGTGTGTGAGAACAAAAAAATATGAAACTTATGTCCTCATAAAATATCCGTCACCATAATTTCTATCTTTGCCCACTCCGTAAATTGTTTACACACTAAACACAACGTTAGGAAGGTGAATTCTTTCTTGTGGGTGTGAGGGACATGTCTAATCACTAATGAAAGGATTGTTTTTATATAAAAGTAAGAGGAATAAACTAAATAATCTTATATGACAGTGAGTGTTACAAATTAATTAAGTGTGTTTCTCAAATTTGTCAATTATTTTTCTCATTTAATATAATATCATATTATGATCTCACAGATGTACAAAAGACACGTGGTCACAGAGTTAAAAAATTTGATAGATAGTTAACATTTGGTCCTTATTTACAAGGTTGAATTAAAAGGAAAATTAATTTGACAAAAAAAAAATTGAAAAATCAATACTATTAAAACATTCAGAACTTTTGATAATCGGTGGTATCACGTACCACGGTACCAGTTTGCCCATAACAACTAAATAATATGTGAGAAACAAAGGTATTAACAAATAAAGAATCAATGATCTCTATAAGGGAAAAGTCAATGAAATTTTTATACAAAAATGAAATAATACTACATGTGTCCAGAAACAGGTAAAAATGTAAAAAAAAAAAAAAAA
>PYAF01001177.1:2021120-2035054 GCA_007407185.1 Glycine tomentella
TTTTTTTTTTTTTTTTTTTTTTTTGTAAGACCACGGCATCCTTTAAATGAGACATTCTTTTTTGAGGTAAACTCAAATTCGGCATATAATTTTAATTAAGATTAATTTTAAAATATTGTGAATTATGTTTGAATATTATTATTATGAAATTTAGATTTTTTAAGTGATTAGGAAACCAAAAATTCTAATTACAATGGTTTAGAAAAATGTATATTTATTTTAATTTAAAATATATTAAGTTTTTAAGGATGAATACACAAATACTAAATAATGGTTTAAATGTGTGAATGGTTTTAATTTTTTTTTTTACACAAATACTAAATAACAAGTTGCTACATTATTTAGTAAATTAGAATCTACCCAAAAATTATTTAATAAATTGGGCATTTCACGTGTTGTTATGTTTATCAATTAATAATGTGACAATTCATAAAAGAAAACATTTTGCAATTGGTATTCAATTTAACCTCAAATATAATAATTTTCTGTGACATGTTGAAATTTGTAAACGAATTTTAAAACAAAATGCAACCAAAAAATACACGCGCACTTCATTCATTTAAACTGTTGAAGTCACAATTGCCAGCTACCATGGGTAACACCGCAAGAGGAAGGTAGAGTCAATTTCATTTGTTACAAAGAAGAATTTGGTCTCAAAACCGAAACCTAAACTGCAATACGGTTGATGTAAGAACCAATTCAAAATTTAGTCAGTTGGATCTTATTGGAACAGAAAACGTTTTATTGTTAACGCACAAAAACCAACTGAAGGTTGAACCCAAATGCATGTTTGTTGTATAGTATCAGATACACTCAGCAAAACTGTGGTTCATCTGTCAAAGCCTAATTATGCATTGCCAAATAATGTCTCTGAAAAAATATAGGTCCTTAAATAGACCACAATCAATTATTAACCATGAAAGAAGGGGATATTGATGATAAATTGGGAAACAACATCCCTATAATCACGGAGTGGTTGATACACTGAACAAATGCTGAATTAGAATACATAAAAATGGAGTTATATTTTCTTTTACCAAAATCCTATCATTCACAAATTTGTCTTGAAGACTACTCTACCCATTTTGACATTATGTATGAGATTGCCTATTAGAGTTCACTGAAGCAGCTTCTATTGAACCCAAAAAGTAGCAGTCATTTTCCAAATTCAGACATGCAAACCCATTTTTTGGTTGCGTATTTGCATTTCTAAATATGATTACTGAGAATAAGGTGAATGATTCTTCTGTAATTCACTTTCTAAACGAACTTCATTATAATCAATTTTGTTCCAGTTATTATTAATTTTTGGTTTGCATTATTGGACGTTGCATATAAATTCTTCTTCTTTATGTTAGGGGTATATCAAAGTCTAGATTCTATTTGAAAATACTGGCCTAATTTTTGCTTGCTAATCTATGATTTATTGATCATATAATTAAATTTAGAATTGAAACAATGTTTTGCAAAGTGAGGCTACAGTTGAATAATGTGGAACTGGACATTTTTTTCTCCTTCAACCTGCCATTGAAACTTTAGCTTGTATTTTGATGGTAATTAATCATATTATCATATCAATAAGATGGCCCTGATAAGGACCGAATAATTAATTTTACTGGACGGGTGTAGTTTGGGGAACAGAATCACGTGTGTTCACAATATTGTCAAAAGAGGTACTACTTAAAAACAAAAATCCCTTTGAAAAGTTGAATTAACATCGCTTTACCTTCTAATCAAAAGAAGTCGAACGCTTTTTACTTTTTGAAAACCATCATATTTCACTTGTCAAAGAACTTTAGCATTTTGTTATTTACCATGACTATCAAACTGATTAGTCAAAAGTTAACACCACTTATGGCTTATAAATTAAATATATCAGCCATGCTAAAAGGCGAAGGCATTTAGTCTTCACACCTTGAACAAAGCTTGCAATATCTTGGTCCAATCTTTCAGTTAAAATACTCCAAATCATTATTGTTTCTACTTTCCAGTATATATCTTGTTGGTAGTGTATTGTAATCTGAATTCTCAGCTTCACACTGACTAAACTTTTTTCTTGTATTGACAGAGCAATGAGGATATTAACCACAGGCTTGTCTGTGCCAAGCTTGAACTGATAGCAGCAAAAATGGAAGCCAATGCTAAGATAAAGAAATATGAGGAGACAGTTAAACACTTGTATAAACTTTTAAAGAAAGTTTGCCAGGAAAGAGATTTTGCAAGAGACCAGCTTCAATTGATAAGGAATTTCCAAGCATCTACTCCAGCTGAGACAAACAGTACTGTTCCACAAGTTGATCATCATGCATGCCTCCAATACAAAACAAAGTCATCATTGAATAGCACCAAGGTATCAAATTCAAGTTCCAAAGTATTCTCAAATCATCCATGTGATTTGTCCTTGTCAAGTCTCCAGCCAAATGAGAAACATTCTTCCACAAGAATTGCTGAACCAAGCAACTTGACCTTACCAAAGCAACCTAACCATATGAAAGCAGACATAGGTGCTTCAAGAGATAATAATAATAATAATAATATGGTTGATGGTGCTTCCCTAGTGTTTGATAAACTTGTTTGTCGGAAACCCTTGCCTCAAAAGGGTAGATTGTTGCAAAGTGTAACAGAAGCTGGACCTTTGCTTCAAACACTTCTAGTTGCTCCTGCTCCACAGTGGCAAAATCCTCCTTCTTTATCTTCCTCTGGCCTTACACTTGGTACACAAGACAATAGATCCTCTACTACGAACACCGATGATAAGGCAAGTGTTAATCCAAATGGATTCATACCAACTTCTTTGAGTTTGGCATTTCCAGGGAATTCTCATGGACCTTCTCAGATGTCTTCTGCGTCCGGTTTCGGGTTAGCGCTAAAGAATGAACAGGTGTCATATGTGGATATGGATTCCAATATGATGCACAATCATGCATTAACTGGAAAAAAGAGAAAGCTTTTGTGAGGCTTGCAACTCTGTTCCTCCCCCTACTTCATTTTTTGCATAGTAATCAGGCTTGCTTTTTTTTATTATTTAAATTTAAATAGTATGTGAGATAATAGATAATAATCAACCATATGTATAAGTTAGCGTCGCTAGGTTATAGTTGCACTGCTTTGAGCTTTCTCTTGAACTTTTGCTAGATGAATGATGTGATGTACATAGAAATGTGACTGTTGAATGAGAGTAATGACCATGACCATGGTTACTTGGTTAGAAATAAATTATGCATGTGCTCCCTTCTTATTTTCTTCTCTCTCTTTTTTTTTTTTTTTTTTTTCTACTCATTAAAGCTTTGAGGCCTGCAAATCTTCAAAGTTTTTGGTCTCTTTGCGTTGCTTTGTTTTGAGCCATGAGATGAGACATCATGCTATTGGACGATATTTAACAAGTAATATGGGTGCAAACGTCGCTCTTTACTGATGAAACCATATAAACCATATTTTTCTTCTTGATCTTGACATATGAGCATAAGCAATATTACTTAGGAGAAGGGAAGAAAAAAAAAAGTAGTGAACTTGGCATTCCCTAAAGATATATCTAAAATATACTTTATTAATTAAATTCATTCTTGAAAATTGATTCTCACTAAGCTTAAGCCTAACTTATTATCTGTCAAAAATAAGTTATTAAAGTCCGAGTCTGACCTATATAAAGGCTTACCTTAGCTTGCATAAAGGTTTAATTTAACCCAAAATCTGTATACAAAGTCTAATTAAATAAAAACATAATTAAAAATAAAAAAAAAATAACATAATAGATATTTTTTTCTTATAAATTATTCATATTGATCTTATAAGTTATAGATAATTAGATATGTTTCTCTTAATCATTTTATGAGATTTTCAAGGTGATTTTTTGAAGTGTTTGATCAATCACCTTCATAATAAGGAAAAATATTTCTAGAAAAATAAATATATTATTTTTAAATTTTAATATATATATTAAATAGGTCAGTCTCATAGACCTAATAGGCTTTTTTTAAAGCTTGAGTCTAACTTTTTTATTTAAACAGACTTTTTAAAAGACTTTAATCTGATCTTTATAATAAACAAGTTAGACCAGGCCAAAGGTCCTTGATAGACGGTTTGACTCATTTCCATCCCTACACAAGAGAAAGATAAAGAAAGAAAAAATGCATTAAAATTATTTGAAATCATGAGAAGAAAAAGAGAGAATGCATCAAAATTAATGGAATGCCCATAATTATACGCAGTGGTTTTTGTGTGAGGTCGTAGAATGTTGGTAAAGAATGTAGTTGACTATGCTAAGATTGTTCATGGATGTTTGCGTGATGTATTTTTTTAGAATATTTATAATGCAAGATCTTGAAGATCTTGGGTAAGGATCTTAAGTTTAAGATCTTGTTTTAATTGGATCTTCCGATAAATGAGGTGCAAAGATTTGTAACATGAAAAATGAATTTTTGTAAAAAAATCCTTAAAATCTATACAATGTTCAAAAACAATTTTTTTTTCTTTCTAAGATCTCAAAATGAGATCTATTACTAAAGAAAAAAATGAAATAGATCTTAAGAGATCTTCAATCTTATGTGACACTATGTGATATGCCAAAAAGTATTCTAAGATTCCAATTTAAAATCTACCACTAAAAAATGCTCGGTGTGGAAACAATTATCTCTTACTATTGAATAATAAAATCGAAGGAATAAATTGGATCTTTTAATACATTTGGCACATCATGCTTAACCCACACTCACTAACAGGTAAGTTTTTTTGTGATTTGAAGTATTTGTTTAAGGTTGATAAGAGAAACTCTTGTGTGGAAACAACCCCAAGAGTGAGATGTTAGCTCAAACAATTAAACAGTGATAGCACATAAAATTTTAAAACATAAAAAGGAAATAGAAAATAACAAAGACTCTGTGTTGTTAACTTGTGATCTTCTTCTATCTATCTCCAACTGAACCTCACCGCTTCTAGCCTTCCATTATCGCAGAGCTCTAATGATCTCTTTCTTCTTTGAGGAATCCAAAATTCACGATGAAATCGGATAACTCTTTGAACATACCAGAATATGACAAAAAATGAAAGAAAGAAAAAATAAATAAAAAACATTTATGATTTTGTTTGGATTCTAAGAAATTTTTAAAGCGGGAGTTGAAGTTTAAACGAAATACAGGTTGCAAAAAAAACATTTTTTCTTTTTTATTTTATTGGAGAGTGTTCTTGTCGCTTCTAGATCTCCGATGATCCATTTTGGCTAGTAGTGACAGAGAGCCAAAATGTGATGTAAGTGCACCCAATTGAGGACCTTTTGGTCCTATTTTCTCAAATTGGATCTCAGCGAAACAATGTACAGGATCCTAGTAGAGACTTGTCGGAGTTTGGAATCGACGAAGAGTGGATCAGGAGTGTGTGCCGGTGCCGATGTTGTATTGGTCGTTGACTTCCACGACAACAAACAAGGTGAAAACAACACCGAGACTCAAAGCAACACGTAAATGAAGGAATTAGATTGGCAATGCATGTGTCCACAAGTAAAAGCAAATAAAAATATATTTTTAATTTTACATGTGTCATCTTATCATTGATTTGTCTAAATATAATCAAGTTTAGATACAAAGTTAAAAGTGTTTTTGAGAGCTTCTCTATTAAAAAAAATTATATTTTTAATAAAAAAAACTCTCAAAAACACTTGTAACTTGTATATAAACAGATCCGTATTTATAGAAATAGAAGACTTTTTGAGTTGGTAGATATAATAATAATAATTTTTTCTTCAGAACTAACTTTATTTTTACCTACCTTCACCCATTTTATTGAGAATTTTGTTTGCAAGCATAACAAAGAAAACAATTTTAGAGAAGAATTGTATATGTAACATAAGCATATAAACTAATGCAGTAATGCAAACATGTCACACAAACTAATCCAAATCCAAACTACCCCACATACATTTAGCTATGTTTGGTTTAAAAATTTGAAAAATACTTTTGCAAATTTCAATGCACAAATGAAAAACAAAATCATGATTTTTTTTTTTGCATCCCCCTCAAAAAGTAATGAAAACACAATTTTGTTGTACATGATGTAACAAATTCGTATTTCCATTGTTTTTTCACACCCCTTCAAAAAACAATGGAAACACAATTCTATTGCACAATGTACAACGAAATCGTATTTTCCGTTGCTTATTTTTGTTCACATCCCCTCAATTAGCAATGAAAACACGATTTTGTTGTACGGATTCGTGTTTCTATAAAAAGGATATTTTTGGAGGTAAAAAAGCTGTCAGCCCATGGTGCCAATAGCAGTCCCCAACGAAAATGACCCATTAGTCCAGCTATCTGATACCCACTGGCCACATTTCCAACTCAGATTTGACCAAGAAAAAAATTGAAATTAGACAAAAATAAAAGTGTAACTCAGGATCGAGTGGGAGCGGGTGCAGGGGATAACAACAAACAAATTGTGGCAGGACCCACCTCCTAACCATGGGTTTGCAACGTTCTCCATTCGGTTAACCACGGTTAAGCTCTGCTCCTTCTCTGTCTCTTTCTCTCTCCATCCTCCTCCTTCTCCACCCCTCTGTTTCAGCCTCAGATCTCATCCGATCCAACACTAGGGTTTCATTTCGGAACTTCCTACCCAATTCGGTGTTTCTGAACCGACCATAATCTCCGACGCATCGGATTCAATAAAAAAATTCCCCCATGCATCGTGACGAGAGCTCCATGTACATATAAATGGAGACGCAGCGAATTATCGAGTTTCCACATAGGAATATGGACAAGAGGCCGAGGAAGAAGCAACGTTTAACATGGGACATTCACGTGCCTCCTCCTCCTCCACCACCTCTTCCTCCACCCAAGGTTTTTATTTCTTTCTTCTCTTAATAATTTTTGTATTTTTCCTTGCATTTTCACGAACGATCTTTACTTAATTATATGTTTTTGGAATTATTTATTGCTTAGCTGACCTTGTCGATTTCAACGATAAGACTTTTTTTTTTATGAAAAATAAAATGAAATTGAATTGAGGTTTAGGCACAGTGAAACATGCACGCTATGTGGATTTATAAGCATTATGAGGTTACAACGTATGAATTTGTTGTTGTGTTGGACCTTTTGGTTTGTAAATTGTAGCTTATAGGGATGGAAACATTTTGCTTAATTTATGGACTGTTAATCTGTGAGTGGTTGCAGTTGCAGGTTCTTCCTACAATGTATTGCAAGCAGGAGGTTGGGAATGGAATGGTTCCAAATCATGCTTATCCATCTCTGTTTTACAGGGGAATGCCGCGCAATGGATCACCCCCGTGGAGGCCTGATGATAAAGACGGTCACTACGTTTTTGCCGTTGGTGAAAATTTAACAACTCGATGTAGGTGATTCATCCTCATATGAAGTCTATTGGGTGCAATGTGATGTCTGTTAGACTCTCATCCCATTTAGAATGATTGCATTGCATATGAGTATGAACTAGTGTTCCCAACAATTATGTGTATGTTTGGATCGGAAAGCTAAAAAGTACTTTTACTCCCAAAGAAACAATTTGTTTTTCATTTGTGCATTGAAATTTGCAAAAGTATTTTTCAAATTTTTAAACCAAACATAGCCTAAATGTGTGTGGGGTAGTTCGGATTTGGATTAGTTTGTGTGACATGTTTGCATTACTGCATTAGTTATATATGCTTATGTTACATATACAATTCTTCTCTAAAATTGTTTTCTTTGTTATGCTTGCAGACAAAATTCTCAGTAAAATGGGTGAAGGTAGGTAATTCTTGGTTTTCAACAATGTTTCAATATTCTTCACTTTCTAGATCTTTTACATTAAAAGTTTTTTTTTTTTTTTTTTTTTTTTTTTTTTTTTTTTTTTTTTTTTTTTTTTTTTTTTTTTTTTTTTTTTTTTTTTTTAATTCTTAGTGTGTTGGGCATAATTTGTTTGTCTAAAATTTATGCAGGAACTTTTGGCCAAGTGTTGGAATGTTTGGACAATGAAAAGAAAGAAATTGTGGCAATTAAAGTTGTTCGCTCCATAAATAAGTACCGTGAGGCTGCAAGGACTGAAATTGAAGTCTTGCTGAGGCTAGCCAGACATGATGTTGATGGTGCACAGTAAGGGTTCTTTTTGTTTGTCTTTCATTATTGATTATAGATGCTAAGAGAGATTGTGGTACAAGTGGTTTCATTCTTTGCAGTTGTGTGCAAATACGGAATTGGTTTGACTATCGTAATCATATTTGTATTGTAAGTATTTATTGATATTTGTAATTTAATTAAATGACAGGAATGTCTATTCAATCATGCTTAAATATTCTGTGAGTTAAAAAACTTGCGGATGGATTTAAATGGTTTCAACAGGTATTTGAGAAGCTTGGACCAAGCTTATATGATTTTCTCCGCAAAAACAGCTATCGTTCTTTTCCTATTGATCTTGTTCGGGAGTTTGGCAGACAACTTTTGGAGTCTGTAGCATGTGTGTGGACATTTCCTGTACCAACTACCAAATTATATATTTTTTGTGTATTTGATACTCCTCTGTTGGGAGTTTAAGATGTGCATATATAATAATAAGTTTATGACTCATTAATTATGCATAATATAATCTTTAAATATTTGAAACAAACTAAATTTTTATTGAATTGGCACATTTTAGATAATTAGATAATTTTGGTCAATTGTACCTTCAAGTCACTTATTGTGTTTCTCATATCTGCAGTTATGCATGATTTATGCTTGATTCACACTGATTTGAAGCCAGAGAACATTCTTCTTATCTCATCAGAATTCATTAAAGTGCCAGACTATAAGGTATCATCTTCTTAATTATTCTCCTACTATCCTGTTAGTACTAGCTGAGGGGTGTAAATAAGTGACTTTTGGACCATGCAATTGCAATTTTCCTTAGGTGAAAAGTGATTATCAAGAATTAATTCGTGTTCTATATTTGACTAAGATCCTGCAACCATAGGAAGCACTTATTGCTTGTAATTTTCAATGATCAGAATTTTACATTTGTTCTTTTTTGTTGGCTTATTCTTCATCTGTGGCAATTAAGTTTCTATCACGGAATACAAAAGATGGCTCCTATTTCAAGAATCTACCCAAGTCAAGTGCCATTAAGCTCATTGATTTTGGGAGTACATCATTTGAACATCAGGATCACAGTTATGTTGTTTCAACAAGACACTATCGTGCACCAGAAGTTATCTTAGGTAATTGTCATTCCTTGAAATGTATGCTCAATTGCTCATTATACCCATGTTCCAGTCATTATATTTTTCGTTTGTTGTTTTCCTGTAGGTCTTGGGTGGAACTATCCTTGTGATCTTTGGAGTGTGGGCTGCATACTGGTTGAGCTTTGCTCTGTAAGTAATTATCAGGCTAAACCTTATTTACTTCCCTTTACTCATTATGCATGAAAGGTAGAATCAAAGTTGTTAATAGCACTTCTCAACAAGCTCTATAACATTTAATGGTGTGCCATGGGTTCGTGTGCTGTTCTTCTAACGTGGCAGTTTTGATATTATGAACGGATTGCACCATTATCTGTGCTATCACTATGTCACTATGGCATTTGTTATTGTAATCATTGCCATTACTTCTACCAACAAAACTTGTTTATGATTTTCATGAGTGACTTGAGCAATTTTAGTTCATACTACTCTTCTTTTTAGGGTTTTATACTTTTATAGTGTTCTTATTCATTGCATATGAGCAGGGAGAGGCACTTTTCCAAACACATGAGAACTTGGAACATCTTGCCATGATGGAAAGAGTTCTAGGGCCACTACCTCCCCATATGGTGGTCAGGGCCGAGTAAGCTTTTGAATTCTCTTTGCTTTTGGAAATATGCATTTTCTATAACCTTTCTCTGGATTTTCATGTAATACCGGATCTTGCAGTCGTCGAGCTGAAAAGTATTTTAAAAGAGGTACACGATTAAGTTGGCCTGATAGTTCTTCAACTTCAAGAGAAAGCATGAAAGCAGTTTGGAAATTGCCACGGTTGCCGGTATTGCTTACTTTGTGGTTGCCTGTATTTTCATATTCACATAATTATTTCATGAGTATTATTTATAAGAATACAGTTCTATGACCTGTTGGTATTTCTCTTCCATCCACTTGCTATTGGTTGCAATGGCCATTTCTTACTCCATGCTTTTTGGCCTCTTTATTTTCGTAAAGAAAATCATGTGGATATCGCTGGTAATCAGTGCATAACAAGCTGGATTGATCAGATGCATGTGAAAGTGCTTGACCTTGTGATCATGTCAGAATTAGATTTACAAGTATTCTTTTAACATTTCATTCTACTAGGAAAGTTCCTTGATTTTCTGGTGTTGTTGAATACCAGAAGTTCTTGTATCTTGTGATAGCTTCAAATTTTACATGTGAAGGAACTTGTGCTAATTGTTGTAAACAATGAACTTGTTCTTTTGTCATGTTCTATCATCCAGTTTTGTTCCATCAATATGACAGCACCTGAAATGATATTTAATGCATTCCCTTACCTTTATAATTTCTCAAATATTCCCCTGCAGAACCTCATAATGCAGCATGTTGATCATTCTGCTGGCGATTTGATTGACCTCCTGCAAGGGCTCCTAAGGTACGACCCTTCAGAACGGCTTAGAGCTAAGGAAGCATTGAGACACCCCTTCTTCACAAGAGATACTAAAAGATATGGCTACCCTTTATAAGTACCCCAAGCATAATGGCTGGGAGGAGAGAAAACACAGTTGAGAACGAATTGCATAGAATCACATACTTGAAATCGTTTGATTGTTTGCTCCACTGTATAGTGAGAATTTCGTTTTGTAATGTGCATTGTTTGTTATTTCTTTCTTTCTTTTCTTACCCTCTGCCGGCTACCCCTTTTCCCTGTTGGTGTTTGAGCGAGTAATTAATTGTTGCTTCTATGCTGTCTGTTGAAAAACTCAATTGTTTTAACTGGAAGAACCTTTTAATCTATTGTCAATTGGAAGTGGTTAAAGTGGGATCCAAATGTTGTCTTCCTAATTCATGATTGACAAAAGATAGAAAGGTGTGGGAGTTTGACGTTTGGTGAGGGAATTTTTCAAGTTTTGACAATATAGATTCAACGTACGGAAGTGTTTCAGCAGTATCGGTCCTATCAGAGAAGGCCACATTCAATGCGAAACATCGTTAACCAGTGATGTGCAATCAAAAACACTGATTTTTATTTAAGAAAAAAAAAATCAATAAGAAAAATTGAAGTGAAATCATTTATCAATTATATCACAAATTTTGTTTTAATACTTTTGTATCTAAATATAAGATGTCTTTTAACTGTAATTTGCACAAGAATGTTAGTTAATTAAGTTAATAATATTAAATTTATTATCAATTTGTATTATTTATTAAAATACTCTTAGAAATTTTTAGACTAATTTTCTTTTTCTTTAACTTAATTATTTTCTATCTAATTAATTAATTAATATATACTAGTCTTCTCTTATCCTTATAAAAGAGAGCATACATCTATCTTTTTAATTCATAATATTTATTAGGGTATTAAAATTAAAAATAATTAATATAAAAGATAGCTTAAAAAGAATTCTATAAAAAATAAAAAAAATGAAAAAGAGGCATGATACAAATAAAACAATTTATATAATATTATTTTTTGAAAAAAGAAAATTATGCAGTGATTATCATCTAATCACGGATCATCATGATAAATTTGTTAACTCAATTATTTTAAAAGTCATATTAATTGGTGATTGAAAGATTATGTAATTTTATAATATTAATATATTATCATTAATTTTTTTTATCTGTTTCTATTATTATAACATGTAATAAATGTTGGAGTTTTTGTTTAAACTCCATGGGTTATGAATAAGAGGCGGTTAATAATTCAAAATAATAACTACTCTTAACCGCTCTTGGGAAATGTTAGAAAATAACTACTCCCAACCGCTCCGATAACCAACGGTTACGATGGTTCATCGCCAAGAGTCGCGATGATTCATCGCCAAGAGTCGCGATGGTTTACCGACAACTCTTCACCAGGATTGTTTGTTGTCTATAAATAGAGACAGAGACAGTCAGAAAATAAGAAGTAGAAAAACTGATAGAGTTTTGATAGTTAATCTTTTCTGATATTCTCGTTTAGATACTAGTGCATTTTCATATCACATAACTCTGTGGTTCCTCAAGCATTAGCTTTGTTCGTTTGGGCTGTTGATTTGAAGTGCCATCAATCTTCAGACGTTGATCCGTTCTATCCTGGGAGACAATTGTTCATCAACCTTTGGCATCAATTGGAGGGAACAAATTGTCTTAAGGAGACAACATTGTTGGGCTCAGATCCTTTCATCTCTTTGCATCTGTGTCTGATTCATACTTATCATACAGGTTCTATTTAATTTGTTTTTTGTATAGTTGTAGTAGATTATATTATTCCTCTTAATTACTCAGATTCTGACCCTTGTGCAATTGGATATATTCCAATTCTAAATTAACTAACAGATCTAACAATCTTAAGACAATTTGGTATTGAATCTGAGTTCAGTATATTCTATCCTTTTGTATTATATACTGTTGTCTACTCTCTGTACTTTTGAATGATTAATCAGTGTTTCTGTTTGATCTGTGTGAATAATCAGTGTTTCTGTTTGATCTGTGTGATTAATAAGTGTTTTTTGTACTTTTCAAAATTACTTTTTTCTTCTGTTGATAGATCAACTGGATTGGTAGATTTAATACATACTGATATATGTGATATGGAAAGGTTATAAGCAACGTGAAGGTCTCGACTACTTCGATACCTATTCACCTGTTGCAAGGATTACATCCATTAGGATGTTAGTCGCGCTAGCAGCGTTGTATGGGTTAGAACTACATCAAATGAATGTTAAGACAACTTTCTTAAATAGAGACTTAGAAGAAGAGATCTATTTGGAACAACCTGAAGGGTTTTCTGTTCCAGGACAAGAACGAAAAGTTTGTCGCTTAATTAAATCCCTTTACGGGTTAAAGCAAGCTCCAAAACAATGGCATGCAAAGTTTGATAAAGTTATGTTATC
This sequence comes from Glycine tomentella, assembly GCA_007407185.1. Lineage (NCBI taxonomy): Eukaryota > Viridiplantae > Streptophyta > Magnoliopsida > Fabales > Fabaceae > Glycine > Glycine tomentella. The sequence goes on from PYAF01001177.1 coordinate 2,034,135, forward strand.
AAATGGTTTTAGTATTAATGAATGTGACAAGTGTGTCTACATTCAAAATACTGATAAAGGGTTTGCCATAGTCTGCCTTTATGTAGACGACATGTTGATAATGGGTAGTAATAATCAAATGATTAAAGCTACTAAGCAATTGCTTGCCAGCAAATTTGACATGAAAGATTTGGGAAGAGCAGATGTTATTTTGGGCATCAAAATCCATAGAACATCAATAGGTTTGGCTCTATCACAGGCTCAGTATATTGCTAAAATTCTTGAAAAAATCAAGAGTTTAAATATAACTCCTGTGAATAATCCCATAGACTCTAGTCTTCGACTATTGAAGAATACTGGCAAAGCTAAAACACAAAAGGAATATGCTCAAGTATTAGGCAGTCTTATGTATGTTATGAATTGCACTAGATCTGATATTGCTTATGCAGTGAGCATGTTGAGTCGCTTTACGAGTAATCCAAACATGTATCATTGGAAAGCTATGATAAGAGTTTTAGGATACTTAAAGCACACTCAAAACTTTGGTTTGCATTATGAACAATATCCTGCAGTTATTGAAGGATTTTGTGATGCAAATTGAATCACCGGTTCTAATGATACTAAATCTACAAGCGGATATGTGTTCACCCTTGGTGGGGGTGTTGTATCTTGGAAATCGTCCAAGCAGACTTGCATTGCAAGATCAACTATGGAAGCAGAATTTATCGCTTTAGATAAAGCTGGTGAGGAAGCAGAATGGCTTTGTAATTTTGTTGAAGATGTTCCCAGTTGGCCAAAACCAGTACCAGCTGTAGGCATACATTGTGATAGCCAAGCCGCCATTGGTAGGGCTAAGAACATCATGTATAACGGCAAGTCTAGACATATACGTCGTAGACATGATACCGTTAGACAACTACTCTCGAATGGAATCATCTCAA
>PYAF01001177.1:2035154-2055627 GCA_007407185.1 Glycine tomentella
TATGCATTTAGTCATGTTGAATTGATCTCTTATTCATGTGGGGGATTGTTGGAGTTTTTGTTTAAACTCCATGGGTTATGAATAAGAGGCGGTTAACAATTCAAAATAATAACTACTCCTAACCGCTCTTGGGAAAGGTTAGAAAAATAACTACTCCCAACCGCTCTGATAACCAACGGTTACGATGGTTCATCGCTAAAAGTCGCGATGATTCATCGCCAAGAGTCGCGATGGTTTACCGGCAACTCTTCACCAGAGTTGTTTGTTATCTATAAATAGACACAGAGACAGTCAGAAAATAAGAAGTGGAAAAACTGATAGAGTTTTGATAGTTAATCTTTTCTGATATTCTCGCTTAGATACTAGTGCATTTTCATATCACATAACTCTGTGGTTCCTCAAGCATTAGCTTTATTCGTTTGGGCTGTTGATTTGAAGTGCCATCAATCTTCAGACGTTGATCCGTTCTATCTTGGGAGACAATTGTTCATCAACCTTTGGCATCAATTGGAGGGAACAAATTGTCTTAAGGAGACAACATTGTTGGGCTCGGATCCTTTCATCTCTTTGCATCTGTGTCTGATTCATACTTATCATACAGGTTCTATTTAATTTATTTTTTTTACAATTGTAGTAAATTATATTGTTCTTCTTAATTACTCAGATTCTGACCCTTATACAATTAGATATATTCCAATTCTAAATTAACCAACAGATCTAACAATAAATGACACTTATAAAAAAAGAGAAGAATCTTTATTTAAGAAGGGACGTAGTAATTTTTTTTTGAAATAATTTCTAACTAAAACATGCAGCCTATAGGTCTCTATAAATACTCATCCTGGTTAGATTATAATGACATGACATCTACAAAGACCTTTGCCCTTTATGGCAATTATTAAAGGCCAAGAGCATGGCTGCATGATTATGTTACAGACCACAATTTACGGCCATTTGAAAAAACAATAATAATAACAATTATAATAATAATGGCCACAACTAGAAATGAAATAGATAACTCCATTTTTAAAACAGGTGTTGCAACCCAATATCCAAATTCAAACAATAACAGGGAAACACAGACAATGATTATAACAAAGCTCTGATTCTGAAGATGCGTGTCTCGTCTGTAATCAAAGTTTAAGACTTAATTATAGCATCTATATGGTTTGGCAGTGACTGCAATACAATTGTGTAAAAAACGTGAAACTGTCAACACAGTATTCAATAATTTACAGAAAAATTAGAGCACACGAGATTGATAGTAACATTGATTTACTGCTTACCTGTCAACATTAACTGGGAAAGACAAATCCCAACAATGGCTAGATATCATATGTCCGTATCTTTTGTCCCTTTTCCTTGACTACCAAATAGAAAAATCAGATGCTATATATTTCAAAACATAATACTCTCTTCTATTATTTGTGTTTTTTTTTTTTTTTACTGAAATGATTTTTAATTTATTGCGAGAACAAGAGAGGAGACTCACAGAACGGATGGGTAATTTAACAAAGAAACATGAAACGTAAATTCTAATTTCAGTTTCAATAGGTGAAAGCTGCTGGAAAGGAGTTATATGGAAGATCTCATTGGTTATCGTTATTATTTTTTAAGGGAATCATTGCCCATTCTTTTAATCAGAACGTATCTTGTACTTTAAAAGGGTCAGTATCCTGTATTCTATAACATTTGATTAGTGAAAAATGAGAGAAATAAAGTCAAAAGTGAAAGAACTACATTAATTTAATTTAAAGTTAGTTAAGTTTATAAGATGCTTTAATTTAAAGTTAGTTAAGTTTATAAGATGCTTTAATTTAAATAAAAGATGAATTCTTTTTACATACCTTGAAAGAGGTAAATCCATAAAAATTATTTCTCAGTATGACCGAATTTGGGTCTAGATCCTTGTGATCGATTTATTGCATTAAATCAATTGGGTTAACGAGCTACTTTAGCAGTACTAATAAAATAACCATTCTTTTCATAGTGAGTTTTAATTAGTCAATGATTACTCGTTACAGTCTTTTAAATAATGTTATAATAATAGCCATTCAATCCACAAATCGTCTTATTCAACGAAGTGATAAATTGACTACTAAACTTGCCCATTAAAGAGACTTGAGAGACACAATAGAGGACATCTTATCCTTGACTCTACATATCTACTTTGAGAGATATATACTTATCCTGTTATATTATCCTAGTCTCCACATCTTGCATCATATTTCTCCTTGTATTGCTCATTTATTTTTATTTTTTTATCAAGCATATTTGGTTATTAATAAAATGATATAAGTTTGATTTTGTTATAAAAAAAATAGTCATCTACTTTGAGATATCGTGCGAGTCAATGTTTTCGCGATTTGCATACTATTTGTACGTTTTTATTGAGTTTTCCACTCATCCGAACTAGTGAATGTTATCTTTTCTATAGTCCGAGTTCTTTCTCCGGTTTAGGGTGGGATATCTGAAAAAGAAAAAACTTTGATGATAAGATCAGTAAATGACTGAGGTGTGTATTTGATAATGTGAATATTGTAACTTATCTTCTTTTATTGTAATGACTGAGGTGTGTATTTGATAAATACGAATGTAACTTATTTTCTTTCGTTATTATGTCTGCTTATAATGGAGATGATTACCAAGTTGGTAACCGTTCCACCTTGTCTACTAAGTACGTGTGCTTGTGAAGGATGTAGGTCCAATACAACACACTATTAATTCAACAAAATTTAGTTTTAAAATTTTAAAAATATTAAAAATAACTGTAGTATTTTTTTAAGGAGAATATATTGAAAATTAAATCATTCTTAAAAATGATACTACTATATTCTAATTTAATGAATATTACTTTTTCAATCGATGAAGTGGTAGGGTCTGGAGAATATCTAACGTGACGATATATCAGCTTAATTCATGTATAAGGGCTCCTCACATTTTCACGCCTTTTCTCTTGTATTATATCAACAGTGAAATTTTTTTCATGGAAAGGCAAATTAACATTCTCTTTAGTCTTCACTTTTATGTAGTACTTATTGCTATCAGCTTACAAAAAGTCAATAGTTTCTCTGAAGAGCAAGACAAGGATGAGCAGCCAGAGGGCGAATAATAGTAGCAGACATTGGACATACATGCGTTGAACATATCGACATTGCTTCCACAAAATATGGCCAGCCATATTTGCTCAAGGTCAATGGTGGAAACCTGGAAAGACAGAAGGATCCAGGGTCCCATGCTTCACGTGAAGAATGGCCCAAATTGCCACGTAATAAGCAAACAACGGCGTTTGGTGGCCTTCATGTAGAACGAGAATCTCCCCTAATCCCTTCTCCACCAATCCCCGTTTTGCTCCCACGTGGGGCTGTACAGCTGCCTGACCCTCTCTACTCATTTGTTTATGTGCCCTCTTTATCTAATCTTTTCTTATATTATACTATTACCTACTATATGCCCTCTTTCACTATTATGTTCTGATCAATATTTTTTTAACATTGTGATGCGATCTACCCGTAGAATGTTGAACCACCTTCCTTCTAAATCTAACCATTTTATTTTCTTTCATCCTTTGGTTTTCGCTTTCTCGTCATCTTTTCTTGTCCTTTCTTCTTCTTCTTCTTCTTCTTCTTCTTCTTCCCATTCAAGCATCTTGCCTCCTCCATCTCTTGTAATTATATTTCTTAATTTGGAATATGTCTATATAACATAACCTTATACTAACTCATCAGATCATCAATTTACAAGTAGAGAAAACCCCCCACCTAATACAAATCTTAAATCTCACACTTTCACTCAAAAGAATCAATTAATAGCCATGGAAGACTCTTCTTCCTCTGCTGCTTATATCCGCCTGGTGAGTTTTAATTTGCTTGACCTTTGAACCCTCCTTTCTCTCTTTCTCATTTATTTATTTGTCAAAATATTATTGTTTCTGGAAACAACATATATATCTTTTAATTTTAAATATCTTCCATTAATCATTTCTTTTGTTTCCTTTTGGTGGCATACATATATAAGTTCTGATTAAGTGAAGGGTATATATGCATACATATAATATAATTATAATCATAATACATATCTGTAGGTGCACCGTCTGATAGAGGAGTGTATCCTATTCAACATGAGCAAAGAAGACTGCATCGAAGCTCTTTCCAAACATGCAAATATCAAGCCGGTTATTACCTCCACCGGTAAAGTCATTTGATTTCACTCTCCTTTTGCTCATGAAAAATAAATTTTTAAAATTATTTAATATAATTCGTCCACTGTTATTATGGCCACTTTAGCTTCGCTCCAAATTAATTAATCAGCTTATTATAGCTTGAAGACAACCACCAACCACTATGTATATACTAAAATAATTAACGTATTGATAATGGGGTACATCTGCGTATGAATACCAAAACTTTAGAAAATATGTACACACACTATATATATACTTCATACTTGATGGGTGATGAATTGATGTTGTCCGTTAATATGCTGTCATTGTTTTCTCTCTTTTTTTTTTCTTCTTTATGGAACCTATATATATATATGTGTGTGTGTGAATGACACACGTGCATGCATGTGATGCGAGCAGTTTGGAAGGAGTTAGAGAAGGAGAACAAGGAGTTCTTCGAGGCATACACGAGGAGCACAGCAGAGAGAGCTTCGGAGAGAGAGACAACAAGGCAAAGGATCCAAAACGTGTTTTCAGATTCTTCCAAAGAACGAGTTTAGATTTCAGACGCAACGCAATTAATATAGGTTAATCGTCGGATTATAAATTAATTACTAACGAAGAAGAGGACGAACATAAATGGTTGCTTATGTTGTAATATCCCAATCCAAGGGTAATAGTGACATGACCACATTAAAACCATATTGGACCAAGGGACAACATCGTCGTATCATCGTGTATATGGGCGGCATAAATGGCTTTATTTGATTTGTCCCAAGATGTAGAAGTTGAAGTCAGTACTCTACAGTGACTGGAAGAGTGTGACATGGCATACAAGTGTCGTGCTAAATAATTTTTTAAGAAAAAAATGTGTGTTAGATTCCATGTATATATAAATTTAAACAACAATTTATTATTAAATATTCCATCGTTTGGATTCTTCATTTAAATTTAGTTTAAAGTATTCGATTATTCTTATCTCAACTATGTTATTGCACAAACAATATGGTTATATTTGTTTACATACAATTAGTTTCATTATAATGTTATAATTATTTTAAGCAAACTTTTTTGTCCTAGTTAAATTGTTGGTTTATGACGTTAGAGGACACTTTTTAATTAATGCTTGGATTGGACGTGTAATAACGCGATAAATTTTAAGATTAATCTGGTTTAATTTGTAATGGAGAATACAAACATATGTAATGGAGTAACAATAAACGCAGGAAAAGATTCTAATGATTGTACTTTAGAAAAAAAAAGTTTATATTTTAAACGTGATTAGTATATGAATTAGCTTTTTTAATTAGAAAAAATAGTTAATTTTATTTATATATTAATCTAAATAGAGTATATATTTGCTTTTTTTTTATTTGTTTTTGTTATTTATACTTTCTTTTGATTCTTTTTCCTTGTTAGTGTGTGCGCATCCAAGCATAGCAGTAATGTCTTTGTCTAGTATATTTGTCCCCTCGCTGATATTGTGTGTAAACAGAGATTTGTGCATTTTCAAGGGTTCCTTTGTCTGTACTGTGTTTTGAAATGGGTTCGGGTAAAATAAAACAATAATGTAGGTACATATATATATATATATATATATATATATAAATCATTTAATGATACACAATTAGTTGTCATATTTATGCCGCGAGTCGATCTTGTACCTATTACCATGTTGTTTAGTGACAAACTATATCAACAGATACCCGAGAAATAAAACTTATGATTAATGAAGTATTCTAACAACTCAGCATTACATATTTTTTAAAAGGAAACTAATGTTGATATTAATCCTAAAAGTTAACTTTAAACATTCAAAAGTAATCAGATTATAATTAAGAAATATTTCTATAACATAAGAAATATTAAAATATAATGAATATTTTCATTTTAAAATTAATTAAAGTCATCCTTAAAGTTTTTTTTTTTGGTACGTCCTAGTTGTTAACAAAATCATTTTTACATATATTAATAACGCACAAAAATGAAGCTCGCCATAATACGTCTTAAGAATTGCTATATAATCTCACAATTATTTAAATCTTAAAATAAAATTAAGACATCATGAATGATGTGGCAAACAGCTGCAACCAACCGTTGCTACTTTTTTTTTAAGTTCATTAAAGTTTATACCAACTTGAAGAAAAGAAAACGGAAAGCACAAGACCGAACGCACTACACTTTTCCTATTTTAATATGTTGTTTAATTTACATACGATCCCTTTGGAAGATTCACTACTATTTGTTTATTTTTAAATTTGATTCTGTTTAACTCAACAATTTATATTTGAATGTTCAAGTCCTGACTTAAGGTGTGTTTGTATGGCTTTGAACGGCATTTGAAACGTAAATACAAGCATGCTCTTAAAAGTTAAAACTAAGCTAGCAAAAATATGTTCACCGGCCGTAAAATGATGAGGTTATCAAATGCTTATGAAAACAATTAAAAAATGCTTATGAAAGAAAAAACGAAGAATTACTTTAATGATTGTTTCGGTCCTTGCCTTGGCATAGTATACATGGTGTCCTTCGTCGTGCTAGAGTAATTCAACGCCTGTATCAGTGAGATAATGAAGGAAAAATTAGTTAATATTTTATGCCAAAGAAGCATACCTTATTGTATTCCAACTAACCCCTAAACGCGTGTTTGTCTAAAATTTCTCTTCGACGCAAACTGGAAAACACCACTGAAAAGATGAAAGAAAAAAATTGACAGATTTTCAAATTGCCCTTTGAAAAGAGTCAGCAATCTCAAACAAATAGATTGTAAGACGATAAAAACAACATTTCTGTTGAGATGTCTATTATGTAGGGAATGTGGTTCTTCCCTTGCATGATAGTGCGTGCTCTATCTAGATGTCATGATTGCAATGATGTTGAATTGAGACTTTTATTTGCTAAACCAATGCATGAATGATAGCATATCTTGCCTTAGTTAGTTATATCAAAAAACAGTCATATCTTCCAAAATCAGAATGCCTTTGTTACGGGTTTGGGTCAAGTTGACCCAATTTTGTTCAAGTATGCATCCAACCAAATGTTAAAGCTGCTGGTTGGACTTTGGATAGTTGGGTCAAGGTGGATTGATTGGAAATTTGGAATGGCTATTGTGACAGAAAATTGGGTTAATTTGTTCAGTGAATCTCATGTGGTCTACTGATTAAGATTTTTTATTTATTTTAGTCCATTGATTAAGAATGAACCAATGTTTACTTGTTTAGCAACTTCCGTAATTTTTGTAAAAATGAAACTGAAAAAACGAAATTTTTAAAGGAAAAATAGTATTTGCACGATTTGAAAGGAAATTTTTGTGACAGTTTGATTATGGAAGACTGTAATCTATTTACTGAACTTGTTTTATGAGTTCAAGAAATTCTGCCGTGTATTGATGTGTTCCTTTGCGGTCCTTGCTTATTTGCCTTATGAGCCTTTGAGACTATATAATCCATATCTATGTAACACAATCATAAATAAATTTAGTAAGGAATAACATGTGCTTTTTATCCTTCACAGTTTGATACCTGTATGCATAATACATATGACCTTTCATTACATTCATCTTCATAGTGTTCAAATTGGCATCACCATAGGTGTATTTAGGGCCCAGGCTTAACCTTGAACAATCCAAAATCACAAAAAAGAATGAGCGATATCTTGTTGCCAAAAATATATCAAGTTAGTTCTGAAGAAAAAATTTATATAAGAATAAATTATCATTATATCTACCAACCCAAAAAGTCTTCTATTTCTATAAACACGGATATATTTGAATACAAGCAACAAGTGTTTTTTAGAGTTTTTTTTATTAGAAATATAAAAAAAATTCTAATAGAAAAACTCTCAAAAACACTTTTAACTTTATATCTAAACTTGATTATATTTAGACAAATCAATGATAAGATGACACATGTAAAATTAAAAATATATATTTATTTGCTTTTACTTGTGGACACATGCATTGCCAATCTAATTCCTTCATTTACGTGTTGCTTTGAGTCTCAGTGTTGTTTTCACCTTGTTTGTTGTCGTCGAAGTCAACGACCAATACAACATCGACATCGACGCACACTCTTGATCCACTCTTCGCCGACTCCAAACTCCGACAAGTCTCTACTAAGATCCTATATGTTGTTTCACCAAGACCCAATTTGAGAAAATAGGACCAAAAGGTCCCCCAATTGGGTGCCCTTACATCACATTTTGGCTCTCTGTCACTATCAGCCAAAATGGATCATCGGAGAACTAGAAGCGACAAGAACACTCTCTAGTAAAATGAAAAAAGAATAAAAGAAGCAAAAATGTTTTTTTGCAACCTGTATTCCGTTTAAACTTCAACTCCCGCTTTAAAAATTCCTCTGAATCCAAACAAAATCATAAATATTTTTTATTTATTTATTTTTCATTTTTTGTGATATTCTGGTATATTCAAAGAGTTATCCGATTTCATCGTGAATTTTGGATTCCTCAAAGAAGAAAGAGATCACTAAAGCTCTGCGATAATGGAAGGCCGGAAGCGGTGAGGTTCAGTTGGAGATAGATAGAAGAAGATCACAAGTTAACACAAAGTCTTTGTTATTTTCTATTTCCTTTTTATGTTTTAAAATTTTAATGTGCTATCATTGTTTAATTGTTTAATTGGTTGTGCTAACGCCTCACTCTTGGGGTTGTTTCCACACAAGAGTTTCTCCTATCAGCCTTAACAAAATACTTCAAATCATAAAAAAACTTAGTTTGTGTGAGAGCATATTTAGTAGTAGATCTCAAATTGAGATCTTATACTATTTTTTGGTGGATTCTATGATATCATATAAGATTGAAGATCTCTCAAGATCTCTATACTTTTTTTCTTTAATGATAAATCTCATTTTGAAATCTTAGAGAGAGAAAAAGAAAGAAAAAATTTATTCTTTTTTGAACAATGTGTAAATCATGCAAGATCTTCTATAAGAACTCATTTCCATGTTGTAGATCTTTTCATCTCCTTTATTGAAGAATCTAATAAAAATCAAATCTTGAGTTTAAAATTTTTGCTCAAAATCTAATTCTAAAGGTGCTTTAAGTGAGGATTAAGCATGATGATCCAAATGTATTAGAAGATCCAATTTATTCCTTCCATTTTATTATTCAACAGGAAGAGATAAATTGTTTCCACCACCCCTAAAGGGAGACACCATGCAAACATCCATGAGCAATCCTAGCATCGTCAACTACATTCTTCACCACCATTCTACGACCTCACGAAAACCACTGCCTACAATTATGAGCATTCCATTAATTTTGATGCATTCTCTCTTTTTCTTTTCATGATTTCAAATAATTCTGATGCATTTTCTCTTTCTTGATCTTTCTCTTGGGCACCTCTCTTCTCTACTTTAATTTTCCACCAATAATAAAAGGTCATTGTTTTTTAAAAAAATCAAAAGTAAAATTTACCTTATATAAAAAATTAAAATTCATGAAATTAAAATTACTTAAAAAAATATTTCAAAAATAAAAAACAGGAGTGTTTTCAAAAATATTTCAAAACTTGACTTGAAAAATCTTTATATATTTTAAACCTATCTTATTTAAATACTGCCGTAGTGCAACATGAATCGATTTTTTCTTTTACAATTCCATAACGCGTACTACATCTTAACAAGTAATTAAATGCATAATGTATTGTTGCACTGAAATTGTATATATTTGTGAATTTTATATATTATGTTACTTACTCGTAATAGTTTATTTTTTTTTCAATGAAATAAAGCAACTTTTTAGATCCACAAATGCTAATTTTTTATTAACGGAAAATTCGAACACACACGACATGACGACATGTCAATCTTATATCCCTTTGAAGTAAATCAATGACTAGTATTAAATATTGATTGTTACTATTATATAAAAAAAAGCAGTTATTAAATTCTGTACACGTCAGAAAATTAAAATAGTGTAAAAATGAACAAAAAGCAGAACGTGTTCCTCGCACTATATTCATCTAACATTTATAACGATTTTTTTGTTTAAAATATTTCAGTAAAAATAATTAAAAAAATAAAGACTTAGCAAGTTTTTTGTTTAAAATATTTCAGTAAAAAAAAAAAAAAATAAAGACTTAGCAGTTTTGTTCGTTACCCTGTAATAGTGTAATACCCTTTCCGTCCGTAATCAATTCAAGTGAGGGTTTTAGGTTAAACCTTGAACCTTTAGCCTAAAGCCTCTCTCTTCTTCTTTGTGTGTGTTGCAGTTGCAGTAAGTACCCAAATCAATGTTCACACTCACTTCTCCTTCTTCCAGGGCCTTACCCATGGATTCTCTTCCCAAATTGCGCCACCCTTCTCCATTTCCAACTCCCTTATCCTCTTCCCTCTCCTTCCGCTCTTTACCGCCACCCCATTTTCCTTCGTCGTCGTTGAGGTTACCCACCATCAGAGCCTCCTCCTCACCCTCGCAAAACGACCCCGCGTTTCGCACCCCAAGAAACACGCCCTCCCTCCCCCCTCTCCTCCAAACCCTAACCTCCTTCCTCTCCCCCCTCCTCGAAACCACCTGCATCGTCATCGCCGCCACCGCCTTCTTCTTCATGCGCTTCCACCACACGCCCGCCGTCATCGCCGCCCCGCTCACTTCCCCCGCCGCGGAAACTGACACCGCCTTCACCGAGGAGGAAGCCGAGAGGCTTCTCGAAGAGCGTCTCAGCACCAACCCGCGCGATACCGACGCGCTCCACGCGCTCATGGAGGTCAAAATCAAAGCGCGTAAGATGGACGAAGCGTTCGGGGTTTTGGACCGTCTGATTGAGCTCGAACCGGAGGAGCAGGAGTGGCCGCTCCTGAAGGCAAATATGCACATCTACAACGACGACCACGCCAGCGCGCGCGAACTGTTCGAGGAAATCCTCAAGAAAGACCCGCTGCGCGTGGAAGCGTTCCACGGCCTCGTCATGGCGACTGCGCAGTCCAATGAGCCCTTGAAAAGTTTGTTGAAGAGAGTGGAAGAAGTAATTGAGGTGTGCAAAAAGCAAAAGAAGGATTCCGATGTTAGAGACTTCAGGCTCTTGATTGCGCAGATTAAAGTCATGGAAGGAGATTACACTGAGGCACTCAAGGCTTATCAGGAATTAGTGAAGGAAGAGCCTAGGGATTTTAGACCTTACTTGTGTCAGGGTATTATTTATACTCTCCTTAGGAAGAAAGATGAAGCTGATAAACAATTCGATAAGTTTCGCAGGCTTGTTCCCAAGGACCATCCTTACAAGGAGTATTTCGAGGACAACATGTTCGCTACCAAGTTCTTCTCGCAGAAAATGGAGAGGGAGGGAGCTGGTGCTAGGGGCTGAGAAAGGCTATCACTCTTGTGATTGTCACATAGGTCCTAATGAGTTTTTGTCCCTTTTCCTTATACTGATATTTGGTTCTGCTTATAATGCCCTGATTGCTCTCAGAGGGTAACTTGGGTGTTGCCATAGGTGATTATTAGTTTTTCCTCTTAATGATGGTTCGAAATTACTGTTGGTTAGGTTTTTGGTGGATATAAATAGTAGGGTTAATGAAGAGAATCTATTTTGTGCATTGGTTTTATTTTTTATGGCCTTATGTTTGATTTGGATTGTAGTCTCGGTTATGTTTTTAGCTTCTTTGCTGTGGAACTTCCCTATGTTTTGAGTGGTGGAAGAGGTTAGATAGTGGACATATATTACTTTAGCCACGGCGGTAATATAGGATGATTATAATAATATGAAATGGAACACTTTCCTTAGCAACAGTGTAGGTTTTGAAAATGGTATTTACGTTGAAAGAGACTAGATGTCTTTTGTTAATTGTGGGTAGTATTTTGTTGGACAATAAAATAAACATATTTGGAACAGAAGTATTTATGGTTGTTAATCGATAAGCAATCACATTTAGGAGTTGTTGGAGAATCTTATTTGATATGGGATTACAGCAATTGGGTTGCATCACATTTTGCTCATTCTAGTTTGTCACTCTAGTTTGGCTTTGCTGGCTAAGCTATGGATGATGGATTTGATAGTATCTTTCTGTGGTGAGGTCAAAGGTATCTTGTGAAATTACATAGGGTATTAGAAGGCCATGAACTGCTGTGGTTCATAATACTTAATTCCAGTCCTAATATTTTGGAGTATGGCCATTTTGCTTTTTCTTCGAATTATACTCAGATAATATTTTGGAGTATGGCCATTGTTTTCTGTGTTGAGTTTTAGATGTTAGACTCATCAGAAAATGACCAAAATATAGCCAACATTGCTTGTTTAGTTGGTGCCACATAAATCTGAGTGTAGCCAACTGAGTTTTGTTTAGCTAGCAGGGATGGATTCATGTCTGTGCAGTTAACCCTTTTTTTTGGAACAAAATAACTGATGTGTGACATGGCACCTTCCTGATATTTGCAAACCTATCCTATCTTGATGCTTCCTTTTCTGATTGTTGATCTCACTGGTGTGTATAGTCAGCTTAGATTAATTAGCTCCCACTGAATTTACTAATACTCTTGCTTGATCAGTAAAAGGGTGGCAATTGTGGTTTATTTTGCTGGAGATCTCTAAAAGGAGATGATGACAAGAGTTCACATTTACTTTTAGATGATGGGATTTTTTTTCGGAGCCAGGGGGACGGGGTAGAGAAATAGTATTGAAAGCAAATATATTCAAGAATTTTCGGAATTTCATGATTAGCACTTTAGTGAATTCAGGTTGAATTGACTGTGCAAACCTTCACTCTCCCTTTAAAAAAAAAAAAAAGAGGAATAAAAAAGAGAGAGAAATGTATATTTTAGGGTTATTATTTGCTTGTTGTCAATGTGATTTTCCAGGTTTAATCATAATCTAATAGTTATAGTTTCATGTTATTGGGTCAAATTGACGTGATTCTTACTTTCTGATGAGTTTCCGAACATGCTCTTAAGGTGTTTGTATGCATTATATTACGGTCATAGGGGGGACTTATAGTTTCACAACGACTGTTAACTTAGTTACCCAATTACCAGGTCTTTTCTAAATGAGGTAGGCCAATTACCTAACAGTGGCTTTTATACCATATTGTACACGGAAAAGACATTGACACGGCACATACTGATACCTGGAGTATTAGGGAAAAAAAAGTTTTACTAGGGCCAAGTGGCTTGAATGGGAGTATTTACAGGTTGAGTCTAAGTTTCTGCTAATATCATCACCTTTTGTGCAATCATGATATTATTCTGATTTCCTTGTTTTTTTCATGGGTATTAATTTGCCACATGTGGTCAGTTAATATTTAATAGATTTTTGAGCATATCATTGTCAAAATAAATACTTGACAACTTTTCACGAGTATGATAGCCATCAGATTACCAATGCAAGCTTTATCATGTTAGCTCACATCTTGGTCCTCTCTGCATCTGTTCAATTAGATTAGTTGTTTCCTAATGCATGTTTTGTCTTAAGTATACGTGGTTCTGATTTATTTTGTTTTCATAGTTTATAATGTGGTTTAGTAGTGCGCCTTTTACAAACCTTGCTCATGAGGGTTGCGATGAGAAAGAAATCATTTGTGTTCAAGAGTGAAAGGAGGATGAACATCATGGAATCTCGAAAGTCCCAATGTTACCTGTAGCCTGTAGGAGTGTTAAATAGGTATAATTTTATGTGTTGGCCCGTGGAATTGGAGGTTAACCAATGATGCCATTACGAATGTTAGACTGCTGCTTCCTGCGCCTTCGTATTTTGCTTCCTGTGGCTTTCCGTAATGCGTAATGCTATGAGGCGCAGGAAGTAAAATATGGAGGGGCAGAGTGTGAAAATGGGTATAGTTTGATGGGTCGGACACAAATGGTCTGAAATATATATTTCAACTTGTGGTTATGTTGAGAAATTTTAACAGCCTGAATGTGTTTTGGCCCATCTTGGCTTGATCTGATCGAAAAAGTTACCTTTATTTTTTAAAAAGTATTTGTTTTAGCTTTTGAAAAATCTGAACTAGAAAAAAAATGTGAACATAGTGGGCTTAACCCTCTCATCCAGGACGACCAGGACATACACTAAACTCAAATTCAAAACTTTGGTTAAAGTTTAGGTGGATCCTTTTCTCTCCATTGTGAGAGTTCTATTGCCTTCCTTCTCCCTCAGTATCACAATTTACCTTTTTCTCTAGTCACAACTTACACCCGCCTTTCATTCCTCCCTCTTCAACAACCACTGTCATCCTCCCCCGTCTTACGACAATGAATTTTTAGGGATTAAAAGTAAATATATTCTTGCATAGTGATTAAAAACATATTTAACACTTTTTGAAGTTTTTGAAGCATATACCATTCATTATGTCACTATTTAAAAAAGAAAAGGCATAAAAAACTGTAGCTTCCTACATACAGACATACAAAAAACGGTTTTTTGTGTTCATAATTATATGAAACTACTTGCATAAAATGACAATTGCACTTTGTTGAAATCAATTGGTATAATGTAAGTATGTAACTCAAAAAAATTGCTCATGATACTATTCTTATTCTCGAGTAGAGCAACTTCTTGCATTTGCAATAATTTGAATTTGAAGCACTTAAAACTCCTTCCCTTTCTAGAAGGTTTATAAATGAAAAGCTGGCAATAATGGGTAGACAATGGAAAAGTCACAGCGACAACGGATAAAAATAATGGTCCTAAAGGATAAACAAAGAGAGATAACAGATGAAGCTACCCATGCAAATAGACTCAAACCTATCACACTTCCCAAAGAGATAGAATGTGGAATTGCGGCTGGATGGAATACTTTCTACAAAGTGAGTTTCGGCATATGGAATTAACTTAATTAATGTGCATCTCACAACATTACATTTCAAAATTTGTTCTAGTATTATGGAGCTGATTAAGATAGTTAACATAGCTCTATGGTGTCCCAGCTCCTAATTGAGCCATCTCAAATGGGTATCATAGTCTCAGGTTTCTCATTAAAAAAAGTTTCTAATATTGTTGATTCGGTGTCGTGACTCATGAGCAAATGTCCCAGTTTAATTGCAGTACCTACCAATTTAGATCATATTCTTAGTCAAAAGTTCATTACCCCGTTCAAAAGTCATAATTGTTTGGACCTACATATAACTTTAATTAAGGAAAAAAAATGATAACTCTAGGTGTTGGGGACAAACAATGATCTTTTGTGATGATGTCTTTTCCTTTGGATCCATAGGGACGACCCTGAAACCAGAGAAACCATAAAATATGAATTTCTGAAGCAACGCGGAGTATTATCTATTCAATTATTATAAATTTGTTCAAAGTGATTTTGAAAAAAAAAAATTAAATAATTAAAATTGATAAAATTGTGTGTTTAAATTGATTTCAGTTACACATTTTTTTTATTAAAACATAGGCCACGACATGGTCTGTTAACCACCAATTTGTAAGCGGTGCTGGTAATATTAGTCTAACAATTACGTTTTCAACAAACAATTTAAGTTGTCCTCATATATTTTGTCTAATCATTCCTGCCTCTTTAGCTGAAGAAGCTTTTATTTAGAAAATTAAAACTACAACAATTGAATTATTGACTATTTAACAATTTAAAAAACTTGATTTATTATGAAATAAAGGCATGACTGGTTTTTTATTTTCAATATAAAGGTGAATGTATACATTATGCGTATTTACTTACGCGTTTAAGACATTTTTTTATAGATATTTTCACATCAAAATATAAAAAACACAACATCTTGACGTTGATCAAATGCCATTAGACGCTAAATCAAACATTCCTATTTCTTGTAGTTTCGCTTTATCATATAATAATGTGATCACAATATTTTACCGATTCCCCAATCACTCTTAATTAAAAGTGCACTAAATGAAGAGGGAAAAAAAGTAAAAGGATAAAGGTGTAGGGGCATGCACTTGGTGCCGAGTTCGTTGTTTGCCTTTTTGACTTGCCTGTGTACAATTCAAATATTCATCGATCATTACGTCTATATGCTCCCTATCTCCTTTTGTAGTTTCTTCGTCTTCCAACATTACACACATATATAGACCTTGATGTAAAACTGTTAAGGTCAATAACACTCATAAGCCATAGATACTTGCACATATTTAAAACTTTATCTTTACATTGTGGGAGGAGCTTAAGTAAATAATTGCATTTGAATTAAGCAATTTATATATGCACACAATTATGTCGTGTCTTTGACCGTCAATGACATTGTGGAGAGGCAATGTCTCTTATGAGTTGCCCTGTGATCAAGTAAAATGGCATGTCTGTCCTAATAAATTTTACAATTATTTTTTTTGACAATATGACTCAAAATTAAAATTCTCAAGGACCAATAGCATGTAGCTTGCCACATCGATCATCATTATTATTCGTGGCCATATATGTACTTATTTTATTTTATTTAATTTCTGGTCAAACATGTAAGTAAGAAAATTTAATGTGACACCTGTACTAACAAAATCAAAACTTATCTGGTTGTTACATTTTCTTGTGTGTTGTGGGTGCAAAATTTACATGCTTGGAAATGAAATAAGAAAATTTGAATAAAAAAGGTGAAAAAACAATGAAAAGCTCTAAAGACTCTAAGAGTAAAGACATTTTGCATAGCTAAAGTGTCGTGGCACAGCACAAACCCCTACGACGAATGACGACTCGAGCTACCTCCCGAAAACAAAAACAAATGAGTACCTCAACTTCACAACACACAGCACAATAAAACAAAACCCATAAGATTGGCACCAGATCCGTGACTATAAGCTCAGTAATGCTTTTAAAATTCAAGATTCTTTTGCTTCGAGACATGCATTTCATAGTCAATTTTGTAGTCACCATCATTATCTTGTTTGTTTATGTTTAATAGATGCGAAGGGTGCTACAAACAATAAATTTTATCCAATTCCGTAAAAGTAGCCTAAAATACGGTTTTTGATAGAGCTGAAGTGACAACTGACAAGCACTTAGATGGGAGGTAAAAAAACCCGGTATTATGCTTAAAAAATCAACTTCCAACAATTACATCACATTAATATCTTAAGTATTTGAACCCATATCTCTTGAACTATAGGTTAATTAATCCCATATGTGTGATGCAACTTTGACTTATGCCTAACAATGTTGGCTTAAATTTGATGAAAGTAATAAAGCCGTATAATCGTATTTCTTAAACTATTTAAAGTACGTGAATGCATTAGTAACATGTATCTAGAAAGAAGAAGAGTACATTTACAACCAATTTTAAGCACGTGTAAAATAAGGCATTCATGTGGGAAAAACATTTTTATGATAGTGTATTTTCTTACAAACAAAGATTGTTATAATAAATGAAGACAGCATATACACTTAGCAGAATTGAAAAAAGATTGAAAATGTTTTGACGCATTTTACAGATTTTGTCTTAGATATAGATATTAGTACTATTAAAATGTTGGCTTGCATAATTTGAAATGGATCCTGTAGTATACACACAAATATTGTGTGGGTATTCTTCATCTATGCAAATGTATATATAAAGAAACTAAACACGAAAAATATATTTAAACTAAAATAAAAATAGAAGGACATTTTCTGCACCTCTTGCTATTTATGAAAGTTGACCCTGATTCCAATGAGTTGAGTGTTGAGCACCGTTAAATTCATCCCAAAATTTACCAAGCAGAGGAAGAACAAGCACTGTCCACATCTGAAAGCTGTGAGTACCAACGTGGCACCACAGGAATTCACCACGTGTCGTGTAGCATGGACGGAGCATCACACTCCGGTGTCAGTGTATCGGAATTTGAAAGTTAAAAAATGAACACTATTTGTATTGACTATCTCATCCCATCACATTTCTATCTCTTCACGTTTTTACCCTACACACAGTTTCAGTTTTTGCGTACCAACTAAAATCAATCACCTCTCACAATTCAAGATCTGTGCATTTTCGGTTGTTATTTTTCATTCTTCTTTCCACTGTGCTCACTCGCGCCTTTTTTTTTTTCTTCTTTCTTTCGGTTTTCTGAACAACACACATCTTAGGATTTCGTGGTCTCATTCTCTTTCAACCTTCCCGATAATATTCTCAATCTCCATTTACTTCCATTCCACGCTTCTTTCACCACTATTATCATACATTGCTCTCTCTCTCTCTCTCTCTCTCTCTCTCTCTCTCTCCGACTTTCCCGCTTCTTGAACCGATTTGCAACTTCACTTCAGCTACATTTTTGGACTAATTAGAGTTTTCAGATGCAGAGACCTAAAGGTAGTGGATAAAGTCCTTGCTTACTCTATTTTTTTTTTTCTTTGTAAATGCGCTTTTGAACTGCTTTCTAGCTTTTGATTATAGTGCTATATGTATAATAATGTTGTTTTCATTCCATCATGAATTTCTAGTTTTATCATGTCTTGTGGTTTTTTTGTCCATTGATCATTTTCCAAAGTGTTTTTTGTCTTCTCTTTTTCTCATGCGTGCGTAATTGCGCATGAGGATCTTCTTCTCACACTCTTTCAATTACTACTTTTTCCAAAGATTGTGAGCAGCAGTGTGAGTCTCTTTTAGTAATTCAAACAACAATTTCAGCAATCACTTATTAATTAATTAAGCCTGCACCTAAATCTTTCACTCTAATCTTGTTGTTGAATTCATTTTCAGGAAGCAAGCAGGTTCATAGACATAGAAAACTTCAGAGTTTTCCTTCTGATTCAAGTTCTTGCGGTGATGGAGTTGCAGATGAAGATTCAGTGAGTTTTTTATTTTTTATTTTTATTCCTTTCTGATTTCGTCTCTAGGCACTTGTCCACGATTTACTTCGTTGCATTTCAGAATCCGAACTAGATTTTCTTAATTGAATGTATTATTATATTCACATTAACACATTGCATTACGTATACGTTATATACATGTGTGGGGGTCCGTTGTCTAATAAAGAAGAAACAAAGAAACTGATTGTCGTGAGCAAATGCATTGATTTATGCAGAATTCATTTCAATTGGGGTGGAGATCTTCAAAACAATCGTTTGGAACTCCCATGAAGAAGTTATTAGCAGAAGAACTGTCCCAAGAAACTGAACCCAAAAGAAGAGGTCCTGGTGTCATAGGTAAATTAATGGGTCTTGATGGGCTTCCATTGCAGTTGCCTACATATAAGCATCAGAAGGGTGTGCCAGAAAACACTATAAAAGGGACAAGACAGGTGGCAAAAACTCGAAGCAGTGGTACATTATCTGGCGGTCGATTGTCTAGGAGAAGCTCAAAGCATCAGCAAGAGTTTAAGGATGTGTTTGAGGTCTCAGAGATCCCAAAGATAGCGAGCTGTAGGTATTCATTGCAAGGATCCGTAGGGTTGAAGATCACCGATGCTGAAATGTCATTTGGTGAACAGAAGTTCATGGATGCCAAACGCCGAGCAACTTATCAGGATTTACAATCTTCGCAGGATTCCCATGATACACTTGAGATTCTAGACTCTAACCATGATCTTCTGCGAAAATACTTTAAGAGGCCAGATTCTTTGTTTAAAAGGCATCTAGATGATCTGCAAGCTGCCCCTTCCCAATCACATTTTGGTCACGTTGAAGGTACAAAATCATCAAACATAGTGAACTGTGAACACAATGACTTCAGCCAGAAGCCAGATAAGGAGATGAAATGGTTGAATTACAATAGATCTAACCAGAAGCATGATGATAGTTATTCTTGTCATTTTGTCAGAAGACATGCTATTCACAGTTCAGCCAAATCATCAAGGAATCAGTTTAAGGGAAAAAATGTGCCCGATGCAGTCCCAACAAGGATTGTTGTACTAAAACCCAATCTTGAAAAAGTGCAAAGTCCTACCAAAATTGGTTCATCACCTTGTTCTCCACATGCTTTCCTGTCTCAATGTGGAAAGCAAGCTGAATTTTCAGACATCAGATTTAGGGACACTGGACTGAATCAAAGGAAAAATTTGACTGCTAAAAGTATTCTTGTTAAGATCGCGAGTCACCTCGTAAAATCGTGCGACTTTACGATCCTTGCAGCGTCGGGCGATCTGGATCGCAGGTGAGATCGTTCGGGAGCAAGATCGGAGTGGGATCGCGAGTTTGATCGCGGGATCGTGGGATCTGCGATCCCGAACGATCCGAGCTTCCATGCAGCGCCGCGACTTCCACTGCTGTGCGGCGACCTCCACTGCTGCACCGCAACCTCCCCTGCTGCGCCACGAGCTTCCCTGCTGAACCAGGAGCTCCACTGCTGCGCCGCGGAGGGTGGAGACATGGAAGAAGAACGCGAGGGAGTGGCAGTTTTCGGTGGAGCAGCATCGGACTCTGGAGACGACACCGGAGATTGTGCGACGGCGGAGAAGAGGAACATCGCCACGAGCAGAAGAAGGAGTGT
>PYAF01001177.1:2055727-2072862 GCA_007407185.1 Glycine tomentella
TATATTATATTATGACTTATAAATTTATATATGAATCTAGGTTTGTTTCTTTATTTATTTAATTTTTTATACATAGAGATTCTATATAAAAATTTTAGGTACTAAAGTAGGATCTCGATCCGATCCTACGATCCCCGATTTACGATCTTTCATCCCCCCTTCCGATCCTAGGTAAAATCTCGATTTTAACAACCTTGGAGGTGATTGAGATATAGGAGAAGTTTTAGGATGGAAAGTTCAAAATTCAATTAGTTTCTTGTTTAATATGTGGAAACAAAAGTAATTAAAGTGGGGAGGAAACGTTTAAACTTTGCCAAGATTAGTAGCATGAGTTTGGATATTTCTTCTAATAGTATATTACCACTTAAACCAATTGCACGTCCACTAGAATTACCCTGGGACCTAAACCAAAAAATAACATTGATGAAACAAGATCTTGACGTATCAAGGTTCAAGGGTGCTGGACATAAATATATAATTGTCAATGGTTTCAGGATGGCAATAGCAACGTTGCACCTGCACGTGTGATAGGATCATCAAGAGCAAAATAACATTAGGCCCACCAAGTGTGAGATCGGTTACATGGATCAAACAAATCATTGAATTTGCTTAAAAACTATAACAAGTAATCTTGATGTGTTGTTTCCCATTGTTTTGTGACGTTGATATTAGCAGCTTAGAAAATTGGGTGTGAGCATATGACATCTTCCTTAATTTTTATCTCAATTTCTCTCTTGTTTCTTAATTTTTATCTTAATATATATATATATATATATATATATATATATATATATACTTACTCCACTCAAGTGAATAGGAAAATAGCTTAATGCTAATG
Organism: Glycine tomentella; assembly: GCA_007407185.1. NCBI lineage: Eukaryota > Viridiplantae > Streptophyta > Magnoliopsida > Fabales > Fabaceae > Glycine > Glycine tomentella. The sequence continues at coordinate 2,056,566 of PYAF01001177.1, forward strand.
GCTATCTTTAATGTTTAAATTTAGAGTTAATCTCTTTTCTCAATTTTTCAATTAAAATTACATCAAAGAAGTCATATATTTAGAGATAATACATTGTTTAGTCTTGATACAAATTTATCCTTGTACAGAAGTCTTTAGTATCATCTCTAATGATTCTCAAACTATTAATTATCTCATCATTTATGTCTTGTATAATTCAGATATAAGTCATGTAAATGTATTTCTTTGTCAAAGCTTTCCATAATACTTATCTCAGCACTCCATCATATATTAGAAAAAATCATAAATAAAAAAATTGACGAGTTTGTGACAAAAGGAAGAGTGTAGTGAATGTTTGTATCCTTAATGAGGTTTTGTCATTCTCGTAAAAGGGCAAAGGTGAGAGAGCAAAACATCATTTTGTGGAAAGGCAGAGCAAAACAGAGTGATTTTATGAGATGCAACCAACATTTCTATTGCTTTAAAGAATGACAATGACACAAAATAAGTACACTGAAATTGCCTTTAACTCCTTGTTTGTTTCATTGTGTGAAAAAAAAAAAAAACACTATCACACTGGAAAACATCTCAAGTGAACCTATTCATTTTACTTTTGGTTAACACTTACCAAGGTAAGAGAGTGAATGTATCTAAGAGCAATAAATAGTTAAATATGCCAACTTGTTGCATAATATTCAGATTATCATATAACTGCTTGCAGACTGTAGTTCCACTGTATAGCTTTGGTCTTTGGATCCCATTTTTTCTCTATTTCGTAATAGTTTCATCTTTTATATATAAAAGTTTAATTTGAATGCATTTGTATTGTCGGTGTAAAAAGTTTATACCATCAATTAATAAGAAATTATTATTGATATAATTTTTATCAAATATTATTTATGAATTTTAATAAATTTATCGTATAAATAATTTGTGATTAAATAAAAGTGTAAAAAATCTTTATCAATACATATATTATTTATCCGATATTTATATTCCACGACGTAGTACTTTTTGTATCTTTTTGCACGGGTGTCTAAATGTTTGTGATTATCATTGCTGCCATAATAATATATAATATTTATCTCTTATAGTAATCATTTTGTGCGGAGTGCAACACATGCATACGGGTGCAGACATGTTTTGGAATGACTTGAAGTTCTAGCGACATGAAGTTCCCATTTTATGCGCTGGCTTGAATTAGATAGATAAAAAAATTGAAAGAGGCACATTGAATTAGGTTAATTCTCCGTTGCCCTGTTGGCTTGTTGGGCATGGCCTACAGGTTCAGTATTTACCTACTAACAAGCACTTGACAGAAATACTTTTTAGAACATTGAAAACTTAGATGTCATGAAACAGCAACATTGAGTACTTGCAAGTTGCAGCAGTTTCATGTGTTCATTACAATTTGTAATTTATAAAAAAAATAATGGTATAAATGAAAGTGTAAGATACGAATTGACTGCAGATAATGTTCAATGTTTGTTGATGCTAGTAAGCAAGAAGCAAAGTCAGTGCCATTTCCAATGTGGTCAAATTCAATATTATCACCATTAAAGTTCACAGTGCTGTTTTCTTCAGTAAGCTAGAAAAGTGAGATGTAAATCATATGACTAATGTAACAAATGAAAATTGGTAGAGTTGAAAGACGTGTGTGTTTGAATTACTGGTTTCGCGACTTTCAAAGCATGTTAACAAAGAAGTATGTCTGTTGTTGGATATTCAACAGACGTTTGAGGGTTCTAATGTCAAAACAAATACATCCCATGAATCCATGATTTTTTCCTTTATCTAAATCTTCTTATCTTTTTAGGTCAGTTTGAGTAATTAAGGCAGTTAATTTAACAAAAATGATGCAACAACCCAAATTTTGTTTTCATAAAGTTAAGTCTTAGGAAAGTAGAAGGAAACTAGAAGAGCATCAAATTTGCATGAACATTTGATGCTGGGCACATGAACTGTGCAACTTGAACGCAATAAAGGCCTTCTATAGAGGAAAATCAAAACACAACACTATAAGATTCTAATGGAACAAATTCTGCCAGATAGTAAACCATTTCGAATTTTGCTTTCTTGTGGACGGCTGAGACGCAAAATCACTTTCTTTCTCCCTTTCATCAACTCTAGAAAGAAAATTCCCTTCACAAAACCATGGAATCAGATGCTTCTATGACTTTCTTCCTCCTCTTTTCCTCCTTACTTTGCCTGCCTCCCCAATTTTGAACGATGGCCAATCTTCTATACCCACCATTAAAAATTCTCTCTTTCTTTTTCCGCTTTATTCCAATTTCTCTTCAATTCCAATCCCCCGAAAGCTTTTAGAGATAGACCAAAGCTTTTGTTTTCGGTTACAAGATCCACCAATATGTGCGCGGTACGACAGGATAAGCTAGTGGAGGCATACCTTAAAATCTGAACCAAATTATAAGGAACTAATTGTTAGCAACAAGAGACTGAGGACAGCAACAGAGGCATACACAAGGCCCAGTCTGGAAGGCCCATCAGAGTCACCAAACGCCCAACACATCTTGAAGATTTTGTCTAGCTAGCATATCTCGAAAGATCGACAACCGTTTCTAAAATTATTCCTTTTTTGCATTTGCAAATTCTGTTATTCCTTCGTACTGCAATTCTGTTATGCAGTGAGCCAATGAATGACCACATGTTTTGTGTATAAATACCTCCTATGGAATAATAAGAAGGAAGCGAATTTGTCCATTTAAATTGTCTTTAGCATAGTAAGGAGGCTACCCTGGCCTTGAATCCAGGGAGTATAGTTTAAATCCTAACAATTTTGGTCCGACCTGCTATGGCGGAACACAACACTCGCGAAACCACCATCGACCGCCTGGAAGAAGTCATTTCTAGTCTTAACATGAACCAAGACTCCCTTTTCGACAAACACACAGAACTCGAAAGTAAAGTCGATACCATTCTGGATCGACTCAATCACCTCACCAATTCTACCAAGCCCATAACCCCTTCCCACCCACGACCTCACCTTAAACTTGATGTACCTCGTTTCGATGGCCATGATCCAATGGGATGGATTTTCAAAATTTCACAGTTTTTTGATTATCAGGAAACCCTCGACGAAGAACGCATCACCGTCGCCTCCTTCTACATGGACGGCCCTGCTCTCAGCTGGTTCCAGTGGATGTTTCGTAATGGTTTTCTCCAGTGGTGGATCCAGAAAATAAATCAAGGGGGCACTCAACAAGTTCAAATACATATATAGAAAAATAATTACAATATCATCCTTCTAGGCCTTATTTTTTGAAATTCTTTCATAATTGCCTTATTATCAATACTTTCAAATACATCTTTTTCAATATAAGGCACTAAACAATCATTTAACCATTCATCCCCCATCCGATTACGAAGTGCCGTCTTGATGTATTTCATAGCTGAAAATGCTCTTTCCACAGATGTTGTTGCTACAGGTAAAGTTAATGCTCACTTTACAAGTAAATAAACCAAAGGATACACAATATATTTTTTCTTTTCAACCATCCTCTTGGCAAGATCAGCTATTCCTTGCAAATTCAAAAAATCAGGATCATTTTGCACATCAACGATATACGTGTCGAGCTGATATTCGAGCATAACAAAATCATTCAAATCAAAATCTGAAGGATAAAAGCCAGCAAATTCACACAACTTATTCTTGTCAAATGCCGAGAAAGAGTTGCACGGATTTAAACATGACATGCATTGCAGCAAATTCGAACTAATTTCACTAAAAAGATCATTCAACTCTTGAAGTTGAGTATCTATCACTGCATAAAATATGTCAACCTTAAAGTGATGCAGATGAGTAACTGGTCCTCTACGTTTTGCTCTCCCTTGTAATGCAAGTACACTTCCCATATCAGGGATATCTATATCATGTTTTATACAAAATTCAGAAGTCTTCTGACATAGATTATCCCACCCGTTATCTCTCATCTTCTGTAATAACACCTTTGAAACTTTTACAAGAGTCATAGCATTTACAATATCTTGATCTTTTCTCTGAAGTGCTTGTGACAACTCATTCGTTATTGCTAAGACCTTGATCATCAGATTCAAAAGTAATACAAATTCAAAAGTTTACATACGCATCATAAGGGCATAGGCTTCAGACCTTTTTGCATGTATAAGGGTTGTATCGTCTTTTATAGTTTCTAACACATCAAGCACAGGATCATTTCTTGATTCAAGTCTCTCCCTGATTGAACATCATCGTTTGCAATACTTTTGACTATCTCATCAAATTGCTTTTCTCTCAAAATATCTGCTCTTTTGCAAGAAGCACCAATTGCATTACACACCAACGGTATAAAATTAAAGAAGTCAGTCAATGCGTAAACCTTTTTTGCACAAGCCACTAGAGCTAACTGAAGTTGATGTGCAAAGCAGTGAACATAGTAAGCAGAATTATTTTCAACTAAAATCAAGCTTTTCAGACCACTGAATTAACCACTCATATTGCTTGCGCCATCATAACCTTGACCACGAATCTTTGTCAAGCTCAAGCCATTTTTTGCAAAAATTAACTCAATCGTTTCTTTAAGTGAACTAGCTGTAGTATCTGAAACATGAACAATACCAAGAAAACGCTCAATAATGTCACTGTTGCAATTCACATATCTTAAAACAATGGCCATCTGTTCTTTAATTGATATATCACGAGCTTCATCAACTAATATAGAGAAGAAATTATCCCCAATATCTGAAATAATAGCTCTGGTAACTAAACTAGCAGCAGCATTAGTAATATCTTTCTGAATTGAGGGAGCTATCATTTTGAGATTCTCTGGGACATTATTCAAAGATACATTATTTACCTCTTCATTGCTTTCACAAAGGAATTTTACAAGCTCCACAAAATTTCCCTGATTCATTGAAACATCTGTCTCATCATGTCCCCGGAAAGCCAAACCTTGTCGTATAAGATATCGAACACATCGAATAGAACCATTCAGACGAATACGATAATCTTGTTTGGCTTTGTCAGAAATGTCAGACACAACAATGTCAATATGTTGATTTTGATTCATCAAATCTTTGGCAGCACTGAAGCACAACTTATGAATGCTTCCACCTTTACCAATATGTTTATGAAGCCGTTGTTTGTCCTTCCATTTGCTAAACCCTTCTCCCACAAATGAATCATGACCACCCCTTCCATCACCATGCTCACAACTAAATAGATAACAATGCAAGCAAAATACAGCATCTTTTGATTCACTATACTCCAACCAAGTGTCAAACTCATTGTACCATTGAGGATTAAATCTACGCATTTTACCCCCAATTAAGGATTGAGGAAAGTTGTCAAGTTTTGGTTGACAAGGACCATTCGTTAGATAAATTCTTCGAATCATTTCTCTTTCTTGACCACTCTTCGCAATGCTCATAATAGGAAGTCTTTTACCCGGATCAGGAACATACAAATCATTTTCCTTTCTTGAACACTCATTTGGTTTATCTTGAACTAAATCAATAGATGAAGAAGATTCACATCGAGAACGTTTAGCACTATTACCACTTGACTTTGTAAAAAAAGAACCTAAATATCTTTCCATCCTAAAAAATGGCAAATGACAAAGAATCATTAGAACAAAGGAGAATAGGCTAAGGTGGGTAACTAGAATAAAGCAAAGCATCAGGTACTGAGTAGCAAAAATTGCAATGATACTAAGTAGCAAAGCATTAGAACACAATATATTAGCATCATTGGCATAGCATAAATTGCAATGATACTAAGTAGCAAAAATAATTGGGAGAGGCCATTCGAGATGATATTGAAATTAAATTGAGAAGATTAAAAAAAAATCACATCATGCAAGATAAAACAAACTTCCCTTGGTATTATTGCAATTTGCAAAGATAAAATTTACGTTCCTATTGGCAGACAAGATACATAGCCAAACTATCTCTTTCACTTAAAAAATGTGCATAATTTCCCCTGTATTGTTTGACAATAGAAATTGGCAAAGTTGAAGTTTTCAACTTATTAATCTATGTATAATAGCAACAGCTTTGTGGCCCATTCACTACTTTGTTCTTGTTCTAAATTGATAAAAGGTGCACTGGATTTCCAAAAATGTCTTCTTCAATTTGCACTAACAATTACAAAAATGTCTTCTTCAATTTGCAGTAACAATTACAAAATGTCATTAGTTTTACTTAAAATACATGGCCAAAAAGAAGACCTTTTAATTTTAAGTACGGGTATTCACAGCAAATTTGATATATAAACAATCCAAATATGAAGATTTATGCAATTCAATTATCTAAATATAATAATATTTAGGGCTTTCTTTTAAGAAGGTTCAATAAGAATAGCAAACTACCTCTGTAACATCAACAGTGCGCAGAACAAGGCCCTTAACAGATTTGAAACAATAAACAAGCCCCTAACAGTGCGCAGAAGTGCAGAACAAGCCCCTCAAAAGATTTGGAAAAATAAATAAGACCCTAACAATGCGCAGAAACGGAAGGTCAGAAGGTGTACCGTGTGCCGTGAGGTCGGCGGTGTCGCGGTGGCCGACGATGGGCGGTGGGCGATGGCTAGCAGAGCAGAGGCGTAGAGGCGCAGAGTAGAAACACAATGGAGACTAGAGAGAAGTGGAGCGCGTGGTTCTGTGGTTGTGATATAAATCTTATAGATATTTTTTGTAATTTTTTTTAAAAATAAGGATATAATAGTAACTTCATCTCAAAATTTAAGGAGGGGCACTTGCCCCCCTGTGCTATACGTAGATCCGCCAGTGGTTTTCTCACTTCATGGTCCACTTTCCTTCTTGCCCTCGAATCCTGTTTTGCCCCCTCCTTCTACGACGACCCGAAAGGTGCTCTGTTTAAGCTTTCTCAATGCGGTACAGTCAATGACTATCTGACTGAGTTCGAAAGACTTGCCAATCGGATCGTCGGGCTCGCCCCTCAATTCCTCCTCAGTTGCTTCATTTCTGGTTTTTCCCCAGAAATCTGTCATGAGGTCCAAGCATTACAACCCATATCCCTACCCCAGGCCACGACACTTGCCAAACTCCAAGAAGACAAGCTCAATGATCACCGTCGCAACTACAAAATCCCCATTACCACCTCTTCTAACCCTCCTTACCAAACATCTTCGCCCCTTACTGTGTCCACTAAGCCCAAGACCCCATTTGTTCAAAGAACCCCCGAAGAAATGGCCTTTCGTCGCGAAAAGGGCCTCTGCTACAATTGCGATGACAAGTGGAGCTCCAACCACCGTTGTAAGAGTTGCATTTTCCTTCTAATTGCTGAACCCAGCGAACCCGACACCCAACCCATATCCCCTTCATCTGAAACCACATAGCACTCCCCTCCTCACCCAGTGACCGATCCAAACACACAACCCACCCCTCATATCAGCCTAAACGCACTCTTTGGCTTTCCCGCACCCAAAACATTTCGACTTTACGGCACCATCAAACACGCTCGATTTATTGTTTTGATTGACAGTGGTAGCACCCATAATTTCCTTCAAACCCGCGTGGCAAAATTTCTTCACCTTCCCACTGAGGACACTCCTCCACTCCGAGTGATGGTCGGTAACGGCACAATTTTAGACTGCCACCAAATTTGTCCGGCAATCCCCTTACACATGTAACAATACCAGTTCGAGGTAACCGTCCACAACTTACCTATCAGCGGCGTCGACGTCGCATTAGGGGTGGACTGGCTCAAACAACTGGGCCCAATTACCACTGATTACACCTCCCTGACTATGAGCTTCACTCATCAAAACCAGCCCATCCAACTTCACGCAGATGCTTCTATTGGGCCTACGGATATCACGGGCCCACAGTATAACCGACTCTTACAAACACACTCAGCTTCTGCTTTATTTCATTTGTCTGTGTTACCCATACCACCGACCTAGCCACCTGACCCACCTCCTCACCCCATACCTGCCATTGAAGCCATCCTCACCACCTTCAACATTGTTTTCCAAACACCCACCACCCTCCCTCCCCTTTGACAAATAGTTAACCACATTAACCTCCTATCCACGGTTAAACCTATCAATGTTCGCCCCTACAAATATCCCCACTTCCAAAAATCCAAAATTGAAAAACAAATTACAGAGTTATTACAAGCTGGCCTGATTCGTCCTAGTCATAGTCCATTTTCGTCGCCAATCTTGCTTCTTAAGAAGAAAGATGGTAGTTGGCGAATGTGCGTCGACTATCGTGCCCTCAATGACATCACCATTAAAGATCGATTCCCAATGCCGACAATAGACAAGTTGTTGGACGACCTTGGTAAAGCATCCTTGTTCTCCAAGCTTGATTTATGCCAAGGTTTTCACCAAATCCTGGTGGACCCTGATGACATTGCCAAGACCGCTTTCCGCACACACCAGGGCCACTATGAATATCGGGTCATGCCATTTGGGCTCTGCAACACCCCGTCAGACGGGGGTGATGTTAGCAACAACAAGACAGAGACTGAGGACAACACCAAAGGCATACACAAGGCCCAGTCTGGAAGGCCCATCAGAGTCACCAAACGCCCAACACATCTTGAAGATTTTGTCTAGCTGGCATATCTTGAAAGATCGACAACCGTTTCCAAAATTATTCCTTTTTTGCATTTGCAAATTCTGTTATTCCTTGATAATGCAATTCTGTTATGCAGTGAGCCAATGAATGACCACATGTTTTGTGTATAAATACCTCCTATGGAATAATAAGAAAGAAGCGAATTTGTCCATTTAAATTGTCTATAGATAGTAAGGAGGCTAGCTGGCCTTGTATTCAGGGAGTATAGTTTAAATCCTAATATAAAACTATAGCGAATCATATAACTTGGAATATCAAATGCATAAATGAATGCATAATGTAATTCATATAAAAATAACTTGATTACAGTTTAACATTTAAATTTAAAGAATCCGTGCATCGCTCAATTAACACTGTAATAAGGTTTGTTCTATTGCTAGAAGCTCCTTGTATTCAGGGAGTATAGTTTAAATCCTAATATAAAACTATAGCGAATCATATAACTTGGAATATCAAATGCATAAATGAATGCATAATGTAATTCATATAAAAATAACTTGATTACAGTTTAACATTTAAATTTAAAGAATCCGTGCATCGCTCAATTAACACTGTAATAAGGTTTGTTCTATTGCTAGAAGCTCTTTTTCCTTTCTTTTGGTAAGCTATTCCTTGAAGCACGTCGAGCCCGGAGTTGCTAAATCGTAACAGGCCATCGAGTGACAAGCCCAAGTAGTGTAGGCCTCTGTTCTTTCTGAAGGTACTCACGCTCGTCCAACTTTCATTTGTTTGCTGTTAAAAAGATTGAATTTCTATCGTATCATTGGATGTATGATAAATAAATAAATTTCCAAATATTTTTTCAGATTTATCTTTTGAAATCAATTTTATTAACATTTAAACCAAACGAACATTTACAAGAGACTACTAAGACTATCATCTCCTTTAAGAGCCAACATGATTTTCAATTTATCGACGATAGTCTTTTTCCTTTGACGATTGCACACATTCAGTTTGTAACTTAAGTTAGCCTATAAATAGTAGTTTTTAACTCAACTCTCAATAAAACAACCATGTTTTATAATTCATCCATTTTTATTTTATTCTTCTAATACATTAAACTACAAACTTATTAATTAAAGTTTTAAATTAAATAATTTCCCAGTCAAAAAATTAATAAATAATTTCAAAATGTCAGTCTATAATAATCATTCAATGATACTATAAAATTAAATTAAACACCTCCAGAGTTTTTCTCTCATCATCGTCATTTTTTAAAAGCGTTATGTTCAAGAACTTATTAACAGACTTTAAGAAAATAGAAATTAATGTGCTGAAAATACTAATATTTTTAAGAGAAGTACTACTCTTAATGGGTTTTGAACAATTATTACAAGACTCAATAGATAACACCGTCTAATTCAATTAGCTGAATAAAATACATAAATTATTATAAATTTTTAGATATTTATCTTCATTCTTAGGAATATAAAAAAAACTCAACAGAGAACATTTATTACATGTATCAAACCTAATGTTTTTCCTATCATATCGAAAATTTGATTGGTTTCACTGATCACCATTAACCTTTATGGCCACCTTCCATAGAAAGGACGGGTATATTTTTTATGGAATAGAATTATATATAGAAGGGTTGAAAATCTAGTTTGTGGGGAGCTCCACAAACTGATTAAAAAGATCGACTACGAAATGAAAAAGACCAGCTGGGGAGCCATTTTTCATAAACTTTTATATAAAACAGGAAAAGAAGAAGGCAAATACATCATATTAAATGTGCACCAAATCTGTGGACGTAGCGTAGTAGTTTGTCAAAACCGGTGGAACCCATTTGATAGAAATACAATTCGAAATAACTTGTAGTTATTCATCATGGACGCTAACAAAGTGGTGCATGCACATGCCAATGATCCCATTGCATTCAAGCTTTCTTAATTTTTCCTTACCTGCTTAATATATATGTGCTTACACTTGCCTCTTAATTTGGAATATGAAGGACGGAAACTTGGAGAAGTTCTTCAATATATTGTGTATGTTACTTAAAAAATACAATTTATTAGATTAAGTACTTAATAAGGTTTAAATTAAATTACAAAAATTGAAAATATATATCACTCCGGAATATTAGAATTTTTATGCAATTTTTAATTTCAGAATGCATATGATATATATTATATATACCAAACCTCAATATCAATTTCTCCATGTTGTCATTGTCAGTATAGGTACATCACATGCACAGTCTCATATTTGGCGCATGAAATCATCTTTGACAAAAATATTATTTTTTTGTTTTTGTTTTTCTAACTTTTACTCCTAGACCTTTCGTATTATTTTCCCTTTTCACGTTTCCCCCCCTCAATTAATCAGATTATTTTTCATTATTGAACGAGGCATTGAAATATCAGTATTTGAAATTAATATGTAAGTTTGAAAATCACATGAGCCAATGATAGGTTATTTTCTGCATCATTTTATGATTGTCTTATACACCAGCACTCTATATATATATATATATATATATGTGTGTATGTATGTATGTATGTATCACATTAGTACTTGTTCGAGGACCATGCTGGGTATATTGCAGACTCGTTTGTGCTGTGTTGTGGCTCTCGTTATATATAAGGTGGAGTCATGTGCAATGTTGAAAACACACTTGTAGAGGGGATGACATCGTGGAGGGGCAATTCCTTTTGGTTGATGATTAAATTATGGTTTTTTCCGTCTGTTTAGGGACTTGCATGATAGTTTGAAAATCACAATCCTTGCTTTGAGTAAACAAAATAAACGTGTTTTTCTGGTCAAATTAATCAAAATTTAGTTTTTGATAGTTGTGAGGTCTTATTGCTCTTAATGATCACTTATCTATTTTTTTTTTTGGCTATTTATGTTTCTATTTTTTTACACCGAACATCATTTGTGAGTTTTGCGAAAGAGCCTTTTGCCCAATTTATAAAATTGTTTAAACAGATATAGGATTAATATTTTTTAAAAAAATAATTAAATTTCAAAATAAAAATATATTTAAGTATATAATTATATTTTGAATTCATAGTGAATAGTTTAAATTGTAATATATGGTTATTTTAATTATTAAAAATATAGATAGAAAAATTACTGAAATGTAAGTTATATGAAACAAATGGTCTTTTCAATATTATTTTTATATATAAATAAATTATCAATCTTTAAATATTTAAAAAAGATCTATTTAACTAAGATAAGATTATTTATCGTTAATGACAAAATAAATTAAAATTAAAACAGAGACGTTTTCAACTTTTAATTATAGAAAAATTTAAAATTTATTAACTTATATAAAACTATTTTTATTAATAATTTATAAATATTAGATTATGTCTACTGTTGATTAAAAGTCTTTGAACATCCATTAAAGAAACAATATAAAAAATATTAAATTAATAATTAGTTAAAGAAAAAATTGATTTGTTTGTCTTATGAAAGTATATATAAATATATATGACACAAATGAATAATTAGTTACGTAATATGCGTGTGAGTAATTCAAATAATAAAAATGAAGCCTTAAACTTAGACTACTTGGTTGTATAAAAAATTAAAAATGGATATCTAAAACTTGTATCTCTCCATGAATAAAAAGAAGGAAAATTAGCTTGGACAAATAAGAGCAGAATGTGGACATGAAAATCTCAAATATTCTTTTTTTTTAAGGAAAAAAAAAAAAAAAAAAACAAGGCTAAGCAAAGACATGAAAATCTCAAATATTCAGCACGTAATGTGGGTGTAAAGTAAAACCTTAATCTTCTACAAATCTGTATACATCACGTGGGCTATTTTTTCAAACCTATAGACGATATTATTATGTGATTTGGTTTGGTAAGTCGTCTCTAGAAAATGGGACGAGCTTTCATTTGTATTTGCTTGACCGTAAATATTTCCTAATAGAAGCTCATTGAGGTTATCGGCTTATGGCATGCATAAATACCTATAAATCCATAATTGTCCAATTGAAGGTTGAAGTATTGTTGTTTTAGCAGAGAATAATCAAACCAAATGAAGGAGCCATGTATATGTGCAGCGTATATGTAGGCCAAATACACCTCTCTGTCACAGTTCTGTAACAAAATTTAAACTTGAGACTCAAACTTCGTTTTCCTCATCTCATTAATAATGCGTTTACTTTGTGTATATTATCCAATAAAGAAGGCCAATTACGTGCTTCAAATATTACTTTTTACTTGACCTACCAAATCTCCTTTTGGGGCCCGGGGAAGACTTTACGATTAGGAATTTACAGGCAGACACGTTTTTATTCTTAATTAAAGTATTGGCCGCTTAATTTTTTTAACATTTTTCTTTTTACAAGAGTCTGACTCTAATAGGCTATCTTAATAATTTGCTTTCATAATTCTTCTTTAATTTTAAAATTCTCATGTCTTTAATTTGTTATTATTCACGATAATAGGATATTTATTGTTAATAATAAAAATACTTGGTATTTTCTTTAATTTATTTTATTTATAAATTTTATTTAAATTTAAAAATGGCCCTATATAATACGCATACAATTTTCTATTTTAGAAACAATGATTCGATTTTCAAAATTAAGAATAAAAATAAACGTCAATCAAATATTCATAAAAAGAGTGATGATAAATTAAATATTAAAAATGCATTTTTCAATATAAATTTTTAATTTATAGTGGTGGAAAGTGTACGTCAACAACAAGCATGTGAATGTTCTGCGTATAATTGCTAGCAACTCGTTTTTGAAAGGACTTCCCACATAATCCACAATCGCAACTTCAGCTTGTCCAGCGTAATAAGGCAACGACAGTAACCTTACACTCATGACTAATCCTAACAGACGTGTTAAATATTCTCTTATTCTATTATGATTTTCCTCTTCACATGACGAAGGCTCCATTTCCATTTGATTATCTTCTCTCCATTGCTTGAAAAATAAAAATAGTTTATTAGGAGGAGCTTAATATTTTTTGTTTAATAGAAAAATATAATAAAAATTACATTTGAAATTAAAATTAAGAACTATATTGGAAGGAATAAAAAATAAAAGAAAAAATAAAAATGCTCAATATATAATATTAGGGTAAGACTTATGTATTAATGAGAGTAATAATAAATCCTAATTAAAAAATACTTTCAGTTAAGAAAAAATTCCAAAAAAAACAATTTTCGTCGAAGAATAATTCTTAAAAATACTCATGTTCAATATAGTTATGCTAAATTTCTAATCCTATAGATAGATATATACATTAGAATAACTATCTTGAATGAGATATTAAGAATATTTTTTTTCCAACTAAAGTGTTTTTAGGAGTGTGTTTTCTTAGGAAGAATAGTTTTAAGGATATTTTTGACTGCTAATTTCTTTTAATATATCTTTTTATTTTTAATATTATTTTAAAATAAATTTATCAATAAATAAAAATAATGTTACATCACAATATAAATTTTTTAACATAAATATAAAACATAATTTATATCTTGAAAAATATATTTGTTTGATATAAATCTTCAAAAATATTTATTCATTATAAGTGTCAATAATAACTACCATACAAATACTAGTACTAACATCCTCTTAAAAATGTCGATAATAATATAATTTTTATGTTAGTATTTTTTATTATTAATTTCATGATATTCAAAATCATGTTGAAACATAAATCATATTGACATTTATAATGAATATGCATTAAAAAGAGAGTATTGGGAGAGTGTTGTCAGTATTCTTTTTTTTATTATGAATTTTAACTATATAAATTTATTATATGCATTTTTCATAATTAAATACTAGATCTGTATGTGTAATATATATATTCTCTCTCCCAATAAGAAACTTCAATTCCTACCGGCTACGTACCACTTAACTTTGAGTCTTTGACATTCTATTTTCCTTCCTAGCCACCCATGCAAACCATTCAAATAAAGCCATGTAGCAATGAAGTTGATATGTAAATAACTATCATAGTGACGGTCTAATAGCACATACCTGAACCAGGCAAAAACATAGGAGAGAATTATTAAAAGTCTACATACAATAAGATCCATGAACGTTGGCCCCATTTCATCTTTGTTGAAAGAAGAGAGCGTAATTCTTTATCAATTGGCATCGCTTGTGAGTTGCAAACACTTTACTCGGATTATAGCTGGCAAAGTACGGTTTATTTTTAATTTTAAATGATTTTTTTATTAATTTTATGATATTCAAAATCATGCGGAAACATAAATCAATTGTAATTTTAATCAAGTGTGTTTTTTTAAGATAATTTTGTCAAATGTGTTGTTTATATATATAATTCAGTTTATAAGCCATAATCGAAAGTGCATGACTTGACATCAATTGCATTATGGATTTCTGATCACATTTTCCATAGGACCCTCTTATCTCTTCCTTCTTCGAGTATTGAACTTTTTTCTGAATTTCTTATCCACTTAAAAAACTTCAAAGACAAAATATTGGACAATGCTTTGATTCTAATGTAGTGTTAATTAATTGTCTAAATTTTATGGATACTCCACATTCCATAACTCTACATCGATCACTTGTGCATTTTTAAAAAAAATTAAAAACTGACTAATAATTCAATATTGAGTAAGCAGGCATTTTACTAATTTAGCTAATTAAATATGTACACATCAATAATAATTTTTTTCTGTTTCTTTTTTGTTGCAAAATTTCTTATTAATCAGTCGTGAAAATAACTAATTATCAATAAATGACTCTCTTTAAACGCTGACTCGAATAAAGAGATTTATTCCTTTATTGAGTTCCTCATTCACTCTAAAGAGTTTTATGGATCATCATAAAACTAACGTTGTATACTATGTTACTTCTATGAAATTGTAATATAAAAAATAGTAAATAAAATGATAAAATAAAATAAATGGTTGAAAAAGATAAAGTTCATTGATTTGGCCAATCTGAGGACCTGATTTACATTGTGTTTTCTACTACTAACATTGGCTAATGAAAAATACATTGTATTTTCTACTCTTTGTAATGTTTTTTGAACATATACAAGCATAAGCTATTTTCAGTGTACGTATATCAGTCGTTTTATGTGTATGTCAATTGTTTTCTGGTTATGTAAATCGTTTTCTAATAACTACCCACGTATGATAGTTAGGAGTTCATGCTTCCATCCTAGGCAGTTGTCCTGAAATCTATTCCCTAAACATTTTCTCATGTTTCGACCTCTATCTAATTAATTACACATGCAAAATAAATTGTTGTTAACTTCCACTTAGCCTTTCAAAATTATTTGCAATTGCTTACATTCAAATCTTTCCTCCCAGGGGCGGATCCAGAAAAAAATTCAAGGGTGGGCACTCAAAAGTTCATATATATATATATATATATATATATATATATATATATCCAGAAAAATAATTACAATATCATCCTTCTAGGCTTTATTTTTTGGAATTCCTTCATAATTGCTTCATTATCAATGCTTTCAAATACATCTTTTTCAATATAAGGCACTAAACAATCATTCAACCATTCATCCCCCATCCGATTACGAAGTGCAGTCTTGATGTATTTCATAGCTGAAAATGCTCTTTTCACAGATGCAGTTGCTACAGGCAAAGTTAATGCTAACTTTACAAGTAAATAAACCAAAGGATACACAATATGTTTTTTCTTTTCAACCATCCTCTTGGCAAGATCAGTTATTCCTTGCAAATTCAAGAAATCAGGATCACTTTGCAGATCAATAATATACGTGTCGAGCTGATATTCAAGCATGACAAAATCATTCAAA
>PYAF01001177.1:2072962-2116110 GCA_007407185.1 Glycine tomentella
CTTGCACCTCTTGCTTCTTGGTGTAAACTGGAGGCTAACATTTGACATCAAATTTGTAATTTCTAAAACAAACAATAATGTGCCTACCTTACTCTTTTCACTCACGTTAAATGTATAATATTCCATTTAAAACTAACTAATTAAAAGGCAGTATTTGTAAAATTGCAAAATTGACACCAAGGTCAGAAAATTCATGAGACAGCACCAAAACAATTGAGCTTGTAAGTTCCAATAGGATATTTTTTCCAGTCAATATCACTGTTACACTGCCCACATTGCCACTGGCGTAATTTGTAGCAACATTTTAATCAAATCAGGTGAAATCAAAATTAAAATCAAATTGGGGAAAACTAAAAAATAAAAGTGAACCTGGAAGCTGGAATTCTGGAAGATGGAAAGGCTGGAACTGACCACTGGGCACTGTTGTTCGTTCGCCAGAGAAGAGAAGGGCTGTGGATGTTGTTCGCCGGAGAAGAGAAGGGCTGCAGCGAAAGAGAAGGGGCCAAGGGCAGCGTGCGTGAAATAAAAGAACAGAGAAGAGAAGGCACTAATTAACATAAAGATGGACTGATATGTTGTGACCTAGTCCTAGGGTATTTAGGGGAAAATATAAAATATGAAGGGTATATAAGTAATTTCATCCGCAAATTCAAGGGTGGGCACTTGCCCCCCTTCTCCATAACGTCCGTCCGCCTCTGTTTCCTCCAACCTGATCTTTCCCGAGGTAGCTAGGTCAAATTTTGAGCTGCTTCTCAATCCAATTTGTTGCGCTAAAAGCTAGTCGCCAGAATATGCTATTTTAGTCATTAGTCACTTTTAGCATTGAGCCAAGTTAAAATTTATTTATATTGAGCCACACAGTCGATGGTCATCAGCTAAATTAATCGATTAAATATATCATTAGCCGATAACAAACAACTAGCCTCGGTGGCAAATACCAAACATTTTTTGTATCAACACTTTTGTATACAATCACAACAACAAAGTTAGAATCTTAAGCAAGTTATCCAGCAACTAGGTCCACAACGCGGGTTGTGGGCCACAAGAAAGAAAAATCTGAAATGGTAGTGAGTGGGCCACAAGCCCTCGCTCAGTCT
This sequence comes from Glycine tomentella, assembly GCA_007407185.1. Classification (NCBI taxonomy): domain Eukaryota; kingdom Viridiplantae; phylum Streptophyta; class Magnoliopsida; order Fabales; family Fabaceae; genus Glycine; species Glycine tomentella. Next base: position 2,074,060 of record PYAF01001177.1, read on the forward strand.
CCATAACACGAGTTTGTGGTCTGTCATTCGTTGAATTAGCCTATATGAGAAAGAAGCGATGTAGTTAGCTCGATCATGTTTTCCATAGTTTGCAAGGAAAAAGATTAATTACACTCCACACATAAAGGAAAATGTATATAGGAGAAGAAGAAAAAGTATGATATATGGATTACATAATTACTTTGTATATTATACACATCAGATACCAGGGCACTGTAATTATTTATTTCTTTAGTTGGAAAGTATAGAGCGACCTTTCTCGCGGTCTATTTTCTATGCTACTAGTAAAATCATTTAGGATGTGGCGTTGACTTTATTAAACTCATTATTTATGACATGTATCATGTCTAAATGATTGATGTAACTTAATTATCATGTTTTCAAAGATGACATTATCTAGCCAGAAAAGTGTGCAAAGAAGAAAAGAAGACTGGGAGTCAAGTCTAGCTAATATTTGTTATGAATAATTATAAATCTTTCTCTTTTTTTTATTTCTTTGTTTCTTATACACTGTAAATATTAAATATTTTATGACATTCTTTTTATTCACTATTAAAAAAGAAACATTCTTTGGAAAACATATCATTATTCATTTATTATTCAAATTTCAAATCTTCACATTCACTGTATACCCTACTCGTATACCGTGTGAATTTCTGAAATACTTTATCTGTAGAGTTAATTTTAGAATTTTTACATATATTGTGAATAGGATTAAGTTCATACCCAAATAGAAATTACTCTTAAAAGGTATCAAAAATTACGAGAATGTATAGAACGTGTTATATATATAAGTGAATGGAATAATCACATATACTCCTTTTTTAATATTTATGTATTACTAATTTACTGTGTCTATATATTTAAGTAATGAAAACTTAGTTGTTGTGTTTTTGGTACCGTAGGAAAATAACAAACAAGAACCAAGAAATAGTAAACGTATCGCGTCCTAATTAAGACTTTCCATAATGTCATCCAAGCTCCGAAGGCTCTACCATTGGTGAGACAACGAGACGTTACCTGCACCACACCCGGTCAAAATATCTGCACAATTAAGGGGTGGAATTAATTTTGTATAATAGATTTTATTGTTCATATAATTCAATAATTTTAAAAGAAATACCACCAATCATTTTTATATTAATTTAGAAGTATACATTTTTTTTTTACAAACACTAATTTTGCAATGAATGATTTGTATCTCTTAATTAAGTGTTCTAAAATTTAAATCTTAATTAACTTTTGAGTATAAAAAAAATTAAAAACCAAATACATATCTTGAGTTGTACTCAATATCTCTAATAATTTATCACTATTTTTGGAAGAACAACTTTATATCGATACCATCTTGAGATGAAAAAAAGCAGGTTTTCAGTAGCTTGGATCCCTCAAGCGTGTATTTGTCCAGCCAATATCTTATAAAGATCTAAATTTTTATGTGTGTGTTTGGTTCAATTAACGAACATTTCAAATTAAGCACGTTCAACCTGGTTCATAGGTGCAGTATCATTGATTGAATATTTGAATGTTCGTTTTAAATATTTAAATGGAAAATTAAACCCACCTCCAATTAATAATAACACAATAATTAAGGAAGAAATTAAAAGAAAATATATAATGCATGATCAATGTTTCAGTTTAGAAAATCCTCCAAGAGGAAGACATGAAGAAATCAAATTCTGTTTTTTAGAATAAGCTCGATACAAAAGAACAATTAAATTAACCATGATTTGTGATCATGAATTCCTAAGTGCAGTTTGGATTAAAGTTTGTAGCTAGACATACATTTGAATTAAAAATAGATTATAAACTTACGTCAGATAAAAAAAAAATACTATAATGTGATATTTTATAGATTTTTTTTTTCAAAAGTATGTTAATAAAATGAAAAAAAAAAGTGAAATTTTAGACTATTCTCATTATTTTTAGACTATTCTCATATAAAATAAATTTTAAAGATAAAAATGAAATGCAAGTATTATCATTATTTATAACCATGCACGGTTTTGGATATGAGCACGGCTATATCCACCGATTTGAGGAGTGAGAAAAGACACCAAACCCATTAATAATTTAACATCTGTCATTGCTTGTACTGTAATAAAAAAAAAATATTCTCTTTCCAAGACAGATATCACATTATAACTGAGTCGGTCAATTTTTCTGCAGAATTAAGCCAAGGATAAACTATATATATTATTCTCACTTTTCAGCAAAAAAAAAGTAAAATTTTAGCCTATTCTCACTTTTTTCTGATATGATATGTATATATGCTGACTGTTTCTGCTTATGGATTATGCATGCATGGTAACGGGTGGGAAAGGTTACTGTAGAATACTATATATTACTCTGTTTACATGAGCAGTGATGCTAACTTTGAACTTTACTCAGTTTTCACCAAAATAATTATTTTTTTTTGGACTATTCCTACTTTTTTGTGATATGATATAAATTTTAGACTATTCTCACTTACGATTCTGCTTATGGGTTATGAATGGTATTAACGGGTGGGAAAGGCTACTGTAGAATACTATATGTTAATGTTACTCTGTTTACATGAGCACTGATGCTAACTTAGGACTTTACGCCATTAAAATAAAATTTCTGCGGACAGTTTTTTTATTTATTTAATTGCGTTAACTTTTTTCCATTGATGGAAATAATATTTTAAAAAATATATTCTCCATCTGAAAGTACGTTCAAATTAGTTGTCTTACCATGCATTACATAGTTTAGATGGAAGAAAAAGGAGTGGAGATTTAGATACACTTTATTTTAAGCTATATATAGAAAAGAAAGAAAGAAAGAAAATGACAGACATAATAAATGAAATCATAAATAAAAAGAGATAAAAAAGCAGAAAATAATTAAGATAAAAAAAAACAGAAGTGGATGAGTATGATTATTGAAAAAGAAAAGACGAAATAGAGAAAGAAAAATTTAATTCTCTCTTTCTGGCTCGGTTAAATAGAAAATCAGGAAAGAAAATAAGATGATATTATAAAAATATTTTTATACTGGAAAATAATAAGCAATTGATATCTCCATTTGTAAGAGCCTAAGAGGGAAATATTAGAAACTAACTTTTCGTAAAATCTTCACAAAAGAGCTACACTTCCGTCTATATGTAGTACAACTCCCATCTTCACTTCCTTGGATCCAAAAATCAATCAAAACAAATACGACATTAATATGATGTTGCCAAGTCATAACACTACGAAAATGCCAAGTGCACAAACGTGTTTACTATTTGATGACAATGAAAGCTTTTTTTTTTAACTTATTTAAGAAATGACATTGAAAGTTACTTGCATTGTCATATGTATGGCAAAAAATAACTCAAAACTAATTACTAATTTTTAATTTAATTACCATAATTTATTATACATCCTTTACTCTTAATTATAAGATATTGTTAATTAATTTATGCATATTACAATTTTATTAATTTAAGTATTAGTATTAAATTTATTTATAATTATAAATTATAATATATTTTTTAAAAACTACTAATGTATATATGGAGAGAATAATAGTAGTAAAACTTTTCGATCTCTAATTCTTATAAGAGAAAAAAGATACTACTAATTCATAGAATTTATTATGTATTTATGGATTAAAATAATTACAAATATTTTGGTTAAAAAATAATTAATGCAAGACATAATTAAAAAATCTTATAAAAAGAAAAGAAAAAAAAAAGACTTTTTAAAAACACTTCTATTTGCTAAACAGAAAATCGATAAATAGCATGACATAATTAAATCCAACTCTTACACAACTTTTTCCCCATTCGTAAGACTTCTTAAAACTTTTCCCCCATATATTTTGACTTTAATTTAATGGTGCAAAAATCCCATTAAATAATTGATGAGAAATTTTCTCTAGTTATTTTGAATTATTCTTGCGTGGGACGCTTCTGTGGATTGTGGTGCGCTGTTAGTTTTCTTTCCTTGAAATTGTTGGCTTCCTGAAATCAACATCAATGTATCTTAATCCTCCAAGGCATGTGAGCCTCGCAAGAGAGAGACCCACTCGTAGCATTAACCATGTCCATAACAAAATGTCCTGTGAATGACCTAATCAATAGAAAGAGTAAACAGTCAAAGTACGTAGGCTCATCGAACATGAAAGGTCAATACAGGTAAAACCTAGAAAATTCTAATCCTCCTCCACAAGCAACCACTGCTTCCTCTATATATATATCCCACACTTCCAGTTCCAACCATTCATTCCTTCCCCCAGTTAAACACAGTTTGCAAATACTCAGTTGGCTTTTGCGCACTGCAATCTCGTCTTAACCCGGAATAACATTTTTGTTTTCTGCCTAAACATCCAAAGAGAGACTTCAGACTTCCAAGTTCCATTGTTCGAACCCCCTGAAAGCAAAATAACGAAAACATGAGAAAGTTGTGTTTTAACCCCAAAACGGAGTCGTTTGCTTTGGCCCGCAGTTCTCCTTCCTCGCCACTATCCTTAACCTCAAGCCCAACTCCTCCGAGGCTGAGCTTTTCCGAACCTAGCAGCTTCGACGAAGATATCTTCATCGAAGAAGCTGAGGCACTGATACTGAAATGGAACCCAGACAATTCCGCTTACGCAAAAGTCACTTCCCTCTTCTACCAAGACAAAAACGAAGCCAAACAATATATTAACTGTGTTAACCAGCTTCATAAAACTATGCATTCGTTGCTCTCTCAGAACCTTTCCTCTGAGAAACTCATCCTCGCTCATAACCTAATGCAGATGGCTATGAAGAGGCTCAAGAAAGAGTTCTATCAGATCTTATCCATGAACCGCGCACACCTTGATCCTGAATCAGTCTCCAGATCCTCTCGCACCTCCGCCAATTCCTGCGCCTCCGATTATGACGATGATTTTGCGCCTGAAGACGACGATATCCGCGCCGCCGGCGACTCTATCTCCGAAGTCGAGCATGTTTCCTCCGGCGCCATGGCCGATCTGAAATTAATCGCTGACTGCATGGTATCTTCCGGTTATGCGAAGGAATGCGTCAGCGTTTACATCATAATTCGAAAATCTATCATCGACGAAGGGATCTACCGCCTCGGCGTGGAGAAACTTAGCTCCTCGCGCGCTAACAAGATGGATTGGGAAGTGCTTGATTTGAAGATCAAGAGTTGGTTAGAGGCGACGAGGATTTCCGTTAGAACACTCTTTAACGGAGAGAGAATACTCTGCGACCACGTCTTCAGTTACTCAGATTCCGTCAGAGAATCATGCTTCGCCGAGATTTCAAGAGACGGCGCCTCTCTACTTTTCGGATTCCCTGAACTCGTTGCCAAAACGAAGAAATCTTCGCCCGAGAAGCTGTTCCGCGTGCTCGATATGCATGCTGTGGCTTCCGAACTGTGGCCGGAGATCGAGTCTATCTTTTCCTCCGATTACCACTCCGGCGTTCGTTCTCAATTCCTGGTTTCGCTTCAACGACTCACCGAATCCGCGCAAATCTTGCTCGCGGAGTTCGAGTCCACGATCCAGAAAGGCACTTCAAAGCCGGAGGTGAACGGCGGCGGCGTGCACTCGCTCACGATTCAGACGATGAATTACCTTTCAGTTCTCGCCGATTACATCAACGTGCTCTCTGATATATTTCCGCGCGACTGGCTTCCACCGCCGAAGTCGTCATCTCTGCCGGAATCTTATTTATACAGTCCGGAGTCTGATTACTCGGCGTCGACGCCGGCGCTGACGGCGCGTTTTGCGTGGCTGATTCTCGTCCTCCTTTGCAAGCTCGACGGCAAAGCGAAGCATTGCAAGGACGTTTCGCTTTCTTATCTATTTCTGGCGAACAATCTCTGGTACGTGGTGAGCAGAGTCCGAAGCTCGAACCTGCAGTACGTGCTTGGCGACGATTGGATCCTTAAGCACGAAGCTAAAGCGAAACGGTTTGTTTCGAACTACGAGAAGGTGGCTTGGGGTGAAGTGGTTTCGTCATTGGCGGAAAATCCAGCCGCGGCGGAGGCGAGGGCGGTGTTCGAGAACTTCAACCGCAAATTCGAGGAAGCGTATCGGAAACAGAACTCATTCGTCGTAGCTGACAGAGAATTACGAGACGAAATAAAAGATTCGATCGCGAGAAGTATAGTGCCGAGATATCGCGAGTGGTATAATGTTCTTCTTGCTAAGGTGGGATCACTGAGGGACTTGACGGCCACGGAGTACGTGACGTTTACCCCTGAGGATATTGAAAATTACCTCGTTAACCTCTTCTTTTTTGGAACCTCGTCCAGTGCTGTATCGTCCTCGTCGGTAACGTCGTCCCCTCTCCGGCATTGGAGTTAAGTACACAGTTTGAACGGCGAGTTTTTTTCGCCTTTATTTTTCTTGATTGTAGTAATGAGTATAGAGTTTTGACATTGACAACAAAAGCGACAACGACTTTTTCAGTTTTGTGCTTGTCGTACACGTAAGCATGACTTCATCTTGTAGTTTCCACTTTTTACGCTCTTTGTTTCAGACTTTCATGATGTTACACTTCTAAACTAAAAACCTGCATAAATTAGTTATTTGTGTACAATGATATTTTGTCTAATTCATTAAACTAATATTATTATATTTATACGTATAAAAATATTAATATATTTATACAAATAAATCTGCGCACAAAAAAAAAGTGGAGCTATTATTAATGTGAGTTTGTTTACTTTCTTATCTCATCTCATTTCTATTTCATTTTTCTTCTTATATTTTCTTCATTTTCTCATCTTATTAATTATCATACAACACTTTATATCTTTTTTTTTTGTTTTTCCTTTTATTAAGCATTTGTCTCTTCCATCCATTACTTTATATCTTTATGATAAAAGTGTGAATATATCTTCTCCATATGCGTGTTTAGGTGATGCCTGAGTGAAAAAATGCGTTTCAAATATTAAAATGTAAATCCTTTAAAAAAGTATTAAAATGAAATTTGTCAATGCTGAAAATAAAGATAAATTTTTAAAACTTGAATCTTACTTGATCTTACAAAACTGATTTTGTAAGTTAAGAATTATCTCTAATTATATATATATTTATAATTGACACTATAATTAAGTCCAATAATACTTGTTAAGATATATAATTTTATATAATTAAGTCCAATAATACTTGTTAAGATATATAATTTTATATCATCTTAAAATGTGAATATATTAGACCTAATTCAACCCTATATAATTGACTTATATGGTCAATTATTCATTAAGAACTAGACATTTTAAGTGTGTAGTTTGCAAGACTTGACATATAAGGTGGTCCTATAATAGGACAATAGTAGATAACGATATGTCCAATAACACTCGTTATGATATAGTCTGATATCATTTTAAAATGTGAATTTTTATTATCGTCATAATATTAATATGAAATATTTATCGATTTTTGTAAATAATTAATCTCTACCAAAGAACTTAAATGATCACAACTAGTGAGACTCCTCTCTAAATAATTTTTTTTTCATTCACAAGACTCAATAAGGAGATCGAACTTAGTACTACTCAAACAACGACTTATTGATATATTAAAATGTGAGTCTAACTTTATTCTACAAAATCACCTTATGATGATTATCCCTCCCTCATTTATATAAAATATTTTGACTTCATCATAGGTATATTCCACAACAAAAAAACTTACGCCACCTTGGAAATAGGGGTGTTCGCGGGTCGGTTCAGATCGGTTTTGGCCAAATTTAGAATCCAACCTAATCAAATTTGATCGGTTCGGTTCGGTTTTCAGAAGAAGACAAAAATTGAAATCCAACTCAATCCAACCCGTTCATGAACAGTTCGATTCGGTTCGGATCACCGAGTTGCCCAGTTAATTTTTTTTTTAAACTACTATTTTATATCACGATTCTTTCAAATATCTCACAATTAACACAATATTATCAAATGTATGAAAGTAGTAAAATTGATCCATTTAATACCATCAACATAATTTCCTAGTCTACCCTTACACAACAATTATCCCAGCTGGTATCCTTGTTTTCCAGCAAAAAGTTCTAGTCTCAATTCACCAAGAATAGAGATAGATTGATATCCTTGTTTCCCAACCAGACTGGTATCCTAGTTTTCCAGCCAGAAGTCGCATGTCTCAATTCATCAAGAACAGAAACAAAACTGGTATCCTAGTTCCGAGCTGTGACCTTTTTCAAAGTCAAGAAGAAGAATACAATAAAATAGTTACGTTTACGCTTATATTCCTTAAGCAAATAGGTACCTTTAAATCCTAATTGAGAGTTGAAGAATCAAACTTGTCAAACGCTTCTATATGATCTCACAACAATTCTCTCAATGATGCAAACATAAACTCTCTAATATTAGTTGGAATGGAATGCATACATGAACACCAAAATATGTTTCTATTTATACTAATTTAAAGATATGATTTTAACCAATTTTTGAATGCAATCCTAAATATATTCTATCATATTATCCAATGCAATCTTAAAGATATTCTATTATATTATGCAATGCAATCTTAAAAATATTTTATCCTTTTTTTAATGCAATCTTAAACATTTACAATATCATATCTTTTTTTATTGTCAAATTATTTTTTTTAATTTTTAATATATATATATATATATATATATAAATAATAAAATTTATATTATTATTACGGGTTCACGGATCAGGTCATCGGATCAACGGATCTGTAAATCTAAACCTGTGACCCAACCCGTACATGAACGGTTTTGATCGGTTCGGTTCGGTTTTGACCCAAATATATAAATGATCTAACCCAAACTGTTCAGATCGATTCGGGTTCACGGGTAACCCGTACCCATGAACACCCCTACTTGGAAAATTGGATTTTAGAATTGTTATTGAGAATCTCTTTTCCTATTTTTTATTTCTTTTTTCTTTGATATACTCTAATTTAATTATTGGTCTATGACCTATTCGTACGGTAACCCTCATATTTTGATTTTTTTTTCCTGTGTAATCCTCCTCTCACTTGTTTGTTTCATTTTTTGGATAAAATGATAACTTCAGTTTTTGTTCCATGTCCAAGTTGAGTATCTCAAATTTAATTCCTATAGATACTATAACAACTCATAAAATATCAAACTATATAATTGTATTTTTTATATTTAAATACCTTTATTCACACAAAAGTATTTTATCAATCTTCCTAATGTTTATGCAACTTCGCGTTATACTCTCTTAAAAATTATATCGCATTCATAAATTTTTTTAAATTGCTTTATCAACATTCGTCACAATTCACAGACTTTAAATTAACATTTTCTTCTTTAAAAAATTACGTAAAAAAATAAATTAAAAACTACTATAATTGCAATGTCTTTATCATCTTCGGTTCATTTCATTCAAGCGTTCGGTGAGGGGAAAATTCGTTGATAGGAGCAAGCGGTCCACTTTTCTACCCTCTATATGATCTGATACTATTTTTAAAATATTTAATTGAAATTTTACAATCTTATTTTTATCATTAACTGATTATATAATTTTATAATATAAATTATAAAGCTTTTATTATTGATAATTTTTTACTTTATAAATTGTTGAATAACATTTTATAGACAACGTTTTTAACTTTCAATGAAAAGATTATAATTTTATTTTCTTTCTAATTTTTTTCATATTTCCCTTTCTCTTTTATGTCATTCACCTCTTTTTTCTTTTAGTTTATAGATGACAAAATGAGAATGAGTATCAGCCTCATAAACAAAAGAAGAAAAATAACAGTTTAATGTTCAACAACCACAACTTTTTGTCAATGGAAAACATTTTTGCGTCACAGGATTTAGAAAGACAGTGATTAATCATTATTATGATTGCGATTGCCACTTAAAGAGGAAACAAAAAAACACGTAGTAATTTGAAGTAACGGACGAACTGATGTCAGATGACGTGGAATAGTGAGTGAGGTTCATATGTATTTTTTCACTCTATTTTTTCATTAAACACCTTTCATTTTATTTTATTTTTCACCTAATTCTAATCACTTTTAAAGAATTTTGAGCTATTAGAAGGTTAGCGCTTATCTCGTATTAATTTTAGCAAAAAATATATATATTTTTTTAGATTAAATATTTTTTTTGTCCATAACAATTTCAGAACTTGACTTTTAGGTGTTGTAAAGAAAATTCTATTTTAATTATCTATTTATTTTATGTCAGCAATTTTAATTTTTGACATTAAATTATAATCACTAAGTATAATTTATTTGACTAATTCTATGTTAATAGGACACGTGAATGTCATGTGACACTATGAAATAATTTTGTTGAAGATAAATTATGTGTTATATATGATTCCACATGAAGACATAATGTGAAAGTGTCACGTAATATTCTTATAAATGTGTAATATAATATTTTTATGTCATATGATATAGTGTTTTTTGTGTTATTTTTCTTTTTTTAATAACTTTTTACGTCAATTTTTCATTCATAAAAAATATTGAGATTTTTTAGTTCCTATAAAATTGTCATTGATAATACCGTTGAATTTAGAGCTTGTGCTATAATAAATATTTTATGTCTATTCAAATTGACATTAAACATTTTGTAACACGTGTTTACGTACATAATAAATTAACTTGCAAAATCATTTATTAAATGCCTATTTTGTTAATAAAAAATATACTAAACGTTCTAAAATTGATTACAAGAGTAACATTTGTGAGATAAAAAAAAACTTTGTAATTTCTTATTGGAGGCATTGAACCTTATATTTTGCTATATTGATTAGCATTTGGCCAATAAATTATCACAAAGACTCCCCTTTAAAGTTGGTTTTTATCAAGAACCTAAGATGGACCCTAAAAAATGATTAAATATATGTTAGGTATGAATATTTATTTATAGTAAAATATATTGAACAATGAGAATTCACCAAAAAATATATATTGAACAATGAGAATTGAGCACTAGGTTTATTTATTTATAATAGTTTGTTGATTGGCATTTTGTTAAATGTCCAATATTAAGGGGAAAGTAAAGAATTGGAGGAAAATATTAGTTAGAATAAATTATCATTATCTTGTCTTATCCCTGCACGAAGTAATGTAAATTAGATGTTTAAAAGAAAATTTATTTATAAAGCGCTTAACCAATTAATTGCCAAATGTATTTACTAAAAAAATGATTAAATAGTATGTGCCATCTCCTAATACTCCAGAGGGAGACAGCGGGGGTCGGAGTCACCCCACCCCCTAAAATTTTATCAATATAAATTTTATTATATATATTAAAAATTAAAAATTAAAAATTAAAAAATAATTTGATAAAAACAAATATTACATTACATAATATAATAGGATATAATATTTTTTAATATTATATTAAAAATAGGATAAAATATTTTTTAAAATTGCATTCAAAAATAAGATAAATATTTTTTAATATTGAATTCAAAAATAGGATAAAATATTTTTAAGATTATATTGCATAATATAAAATATTTTTAAGATTGTATTGCATAATATAAAATATCTTTAAGATTGCATTGCATAATATGATAAAATATTTTTAGGATTGCATTCAAAAATTGGTTAAAATCATATGCTTAAATTAGTATAAATAGAAACATATTTTTGTGTTGATAGTATGTATTCCATTCCAAATAATATTAGAGTTTTAGAGAGTTTATGTTTGCATTATTGAGAGAATTATTATGAGATCATATAGAAGCGTTTGACAAGTCTCATTCATCAACTCACCATATCTGTAATTTATCTGTATGTGATTTGCAGTTTATATCTTTTTTATATTAAATTTATATTGTCTTCAAAGTATTTTTATTTATGATATAATTTTTTTTTATGTTTACCCCCTCTAAATAAAATTTCTGGCTCAACCACTGGAATACTGTAATAAAAAATGTTGCATCTTTAAAAAAAAAATGTTGCCTTTGCTAGAGAACCACTATTGCAATTTGCAAACGAATGTTAAGCATGCAAGACAAAGGTGAGTCTTATTTTAATAATAACTATTAAACATACATTTTAAAAGAGTAGAGGAATAAAATATTCGTTTTATTTTAATAATAACTATTATACGTGTAAAATTATAGGTAACAAAATAATTTGTTCACCTTTTATTTTTTGACAAAATTTGTTCAACTTATACTTCGTAGAGATATTCCCTATCAAAAAAATTATAGGTGACGAAATAATATGTTCAACTTATATATACTTCTTAAAGATATTTCCTATAAAAAAAATATCCTCCTCCTCATATTGCTATCAATGTGTAATAAATGCATATTGTCCACACAATCGGGAAGAGTATTTCACTTTAAATTAGGGGTATTTAAATTTAAACTGATCTAAAAAAAAATTGTTGAATGAAATCGAAAATCGAACAAAATTGTTTTTTTTAATTTATTTATTTGGATATATTTTTTTCAAATTAATTGATTCGGTTCAATTTTTGATTTATGTTTATGAAATCGATCCAAATTTAATTAATCTGTAAAACTTGTACTAACACTTATATTACTTTAATATTATACATTTTTTTTTATGTGACACTTGAGTTTCGTAATGTTTTATAGTTTTATGTATATGAAACTTATATAATCCATACTACTTTCTTTATCATATGACTTTTTTAAGATATGATTGGTTTAAAATAAATAAAATTTTATAGATTTTTATTGCAGAAGGCTTAACATATTAATAAGTTTCATAGATTATTATCGATCATTCTATTTAAAATATGAAAAAAGTATATAAATTTTAATGATATTATTTTAGTAAAAATCGAAAAAACTTAACCAAACCAGACTGTAAAATCATAGTTGTGAAATCCGGTCTGGTCATTGACCTGGTCGAGGTAATGAGTCAGGTCAATGGTCCAACCGGTGAGTCAGTAATTGATTCGGTTTGACCCAATATACATTAAAAATTTAAAATTATATATGTATTTATTATATATAAGTATATAACTAACATTTTTTGAGTAACAAAATTCATCCATACTCCAAAATTCAAAATAACAATTGATAATAATTCAAAATATAAAATCCAAAATTAAAAAAAATATTGATTTTTAAAAAAATCCAAAAAAAAAGTTATAAAACCGACCAGGTCAAACCGGTTCAACCAGAATTTAATAGCATACTCGACCAAGTTTGACCGAATCAATTGCATAATCGGTTCAGTTAGGCCATTGGATTCCAGTTCGACCGACCAGACCGGGCCAGATTTTAGAACAGTACATAAAATATTGGTTTAGTTTAGTTTGAATTTTATTTTAAATAAAAATCGAATAAAAAACAACCGCATATATTAAAGTTTAGTTAAAGACTTTTTAGATGAAAAGCTGAATAAACTAAACCTTGACTACCCCTACTTCAAATTAATGACTTTTTTTTTTAATTGAAACTCAACCCCACTCTCATCCAAACCAGAACCCAACCATCCACTAGAACCCAAACCCGCACCCACTAGAAAGGAATGAAAGAGGAAGCAGTGAGGAAGAGCAGCTTTGCATGGGAGGGAGGGAGGTGCAGGATTCTCTAAGGCTTTGTTTGGGAGTTAGGAAGGGAAGGAAAGGAAAGAGATTCAAGGGGAAGGGAGGGGAAGGAAAGGGAGAAAAATGAGGAAAATTCCTTCCTCCTTGTATGGGAGTTAAAAATATATTAAGAGAGTGAAATTGAGATTTAATAAAATGTTAAATATGAAAATTATATAATTTAAATGTAAAAATATATTAAAAATATATTTTAATATATTTTAGAATTTTTAGTTGGGGTAGAATAGTAATTTTAATTACTTTTCCTTCTAAAAACCCCCCAAATTGGGGGAACAACAATTTTTAAGCTTTGGAGGATTTTGAAGGAGTTTTAGAAATCCTCAAATCCTTTCCCTCAAAAATTAAAACTCTCAAAGGAGATGACACTATCTAAACCTTTCCCTTCCCTCCCTTCCCCTCCAAAATCCCTCTCCCAAACAAAGCCTAACAGTATGTTTGGATGCAGCATTTAAAATGGGGAAAGTAATTTAAACAAGAATTTAAAATCTTTCAAAGTGAAATTTAGTGTTTGGATATTTTATTTAAAAGATTTCAAAATTTAAGAAATCTTAACCAAAAATTTCATGTAACTAAAAAGAAGGAATTCTAATTTCTTAACTAAAAGGTGAGAATTTAAAAATTCTCTCTGTCATACGCTCTATCTCTCAAACTTTCTAGCTCGCTCAGTGACACTCTCTCCCTCAACCTTATTGCAACCCAGCCTCCACCCTTCCGTTGGCTACCACTGGAGGATGCCACTGTCGTCGAATCCCACTCCGCACCACTGGAGGCCCTCCTCTGGATCCCCAACGCAGTCGTCAACCTCATCGACAAGGACTACAGTGTCGAGCTCGCGTGTGGCGGTTTCTTCATGATCTGCCTTCGGCAAGGCGACAACACCGTTGACCTTGTGGCCGAGCTCGTGGCGCCGCTGGTGGTGGTTCGCTGTTAGTACTCAACGATTGTGTTGTTGGTGTTGTTGGGGGTGACGACGTTAGTGGCTCCACCAGAGTTGGACGTGGTTGCAGCGCCGTAGAAGAAGAAGGAAGAATAAGGGGTTTTGGTTTGAGGTTGAGAATAGAAGAAAAGAAGATAATAGAGAGACGTAGAACAGAGGGGTAACAGTGAGAAACAGTGGTGGAGACTGAGGTGGGGCACATGGGGAGGGGGTTCAATACTTAGTAGGTAATTTAAATTGGTTTATCCAAACAAAAAAATTTAAGAATTCAAGAATTTTAATTGATATATTTTAATTTCTCTAAATTTCAAATTCCTTAAAATTTTAAAATACTCTATCCAAACATACTCTAAAGGAGAAAGGTGTTAGGGTTTGGGAGATGTGCTAATTCATAAAGTATAATATGATATTTTCAAGCAGAAATAGAAGTGTAAAATACACATAAAGAGGTGTAGGATTAAGACCCTGACGTATGTCCTGTGCACACCACTCCCCCATTTGATCTAACATTGAATTTGAATTCATAATGGCCCTAAGGGGCTCGTGTCCAGACAGTTTAGTGGTCAGTTCAACATTTAAAGGGGAGGATCAAATTATATATTTCAGTTTGTTTAAATTTATTTAAATAAAATAAATAATTTTATATTTTGTATGATGTATTTGTCTAAACTACTTTTGTTTTAAAAAAATCAGTTCTCTGTTTATTTTAAGAAAGGATTTGGTTCTTTAAATAAACACTTATAAAAAATATTTATTTAACTTTTTTTTTAAATTTAAACCTATATGTGTAGCTTACACTAATCATTAACTATTCAATAACTTTAAATTAGATCATTTATCCTCAAAACACTTTGCTTGATTGAGAACACTTTTTACATCAATGTCTACAATAAATTATATTAATATAAAATTATTTAATAATTCATATACTTGAAATTGATGTGATATATATATTTTAAAAAATTTATACAAATATGAATTTAATCAACCCAAACACAATTATTATTGAAAATAAATTAATTAGTATATTTTTTCACAAAATTATTAGCCGAAATCATCTTTACTTCAATAAATTTAACACTTTTTCTAAACTTATCAGGTTATCTGTTCTTTCTAAATTTAACACTAAGGATAATGTTAATTAAAAAATACTAAATATTGTACAAAGACATTAATTTATTTTACTTGTTTTAACTGTGAGTGAGCTAGACTGTGGTATTTTCACCAAAGATGAAAATCATGTAATTGATTACCAACTTTCGTAACTTATTTTTATTACAAAATTAACTTTCGTACAACATAATGGTTATAACATTAGTAGCATCAAAATGAATAATGTAACCAAAAGATTGGCATGATGTGTCATTGCATTCATATAAGTGACAATAATCTGATTAGTGGCGGGGAAATAACAAGATTCTTTAACCTAGAAAAAAATGAATAATGTCATTCTCGTTTAAAATTTTCACAATCTTTTTTCTATATACAATTATATTTTATATTACATAATTAATAAATCATATTCTAAAATAAAGCTTGATTCAGTTATTAAGAAATAAATCATATTCTAAAATTAAAGAACATGAATTTAATATAAGAATTTTATTGGTGAATAATATTTAAATAACATTATAAATATACTTTAAGCATTCAGGTTAATTTATTGTTTTCAATTCACCTAAACTTTAACTTATCGAGAAAAAAAAAAAAGAGAAAAAAAATTGGACTGTCGTAAAAGGTTAGCTTGTGGAAATAGAGGAACGAATGAAGGGGAGGCAAGGGAAGGAAGAAAGAAACCAACGATACTAGTGAAGAGAGATTCCGCTTATGGTGCAAAGCAAACAAAAACGAGGCGGTGTTGCGGTGTTGTGGTGTAGAGAAGATTGTGGAATGGGTTAGGCACCCCCCACCATCTTGGTCGTTGGTGCGGGCGATCATGGATCATCATCGTCACCCTCATCACACCACCCCTCTCTCCGAGCCCACCACCCCTCGCTCCACCCTCCTCCTCTCCACCTCCGGCAAGGCCCTCCTCCTCTCCAACTCCAGCAAGCGCCTCGACACCCCGAGGAAAAAATATGTCAAGCAAGTCACCGGCCGCCACAACGACACCGAGCTCCACCTCGCCGCGCAGCGAGGCGACGTGGCCTCCGTCCGCCACATCCTCGCCGAGATCGATTCCATCATGATGGGGAGCTTCGAGTTCGACGCCGAGGTGGCCGGCGTCAGGTCCGCCATCTTTAATGAGGTGAATGAGCTGGGAGAAACCGCCCTCTTCACCGCTGCGGAAAAGGGCCACCTCAACGTCGTAAAGGAGCTCCTCCCTCACACCACCGAAGACGCAGTTTCCTCTAAAAACCTCTCCGGCTTTGACACCTTGCACATTGCCGCTAGCAAAGGTCATCTTGGTACGTACAATTAATAACATGCTCTAACTCATGCAGCACCACCCTTTTCTTTCAAAGGATTTTCGTATCCTTTTTACTTAATCTATGCAATTATCACGTGCATACCTCCTCCTCATTACCCAATTATCATGATAAAGAGACTTATCATGCTGCCCTTACAATAATACAAGAGTTTTGTTATTGGCTCAATAGTTCAATGAATTTAAGTATATCATGTCCTCATCATCCCAATCAAACTTTAACTAGAGTGTGATGCTAATCTATCTATCTATCTATCTGATATTTCTAAGAATCTTACATCACAAATTCTATTATTAGTTATATACAAAGATGAATCGTTGTCATGTAAAAAAACAAAACTAAGCATATAATTATACTTTGTTACCGCCAAGTGCAATTTTTTTTAAACAAAACATTAAGATTACTTAATGGTCTAGATATGATGTAAAGCATATTGATTAAAATTTCATCATTAAGTGTAAAAGTGCACCAAAATCTTATGAAACTAGGAGGTATAAGAAATCACCTTTATTCATAGTATTGATCAAAGTTTATTTAAGAGTTACGAAATGAAAAGGATGTATTATAAAATGTTTTGCTAGTATTTGAGGGGAATGTGTACGCAACATTACAACTGTGTATATTTTATTGTGGCAGCCATTGTGCAGGCGCTACTAGACCATGACCCCGGTTTGATTAAGACGTTTGCGCAGTCAAATGCAACTCCTCTAATCTCTGCGGCTACACGAGGGCATGCAGATGTTGTTGAAGAGTTGTTGTCTCGGGATCCTACTCAGTTGGAGATGACTAGGTCAAATGGGAAAAATGCTCTACATTTAGCTGCACGCCAGGGACATGTGAGTGTTGTAAAGATACTACTACGGAAGGATCCACAACTTGCTCGAAGGACTGATAAGAAAGGACAAACTGCGCTACACATGGCTGTCAAAGGGGTTAGTTGTGAAGTGGTGAAGCTGATTCTTGCTGCGGATGCAGCCATTCTCATGCTTCCTGACAAGTTTGGCAATACTGCATTGCATGTAGCCACAAGGAAAAAGAGGACAGAGGTATGTTATCTTCATGCCCTATAGTTTTATGAGCATTGAGGAATGTTAACCACACTTTTCCTCTCTCAATATTTTTCAATTCACATTATTTTTTTTGGGTAGTATCCTATCAACCTAGTCAGATCCGGGAGTATATTCTACAAACTTTATATCCTTACAAATTTTAGTCTTTTGGACTAGTTGAGATTAGTCTTGGGTCCGCAGTTTTAGATGCACTTAAACTTTTTTGAGACTTAGACGCACTTAATTTTTTTTCCTTATTGTTTAACAAGACTTGATAAATTTTAATTAATTGAGGAAAATATGTTTGAAAGAGTTATGGTTTTCTATATTTGTTGATATTGTTTGTGAACAAGATTTATATGTTTGTAGTTATGATGACTTGCAAAATTCATGCAGATAGTGCATGAGCTGTTACTTCTACCTGACACCAATGTAAATACCTTGACAAGAGACCACAAGACAGCTCTTGACTTGGCAGAGGGGCTTCCAATATCAGAGGAAATTCTGGAGATCAAAGAGTGTCTCATTCGTTATGGTGCAGTTAAAGCCAATGATCTCAACCAACCAAGGGACGAGCTAGGGAAAACCATGACACAAATCAAGAAAGATGTGTATTTTCAGCTGGAACAAGCTCGAAAAACGAACAAGAACGTGAGTGGGATTGCCACTGAGCTACGAAAGCTGCACAGAGCTGGAATCAACAATGCTGCAAACTCAGTAACGGTGGTTGCTGTGCTATTTGCAGGGGTTGCATTTGCAGCGATGTTCACAGTTCCTGGTGGGGACAATGATCAAGGGGTGGCAGTGATGGTACACACTTCGTCTTTCAAGGCCTTCTTCATATCCAATGCAATAGCACTCTTTACATCATTAAGTGTGGTGGTGGTTCAAATCACGATTGTTAGAGGGGAGATAAAGGCTGAAAGAAGGGTTGTGGAGGTGATCAACAAGATGATGTGGTTAGCCTCTGTCTGCATCTCTGTTTCGTTCATTACAGCATCCTATATAGTAGTTGGTCGACGCAGCCAATGGGCTGCAATACTTGTTACCATTGTAGGAGTCATTGTAATGGGTGGTGTTCTTGGTACCATGACATACTATGTGGTGAAATCCAAACGCTCCCGAAGGATGAGGAAGAAAAAAGGGAAGATCTCTAAGACAGGAACACAATTGTGGCGCCTTTCAAATTCGGATGATTCGGAAATAAATCCAATCTATGCCATTTGATGTTACTTAATTTGGGACTTAATGTAAGTTTGATGCTTCTGTTCAATGCTTTTGTACTTATTTTTATTTGGCAGGCATTGAGAAAGGACTCTTAGCTTAATTTTTGCAGGTTTCATTTTGTTCATAGAGAATGGCTTTTATGTAAGTAAAATGGTTCCTTGTTACTCATTGTTTCAAAGGGAACAATATAAGGAAGCCAAAGTGGTTAGTTACACTGTTTCTTATGAAGGTTGATTTCACATCACACACCAGTTGTCATATATCTAGTATTTGTCAACACTGTTTTTGTAGCTTTTGTTAAAGTGGTCAAAAGCGCGACCATGATTTTGTAAAAGTAATTAGTTTGATTGTTAACAAAATAATTAGTTTTGGGTCTCGTTTTGTAAACAAACGAAATTTGGAAAAAGTCAGCCGTAAGGCTCAAAGGCACTTCACTAACAATAAAGATATGGAGTTTGATTTAAATGAGACAGAAAGTGATAATGAAGAACAATTTAAATTTGATGAAAGAAAGGATGGGAGTAATGTAACTGGCTATGGGTAACACTAATAATGTGAGTTGCTTGGGATCAAGAATTTGAGTTTGTTATTAGGGAAAAAGTTGGATTTTTCTCAAATAAGGTTCATGAGCTGTTGTGTAAGCCTCGACTCTATCTGTGGTCATTAGGCCCCAAAATAGGGTTTCAAGCATGGTTGCATTTGAATAACATTTGTCCTAAAGCCATGATTCATATAACTTGGATTAACCACACTTCTGAATTGCTACTCCAATTTTCCCCCCTTCTCCACCCTCTTTAATTTCTTGACTCTAATTTTGGTCCAGCACGATAAATCTACACCGTAATCCGTATCTTTGTGAATTGTGAGCTATGTCAGAAACAGGGCAAGGCCGTTGGGTCACTTTCCAATGCAAACACTAGATGTTGGACTGTGATTGAAGTCATGACTCTTCACGGTGTTCCACTTGCTGATGTCTTTTTTTTTTTTATATATAAAAAAATAAAAATACATGGAGGGCCCAAAGGGCCTCACTTGCTGACCTCTTGTGAACTGGAAACTCTTTTTTTTTTTTTTTTTTTTTTGTGATACATCAAAAATTAGTTTAGTTCATCTTGATGGGAACCAAACATTTTAGGTACAAATGTGATGCTTAGTTGGTATTATGTAGCTTAAGATTAACAGCTCTAATTTGCAGCAGAGGATCAACCGGAACATAACAACCATGTCCAACTGTTCAGAATTTTTTTATTTAATTCATAAAAGAATAGGAAGTTTACAACAATTCCCATACCTATAAACCAAGATAGACCTGTTGATAACTGTTGAGAACTTTTGTTAAAGTGTCAGAACTCACGTAGTAAAAATCAGCATTAGTATAAGAATTTCAGCAGAGGATAATTTCTAATATTATTATAGAAATTAAACTCATTAACAAATTGATTATGTCCAACAATTCATGATTAAATAATCGTGATTAATCTCTTTATACAATTAGTATATAGACTGTTTACTCATAAATTATAAACGTATTCTGCTAGAAATGTTTGGTATAAATTTTGACAAATGTTGGTGGGTGTTGTAATTAGTAAGCAAGACTGAGTCAAAGAGAGTGTGAAAGGTAAGGGAGCTAAGAGACAAAAGGAATAGTGGTTTGGCAACTGGGATTGAGATTGAAGCAATGCCGTGGTGGTCTCAAACACCCACACAGCGATGCGTGTCTGTGTCACTCTCGTAGTACACCAAACCAAACCAAACCAAAGGACCATAAACCCCCTCTATGTGACATCTCTCTAATCAAATTACTGCTTAACCGTCTCCTACTTTAATCATTTTCCCACTTTCCGTTTTTTCTTAAACATTTCTTTTTATGTCTTTTCATTGTTTTCTCTATTTTTGGATGCAATCAAGACGACTTCTAAGGTGAAAAACTGTTGTGTCCCAACTAAGAAAACTTTTGAAGACAGTTGGATGAAGATAATCTGACGGACAGTAATAGAGTTTCTTAACAGGCGGATTAAACATTAATGATGATGGTTAAGAAGAAAATTAATGTTTTATTTTTATTTTTATATTCCATGTGTATATCTCAGCTAAGACAAGTGTCGTTCTATGTGGACGCACAATGTGGTGTAGGATTTAGCATATGTTTGTTACCACAGAAATATTAAAAAAAAATAAAAAAATTGTGGGCATTACTGCTGCAATCTTCTTTTTGCTAAAAAATAAGCAAATTTGAAGTACCCGGTTGCATGTGGTGTTACGGAAAGAGTTGGGCACGTATTGTAATTTACCCAACAGAACATTTTCTTTTTCTTTTTCTAACTTAATCACTTTAATTTAAATATTTATGTTCTAATTTCGTATTTCTCTTCTACCAAATTTCATCTCTTTCCACTCTATTTCTTTTTTTCTCTTCTCATCTATTTTCGTCCAGTCTCTCCTTTTCTTTCCTAACAATTAAAAGATCTAGTTTGAACGTTTTAAATTTTAAAAACGAAATTGATGTGTTTTAAATGATTTAAGAACAAATTAATAACTAAGTGTTTTGTAACATTGAATTTTTAGTTTGCAACTCTATGCCCACGAGCAAGTGGGTCAAATTTTATAAAGAAAATCATATCCTCTTTTCTTTTTACAATGATAATATTAATGTTTAAATTCAGGACCTCGTCCATATTATTCTAACCCCTTCTTTAAACCGACCTTAGAAAATCATATCCACTAACACCAGCAAACAATAAACAAAAATGTACTACCATTTTTAGATTGTGATATTTTTTTTAATACCGTTCTATACTTCTATTGCTACGTACCTTTTTATACATGTATAAAAACGTGTATAAAAAATTTATAGCTGAGTATTATTTTTTACACTCTAACAGCATAATTTTTTATTAATACAGTATTTTTTATTTTTCTTTTTCTCTCATATACTATATTTTATATTATTATTAATTATCATTTACACTTTTATAACTTTTTTCATGCAGTTGTAAATTAGCAGTTAGTTATCACGGATCATTTATGTTTAATTAATCGTGTAAGTTAATGTTATTTGTATAACCAAAATGGGTTTTGTAAACCCAAAATATTAGTTCACACTTAGTGGAAAAGAGATGAAAGAAAAAAAATACATAAATATAATAAGTAAAAATATAACACAATAGAAATAGAAAAATAGAAAAAAAATAACAAGTATTAATTAGGTGTTTAGAAAAATAGGATCTTTATAAATCATTGTTCTTTGTATAAACAAAGTAACAAACATTGACGAGCTATAAATTTTACTCGTTTAGTTTCTAGACGGATATTTTTGAATCCGTTTTAATGTTTACTGCGAAATTGGTAAAAAATAAATTTCTTAAAAAAATTGTGTGTAAGCACTAAAACGAGCTAAAATATTTTTTTAAAAGTAATGAATTTGAATAATATTAGATTTGATCATCTTATATAAAATGGTGTGAAGCAGCGACCAATCTGGTTTTCTGACAAAATTTATTCATCAGAAAGTCAATAGATAGTTACCAATATAACAATACCAATGTATGATATATGAAATGTGAAGTTGAGCACATTGTATGCAAAGTTGAAACCGGCAAACTCGACCTAACTCGTGTCGTGCATTTTTTTTCCGCGTTTGCTCCATTCATTCATTCTTCTTCACCTCTTCATTAGTTTTTATCTCTTTTTTAAGAGTTGAAGTACTTCCACAAAGGGGGTAACCTTTTTCCTCCGTTGAACACGGTGGAGAAGGTTTCTCAACTGCCTTTTCACACCTCAACTTCCCGCGTTCTTCACTTGCTTCTCGAACTTCTTCCCTTTTGAAGTTATTAATTAATACTAGTTTCTTATTCAGTTTCTAGATGTCTTAGGAACAGGAGCACAGAAAACCACCCCTCTCTTTCAAAGCACAACCTAAGATATCTTGTTCATGATTTCTTGGTTAGTTGTTGTTTTTCTTTTCCACTTCAATTAATTGTTGCTTACCCATTTATTTAATTGATTTCCATTTTTTTGTTTCAAAAGATCAACAACTTCAATTCCCCAATATTTTTGTAGATTTGTTGAATCCATATTGCCTCCCACTTTAAAAAAAGGTTTTTGCTTTGAATTAAATTCAGGTTCCTATTGCTTACTCTTGATTTTTTTTTATTTTTTTTATTTATTTTTATGTAGCTATCTCAAATTGCTTCTACCATCAATAAGTAGAGTCTGATTGAACGCTGAAGTGGTCAGAATGTGTTTTGAAATCAAGTGGACCTTGAGTGCTTACCTTAATGTACAATTTTGAATTGCCTTGGTGAATTGATACAAGTGGGAGGCAATCAATAGTTGTAACTTGGATATTCTTAAAGAAATGTAAACTTGATAAGTTGGAGTTCCATCAAACTAGTAAAGATACACTCCAAAGATGATGAAGAAACAATTGACAGGTATACGGGGAGATTCTCCCCTGCAATCGGCAATCCGAGCTGGAAATTTAGAATTGGTTCTGGAAATCATCTCTCAGAGTCCAGAGGAAGAATTAAAGGAGTTGCTTTCAAAACAAAACAATTCTTGTGAAACTGCCTTATATGTTACTGCTGAAAATGGTCATCTTGATATAGTGAAGGAATTGATTAGATACCATGATATTGGGTTGGCCAGCTTCAAAGCTAGAAATGGATTTGATGCATTCCACATTGCTGCTAAAAATGGACACTTGGGTAAGTCTCTTAAATTTCTTGAAATAGGTAGGTGTAGGATCCTTACTAGGTCACTACGTATTGTATATTGGTCCACGTGACTTTTTATACCAGGGTGTTTGCTAAAACCATTTGAGCACACCTGTACTTTTGCACTAATTTAACTTCATCTTTATGAATGCTATGCTACATATCTTAATAAGTCTTTGCTCAATTTGTGAAAGAAACTTGGTTATGTATTGATTTGATACCCAACAATTTGTATTATTTCTCAATGATTTAAGTACTTTTTTTCCCCTTCAAATTTGCCAGAATGTTTATGTCTATTAGAATTTTAGGTTTCCAATAGACTCTTACTCATTGATTATCTAAATTATAATTTTATTATCAATTTAAATTTGGAATTTGTCTAAGTGATTTTCACTTTTATTGGTTTGCAGAGATATTGAAAGTCCTCATGGAGGCCTTTCCTGAAATTTCAATGACTGTTGATCTGTCGAACACTACTGCGTTGCATACTGCTGCAGCACAAGGACACGTTGAGGTAGTCAATTTTCTCTTGGAAAAAGGTAATAGCCTGATAACTATTGCAAAAAGCAATGGGAAAACTGCGTTGCATTCTTCTGCAAGAAATGGCTACATGGAGGTTGTCAAGGCCCTTGTGAGCAAAGAACCAGAAATTGTAATGAGAATTGATAAAAAGGGGCAGACAGCACTCCATATGGCAGTTAAAGGACAGAATCTTGAGTTGGTGGATGAGCTCGTGAAATTGAATCCATCTTTGGCCAATATGGTGGATGCCAAGGGAAACACTGCACTGCATATAGCAACCCGGAAGGGTCGTCTACAGGTAAAAAAACTGCTTTCCTTTTCTGTTTTCTTTCTTAAGAAAGTAACTGATGATGTATTGTTCTATGTCACTTGTGCTTTTTCTTCTAGACATTAGATTCTAGAGTTCCTCAACATCCTAGACTATGAACAACGAAATAGATTTCTTTATTAGCTCAAGAATACTAATATACTATCTTTCTGTGATACTTCAGAAATGGTCTGGTTTTACTAACATTGATTAACAGAGTAATTAAAATTTAAATTGGAGATTATTTCAAAGGTAGATGCTTGTCTTTCTTGTGTCCTGGTTAATATAACAGAAATGAACTTCAAAGTTTAAACTTGCTTATTCAGCGCTTGTGGTGGCTGTGCACTGTGTGTCACTAGTGTCATATATGTGAGCATAATCAATGTGATATAGTAGACTGAGTGGGTGAAAATGTAATAACTTGTATAAACTGCTTTTTTTTGTTTGTTACTTAAGTTTTACGTTGTTTTTAAATTTTAATACCCTCAACAATTTGCACTGGTCCTAGCTTAACTTCTTCTGAATTGATTAACTTCAGCAGTTTGATTATGTTCTGCAACCATAGCAAGTAAACTTAATACTTTTGCACTAATCTTGCAGTTTGTTCAGAAGTTACTAGATTCCAGAGAAATAAACACAGATGTTATTAACAAATCTGGAGAAACTGTTTTAGATACAGCAGAGAAAAATGGTCGCTTGGAAATTGCCAACTTTCTGCAACATCATGGAGCTCAAAGTGCCAAGTCCATCAAGTCGCCTACTACAAACACGGCCCTTGAGCTCAAACGAACAGTGAGTGACATAAAAAGTGGGGTTCATAACCAGCTGGAACACACAATTAAAACGCAAAGACGTATGCAAGGTATAGTGAAGCGAATCAACAAAATGCACACTGAGGGGCTTAACAATGCGATCAACTCCAACACTGTTGTTGCTGTCCTTATTGCAACAGTTGCTTTTGCTGCCATATTTAATGTCCCGGGCCAGTATCCTGAGAAACCAAGTGAACTCTCTCCTGGAATGTCTCCTGGGGAAGCATATATTGCTCCGGATATTGGATTCATGATATTCATAATCTTTGATTCCACTGCCCTCTTCATATCATTGGCTGTTGTGATTGTCCAAACATCAGTGGTTGTTATTGAGAGGAAAGCAAAGAGACAAATGATGGCAGTTATAAATAAGTTGATGTGGGTTGCATGTGTGCTGATTTCTGTGGCATTTATTGCAATGTCATATATAATTGTTGGGGATCATAAAGAGTTGGCTATAGCAGCCACAGCTCTAGGAACAGTGATTATGGCAGCTACTTTAGGAACACTCTGTTATTGGGTGATTGCTCATCGCCTTGAGGCCTCAAGATTGCGAAGTCTTAGGACAACAATGAGCAGTAGGCAGTCAATGTCTATGTCAATGTTGTCAGGATCAGAGAATGAGTATAAGACAGTGTATGCAATATAACTTTGATTTCTACCATTTCAGAGTTCTCCCTCCTTTTTTGGCCAGTTACCCTAACATTGTAGGTGTTTGTTACTTAGTAAAACAAACATTAATTAATGCAACAAAAGCATGCCTTTGCAGAACACAGGCAAAAGATGTAATCATAGTCCACTTGATAAGTGAATGTGTGATTCTAAATTGAAAGTATTGGATCATCATGCCTATTTTAGGTATTTTCACATTAGCTTCATCAGAATTTGAATATTATACAAACTTACTGTTTGTCTATGTCCTATATCACAGAATTTTATTTAGATGAAATTATTATGGCTTGCCATTGATGAGTAACTAGTATTTCTTATGTAAACTGATTTTATGAATTTCTATTTTAGAAGAGAGTGAAGTCTATCTACTTCAGCCTTTTAGTCATAACAAATGATATTTTTATTATTATGATTCATTAGTATGAATAAGGCTACTTACTTCGGACACCTGGTTTGTGTATACATAATAAACCAAAGAATAAAAAGGAAAAAGTAAACAGAAAGTTTTGCTTTAAGGATTACTGGCAAGTGCCAACGACTTCCATATATGATATATACCATTTTACTAAGTTAATGTGTGCCAACTTTCTATGATTTAGGAAATAAAATAACACTGTGACAAGACTTGCTATTTTCTTAATACTTTTATGTTAAATTTTCTTTCCTTCTAAGAATCTTAGGTGAAAATGAGGGAAGACAATTCCGAAACGACCTTCTGGCACATGGTCTATGCAGAAATCAGTATCTCGAAAGCTATGCTCTTAAGGCTAGCTCTTGATTTATTAATTTATTTAATTAATTTTCAGTTGTAATTTGCAAAGCAATAATGAGAAGGAGAGAGAGAGAGGAATGATCTGAAGTTCAAAGTTCGAACATTCAAATGTAAGAGCCAAATCATATTTTTGTTCTTTTAACGTCTCCATCGAAGTAAAAATCTATGACAATCTTTTGCATTGCGTTGTGAGAAGGAAAAAAGAGACAGCATTATTCATTGTAGTATTTCATAGATCAGTGGGCTAAGAACCTAAATGGAATCATAGAAGCTGATGTGAAGTGTGTTCGCGTCAACTAAATATATGTTGGGGAACAGGTCGTGAAAAGTTACAAGGGAAAAAGAAATGTAACTTTTTACTAATTTTTCAACCGTAAACATTCAAAAGAATAAAGGAAAAGAATATATATATATATATATATATATATATATATATATATATATATATATATATATGAATATATGACAATATACAAGCAGAAATATCAGTCCAAACTATCCAGAAGAAAATGATTTATTTGAAGCCTTGAATATATCCGCTGACATTACTCACGTGTTCCACTTTGTCACTGCACCCAACAGTGCCACCTTCATATTTTTCTTTTGAAAGGGTCAAAAGGATAAGATCAATATTTACTTATACGTGTGCTTATAATATTCTTTTTTTAAGTATTATTATTGAACTATACTTGTCGTGTTATGCCTACACATTTTGACTCCTAATGCAATGTGTTTTCTGTCTTCCATCAATATTTTCCTGTTCAAACGTTACTAAATAAATGAGAGCTTACAGTGCCATTTGCTACCTAGTTGGACATGACATGATCGATAAATACCAATGAAGTGCTAATAATGCATTGCTATTGTCGTGTACGAGGAACATAACAACTAGACATGAGAAGGTTTACATTTGTTAGTTCAAAATTCTCTCGTGTCGGGATTTGTTTAGGGGAAGCTATATATTCTAAGGAGGGACACCAATCAACACTAGCAAATGGCTTGACAAATGATGTGACTAACGCAAGTTGCAACTCTTCGATGATATCAATGAAACCCATGAAGATCTGTTCGGTTGGTGCTTTCTTCTTTTTCTTAAGCTGCCGGGAGCGGAACCCTTGGAATACAAATGTACAAGATGCATGAAAAAAAAAAAACAACAAATCAATTCTCAGAACAGTTAAGTTAACAAATATCTTTAATAATGTTTATAAAAAAATCTGAGGTTGCATGCTTCCTTTATATGATTACATCTGTTGTATGATTATATTTGTTGTTTTTCTTTTTCAGGAAAAAATAATTTTATGAGATCAGAATATATAGAAGAACTTATTATAAACTTTTATTATTGGGTTCTGTATATAAAGTGTAACAGAAAATCAAATACTAATAACATCTTAATCTTCAAAACAAATTGATAATATCTTTTAAGTTTAGATGATAAGAACAAGATTATCATCCATTTTCAAGCTACATGTACCAATGTTTAGACACATTTTTAACACACATTCTTCTCTTAATATGTGTTGACACCTAATCTGAATTTTAAGTTCCAAATCTTTCTTCTTCTTATTTTGTTTATATTATTATCATTATCTTTCTTGTGTAGGGTTGCTACCTCCATATTCCACTTCAGCTTCTCCTTCACATACAAAACCATTTTCATGGTGTCCACCAACTCTCATGTTTGACTTTTTCAACATCTAGAGTTCTTTTTTCATTGCATTTAACCTTTTTTTTTTGTCAATTTAAGCTTCTTCATGTAGGCTCCATGATTATAGCATTGCTCCATGATTTAGTATATAAATGTGTAAAAAGTGTAATAATTACATCTCTACCTACAATTGAATGACAAATTAATTTATGAATTTTACAATTTATTAAATTGTTATTGAATATTACAGCTTAATAATAAAATAATCCCGCAAAAACTTAAAAATTTACTTAATTGTTACACTTTTTATACATTTAAAAACTAAATCATAATTTTCATTTATCAGTTTACTCATTTAGAGATCAAAATGATCATTTACATTTTAGCATTGGAATTTGACTTTGGTCAACTTTCCTAGAGGCATTTGGGCTCAACAAGGATTTGGAGTGAGGCTCAAGCCCAATCCGTAGCAATATTTATTAGATATAACACAGATTTGAGGGTTTTTACTATCAACATCGAACACAATTTTTCATTTGCATTTCTACGTACCGAAGTACACACGAATTTAGTTGAATATCTGAGGCTATGTACGAATGGTTTTTTGTTATGCATACAAATTTTTCACTCATAAGAACGTTGGTAGGGAGGAAAATATTTTTAGGGAATCACCTAATATAGTGTTTCCTGTCTTCTATCAACAGTTCCCTGTTCAAATTACGGCCAAAATGAAGGCTTACATTGGTATACTTGCTAGCTAGTTTGACGCAACAGGATCGATATAATAATGCATTCCTATTGTCGTGTGCGAGGAACATAATAACCACCAGAGCAAGGAAACGTTCATTTCTTTGTTCGAAATTCTCAACGCCGGATTTGGTTTATGGGAAGCAATATTTTTCATAAGAGAGGGACACTAATGGCTTGAGAATTTGACGTGACTATTTGCAAGTTGCAAACTCTTGGATGATATCGATGTCCATGACACTCACCCACGAAGATCTGTTCGGTTGGTGCTTTCTTCTTCTTCTTAAACTGCCGGTACCCTTGGAATATACAACTGTACAAGATGAAAAGAAAACAACAAATCAGTTTTCAGAATATGTAAATGTCTCTAGTACTAATCAATCAAGTTGCAAAACCTCTATCTACATGTTGCATGCTTCCTTATGATTAGTATATTTTTTTTAAAGGGAATCCTTATGATTAGTTGATTGCATCGATCTCGGGATTGGGTACTGGGTGCAGCCAGTTGAGTGGCATAATTTATATTTTGATCCTAGATAAGCATATCATATTAATTAGACATTTGACACAATAAAAATTCAAGAGGTTTTACCTAAATGGTTTTGCTAACTAGTGTACTGGTGAGGAAGAACTAGGTGTTCAAAGAGAAAATATTTTATTCAAAAATTTAAAAATTATAGAAATATGCATTTTTATGCATCTTAATAAAAAAATTCATATTACTTTCTTTTTATAGTTTTTTTAATATAAAAAAAATCTTTTAACTTTCTTAACCACTAAATAGCATTTGTCTTATCAGCACAAAATTAGTGCATGTTTGGGGTACAGAACATACTCAGAAGTTGAGATCAAAAGATATAATAGAGTTCATTCTAGAAAAATATGTTTGGAACTATCGTAATCCAAACATACTTTATTCATTTACATTTTTCTACTGAAGTACACATGAATTTAGTTGAACATCGATGCTTTACAACAGTTAATGTGTTCTACATTTAATTTAGTAAGCATTTGCCTTTTGGTTTTGGGACAGTTCTACGTTAGGACTTCATCTTGTCTGGAACCCAAACTAGAATAGTGAGTGGCTTTATATTGTAGTCAGAGATATTAATTCAAATCGTTTAGCATGTTAGAGCTTTAAACAGTTTTAGCTTTCCTCGAAGATTCTTTAAATATTAAGTATCATTAAAAAAAAAAAAAAAATCAACTTGCACATAGGTAGCGACTAGTGAGAGAGATAAATACTTAACTTTATCCATTGACCACTAGGACTAGGAACAATCAACTCATTGGTGGAGGGAAAATATCAAAATAATTGGTTGTTCTATGTGTTTGTCTGATCGGTGCACTACATTGCAACATTCACGTATAGGTGCAACTTCGAATTCTCCGCATGTGATTCAGTTTCATGCTTGCGTAGTTTAATGGTTAGTCAAAACCAAAAGGAAACGAAGAACGGAAGAAGTGCACGCGTAAAGGTTTAATTGTCTGCAGAATAATTGTACACTACGTTGTTTTTTTTTTTTTTTTTTTTTAATGTGACATCTGCAGAGTACATGCCTTGCCCCGCAATGGCAACAAGTTGTGATGTGTGTGGTGGGAGCTTTATCCTTTACAGAATGAAATTGCGAATTCTTTTTCTTTTCTTTTGGTTCTAAAATTGAAGGGAGACACATATCTTGTGGTCACAATTTGTCAGTTACTTACTATTACACTTTGGTAATTGCATAAAGGTTATAAAATTGCAACAATTTAGCTGTATTCTGCAGTCAACTATGGCTATGGTGCTTGGCTGGGGATTCGTTGTTAGTAATGATGATTTTATTTTTAAAAGGGATAAGTCGGCGAAGAAAAGGTTTCAGGCACCAAATGTACCATGATTTTCACATCTCACAGATGAGACTACTCTTTCCCACTTTTTAGACTTTTTCCTCCTCCAAAAAGGTGAATGGCTGTTAATAACCTTTTTTGAGTCACTGTTAGGTTATTCTAAAATGACCTTCAACTTTTGCCTCCCTTCTTTTTACAATTTAAACAAAGAAAAAGGGGGAAATGGATTAAAATATTTGGCATAGTAAAAGGGTGCTATATCCGCAAGACTTAAGACTTGAGAGTGTGACTCAATTCCTTCGAAAAGCATTCCCTTGGATATGAGGTTTGCTCATGTCCCTTTAACCCCGAGACATGTGAAGATAGCTGCACCCAGAGCAAGCAACCAGGATAGAAAGATCACTAAGGAAGATAAGGCATAGGGCCCTGTGACTCAATGCCCGGGTGAACATGCATTCCTTTATCTACCGTACACGGTAGACTGAAAACCAACCAAATCGGAAGCGGGTAAGGTCAAGTTGTACCCGATCTACTGATCGTAGACCAGTCTTCTCCCTCCACACTCCACAGTTTTTAGAAAGAAAGAAAAAAAAAGATAAAATATGGCACTGATCATTTTTATACACTACCACACCTATCTGTTAGACTCTGAAAGAATAATTGCCGGGAAAGCCTGAAGCAGTCATTGAGAATCTAGTTCTAGGGAAAAGAGTCAAGATTCAGAACATAGACTTGGCAGTAGGTAAAAAATTTACTTTTTTACAGTGAACCAAACTTAGAAAAATTGTGGGGAATTATCTGCATTAGAGTGCAGTTAACTTATCATACATACATTTTTGGAGGGGCAGCCTAACTATTTAAAAGGGGTTAATGACTTGATGTTAATATATTATGTCACAGCATAGGATATTAGGGAAAAAAAAACTACAATTAAGTGAGATTTGAAAGTGGGGGCTGTGCTTTAGTGTTAATTGTTGAACAATCAAATCTAAAAAATTCGTGGGGTGGCACAGGATGGTTAATTGGTGTCGACCAATTTCAAATTTAAAAAGACAACAACACAGTATCCTATCATGGCGCTTTGTCATAGAGAAAAATCCCATGACGACTTATCATTAGTATGCATTATTTAAAAAAGACAAAAGTCACTTTCGCTTGAGTGAATTGCATTCCCCCGGACTAATCATAACAATGGTTACTGCTAAAAAGGTTCAATTTTTATTCAGTATGCAACATGTACAAGAATTGACAGAGAGAGAGAGGGAGAGAGAATCAAGAGCAAGAGTATCAATTCTAACAAATTAATGCTGCAAAACCAAGCTATTAACTCTAGCATAATCAAACTCAACATACAATTGCATTTCAATTCAGAAACTCATCCTTTCTAACCAGGGTCTTCTCCATTATTCCCTTTTTCCCACAAACTGCAGATTGTGAACAAACCTTGTTTAGACCACCATTTTGCTGGGACTTTTTACAATGAGCAATGGCACTCTCAATAGAATTCTCAAGCTCCGCACTGATACTCCTATTGAACAATTGCAACTCATATGACCCAGCTGAACTGAGTGAAAAAGACGAAGACGAAGAAGATGACCCAGATGACGAGGTGGACAAAGATGAAGCCTTGGAAGCATAATGTCGCTGAATCACTCCAGAGAAAGACCTTCTGCTGCTGCTGTTAAAGAAACCATCTTCAAGCATGTCACTGTTCTTCACCGCACAGGATCTCTCCCTCATGTGCTTGTTGTCACAAAATAACTCAAATGGGCTTTTGTTTTTGTTTTTGCTTTTCGTAGCATCATTCTGGCATTTTGGTTTCTTCACTTCTATTGAACTTTCCCCCACTATGCTCGTTGCAGCATCACTGGCACAGCACTTATCAGAGCAACCAGATTTGCTGAACAAGGATTTCAAGTAACTTTTTGAAGCCTTGAGCCTCTGAGCCAGCCAGAACTGCTTCTGCTTGGTCTGTTTCTTAGGAACATGTTGTTGGTGGTGATGAAGATGATGATGATGATGATCACTAACCAACCCTTCTATCTTAGAGGACCAATCAAATTGATACTCAGATGGAAGTGATTCACAGGAACTAACCCTGCGTGATTCCGAGGGAGAGATGTTGCAGGACTCAAGAGGTGTGGTGGCATTTGTTGACTGCAACAACCTAAATCTAGTGTCTTCCAATGATGACTGTGATCTTGAAAAGCCAAAGGTGGAATCAGCGTTTTCAAGAAGCTTTTCCACCATTTCTAAGCGAGGAGGGAGGTGAAGAGGAAGGAGTTTTCCTTTGTAAAAGAGTTCATCAGCTGCGGAAGTTGCGGACTCTTCCTTGTTTTGGAACTCGAATTCTCTATTGTTGTTGTTGTTCTGTTGTGGGATGTCGAGGGAATAAGAAGAGAAGATGTTGGGGGAAGAAGATCTTGGTTCAATGTCAATGTAGTCTTCATCTACATGAACCGATGAGACCTTTTTTGTGGCCATTTCATGTGGCTCTTTCTCTGCTGTGGTTATTGATTCCTCTGTTTGTGTGTCACAGAACGGAGATGCCTATGGGAAATTGAGCTTTCTAAAAGGAAAGAGGCAAGGTATTCTTTTTTAGTGAAGAGGGAAGATGGTACCAAAGTTTGTTATATATAAGATTTTTTTTTAATTTATTTATTTTTAAAATAAAAAAGCAAACTGTTGAGTTGTAAATATATGTATGGCCTAAAGTTTCTAAAATTAAGTTTGAATTAACTTTAGGCTATTCTCTTATCTTTATTTTAGATTTTACTTTGGTTACTTATTTTTTAAAAGTTGGCAAATGGTCACTTACTTTTTGAATGTATTTTGGAGGTCTCTCGGCTAAGAACTAAACTTGCTCTAGGTTATAACCTCTCCCCTAACCGTAATCCATTTTTATCATTTGAAATACACGTGCACATAATGTGAAAATATATGAGTGAATTTTGGTAACACAGCTCATGTTTGATAAAATATTTTTAATTAATTTTTAACTTTTTTTACTAGTTAAAATATTATTTGACAATTTGACAAATAAATTTTTTAATAATTTCGAACATTTTAAAAATATTATTTAAATATTATGTTTGACAAAACTAGATGAAAGTAAAAAATTAATTGATAACTGAAAGGTAAAATGTATAGTCTAAGCTTTTAAGTTAGCTTATTAAGTCAAAAGTGTTTAGTAGAATTAGTTGTTGAAGTAGTTAGAAAATATAAAATGACATATTTAAAATGGATAATAAAAAAATTGAATAAATATTTTAAGGATAAAAAATAATAAAATATAAAAAGGTAGAAGATGTTGGATCGAGCACTTATCACTAGGCGAAAAGTTATAGATGCTAGAAATAAAAACTCATGACCTTAGCTTTGATACCAATTATTACATCAAGGTTTACCAATAGACCAAAAGCTATAACTAATAGGACATACATCTTTCTACTTAAGAGCGTATCAATTCAAGTGTGACTTGACCCACATGGGACTCTATCACGGGACAATTGATGTCACAATCCAACAAATAAAAGCTAGTACGTTTTTAAAAAAACTACTTTAAGACTATAAGTCATTTAAGCTAACTTTTAGCTTTTTTAACTAGCTTAGTTTTTTTATTGTTCGATAAACAAGTTGTTTTAAGTAGTTTCTCGCGTTTTTTAAAATGTTACTTGAAGTAACACTTTCTAAAAAGTTAGCTTCTAGCTTTTTATATTTTATTCTTTTTTATCTTAAAATATTTATTCAGTTTTCTTATTATCCTTTTTTATATGTCATTTTACATTTTTCAACTACTTCAACCACTAATTTTACCAAACACTTGTGATTTAGCAAGTTAGCTTAAAAGTTTTCAACTAGTAGCTAGTTTTTTAACTTTCAATTAGCTTTTCAACTAGTTTTGTTTAACATATCCTAAGTAATATTTCAAAAAGCTTTAGAAGTTACTAAAAAAATATATAAGTTATTTAAAAAAACTTGTTTATCGAACAGTTAAACAAACTTTTTAGCTTAGAAGCTAGCTAAAATGGCTTGTCGAACATAGCCAAAGTAGCGTTTAAAAAAAATACTTTGTAACTTCTAGGTTTTTACTTTTTTCTTTCCCTTTTATCCTTAATATATTTATCAAATTTTCTAGTTATTCTTTAAAATAAGTTATAATTTTATTAATTTTCTATTATTTTACAGTTATCACATAATTCAACAACTAATTTTACTAAATACTTACAATTTAATAAACTAATTTTTAACTAATTTTACCAAACATAACCATAATCTTACAATAAATGACAAAATTGCTTTAATTACTTTTAATTTTAACTTTTCGTTTAAATTATATGGTCAAGATTCGTTTTTCTTGCACTCTCCATTTCTTAAATTACATTTTATAGTCTTATAAACATAAAAAAAAATGTTTTCAAAATGCAGTTGCTATAAATGTTGATTTTGTTGACTAATAGTTATTGTCTTTTGGATTTTTTATTTCTCATTTTATTGTGTATTTATTGTTCTGTTTATTTTAATAATAATTTTTGCCGCGTTGATATAAAATTTATAGTTTATATTAATTTTATTATATATCTTAATAATATTTTAAGCGTGTATTTGTTTTCTCAACAAAAATAAAAGTTTGAAAAAGGCAAAAACATATGCCCATAACGAGAATTATGCAAATAAGGAAGAGGATGTCCTTTTTTTTCTTCTTTTTTTAAATAAGGAATAGGATGTCCTCTTACTACTCTTAGTTTGGAGAGAGTTGTAAGGAAATATTCCTTCACTAAATATATTCATACATAAAAATGTCAATAATGTTTTAATTATTTTTAATTTTAACTGTTCATGTAAATTATATGGTCAAGAATCAAGATTCGTTTTTCTTGAACTCTCACTCTCTTAAATTACATTTACATTTTATACTCTTGTAAAATGTAAACATCTAAAAGAAGTGTTTTCAAAACGCAGTTACTATAAATATTGATTTTATTTGACTAGCAGTTAATAGTTATTGTCTTTTGGATTTTGTATTCCTCAATTTTTAGTGTATTTATTGTTCCGTTTATTTTAATAATAAAAATAAGTTTTTTACGTGTTGACATATAATAATATATAGTTTACATTGTAATGTTTATTAGAATTAACCTATTGCTCACACTTTATAATACTTGATGATGATAATTTATTTAAATCACCGTTATATATATAAATTAATACAAGATTTTTTTAACATATTTTTACTCTACTCACGTGTTTTATGAAAAAAAAATTAATAAATTACTCATTCCATTATTATTTCAAGTCAAGTTCACTTAATTATAGAGTTATTAAGTGATAAACTACTAAAAATTATATGTATTTTATTGATATAGGAATATTGGTTAATTCATTTAAGGCTATGTTTAGCAAAATAGGTTGATAGCTGGAAGTTTGAAGCTGAAAAATTAGATTATTAAATTAGAAATGTTCAATAAAATTATATGTTAAAGTAGATGGAAAGTGTAAAATGATAAAAAAATAATATATCATAATTTATTTAAAAAAAAGGTAACAAGAAAATAAATACATCAAGAATAAAAGTGAAAGAAAATATATAAAATTAAAAGTCAACATTTTCAAAATAATATTTTAAGTAACATTTCAAAAAATACTAAAGTTACTAAAAAATTAATTAAAAAATTTCTTTATCGAACAATCTAATAAATATTTTAATTAATAAAAAAATTAAAAATTAACTAAAATATTTTATCAAACTTAACCTAAGTTATATTCAATTTTATATAATCACAATTACATAGCCTCTAAATCCCTCTAATTTGAGTGTATATTCATTAGGAGTTACATTCATTAATTTTAGTATATATTTTTCAGCATGTATTTGTTTTCTTAACAAAAATAAAATGTTTGAAAAAGGCAAAAACATATTCCCATAACGAGAACTATGCAAATTAGGGACGGGAATGGTCTCTTACTAATCTTAGTTTCATGAGAGTTGTAAGGAAATATACCTTCACTAAATTTAGGTTGCAAATTAGTGATGGCGCCACTTTGTTGTAATTCCTTCACTAAATATATTGATAAATAAAATGTCCATATTGTTTTAATTGTTTTTAATTTTAACCGTTCATTTAAATTATATGGTCAAGATCTCAAGATTCGTACGTTTTTCTTGAACTCCCACTCTCTTAAATTAAATTTATATTTTATAGTCTTGTAAACATTCAGAAGAAGTATCTTCAAAATACAATTACTATAAATATTGATTTATTGACTAGCAATTATTGCCTTTTGGATTTTGTATTCCTAATTATTTTTTTGTATTTATTGTTTCATTATTTTATTAGTAAGTTTTTTTTGCTGCGTTGACGTAAAATTTATATTTTGTATTAATTTAAGTATATATTTTAATAATATTTTTAAGCGTGTATTTGTTTTCTCAACAAAAATAAAAGTTGAAAAAGGACAAAAACATATTCCCACAACGAGAATTTTCAAATAAGCAAGGGGTTGTGCTCTTACTAATCTTAGTTTCAACAAAGTTGTAGGGAAATATTCCTTGGATAATTTAGGTTGCAAATTAGTGATATAAATAGGAATCCAATTCCTTCCTCTAAGTTAGCTTTTCTTTTTGTCTTTTTTTTTATTCACATTTCTTTTACTAAACCCCCCTCTTAGATTATATTAATCCATCCCCAATGAAGCTAGTACCACCGCTTGGTACAATACAACTTTCATTTTCTCGTGATTTCTATGTTTGATTTAGTAGAAAATAGGTGTTGTGTATAAAGCGATGACGGAGGCTTTATTAAAGATGAACAATTATACACAAATGGTCCATATTGTTTTAATTAATTTTAATTTAGCCGTTCATTTAAATTGTAGAGTTTAATATCCATTCTTCTTGCACTCTCACTGTCTTGAATTACATTTACATCTTATAGTTTTTTAAACATCTAAAAGTTATATGTTTAAAATGCAATTATTATTCCCTAAAAAAATGCAACGATATATATATATATATATATATATATATATATATTAACTCAATTTTGTTTTTATTCCTAAATTTATGTGCATTGTCCTGTTTATTTTAACATTAAAATTAATTTCTCGGCACAATGATGTAATATTTATAATAGGTATTAATTTTAGTATATATTTTAACAATATTTAATAGCTTGTAATTAATTCCACAGAAAACAATTCTTTGTTTTTAAGTGTGTGTTTGTTCTCCCGATTAGAAAAGAGGTAAGAAAAAAGACAAAAACGTAAACAACCATAATAGTACATACATTTGCACGAAACGCTGGGATCATACAATTACATTTCAAATGAGAAACTTATTCTTTTTAACCAAGCTCTTCTCAATATTCTCTCACTCCCCCTTTAGTGAATCAACCCAGTTATTTCTTCATTTCCACAAACTAGAGATTGTGAACAAACCTTGTTTGAACTACCCTGTTGTTGTGACTTCTTACAATAAGAGATGGCACTATTAATTGAATTTTCTTGCTCTGCCCTGGTACTCTTATTTAACAATTGCAACTCGCATGACCGTCTATTGCTATTAATGAAGCCATCTTCAAGCATATCATCATTGTTCTTAACCACACAAGATCTTTGCCTTTGATGCTTGTTGTGGCCAAAAAACTCAAATGGGTTTTTGTTTTTCCTAGCATCATCCTTCACGTACTTCTTATGGCTTGTTGCAGCATCATTGGCACAACTATTATCATAGCAACCATATTTGTTGAACAAAGTTTTTACGTAAGTTTTTGAAGCTTTAAGCCTTTGAGCCAGCCAGAATCGCATGGTCTGTTTCATTGGAACATGGTAATGATCACTAAAGGCCAATCATATTGATACTCAAAAGGAAGTGATCGATTCACAAGAATTAACTAACCTTGCATGACTCTGAGGGAGAGATGTTGCAAGCTTCGAGAGGTGTGGTGGCATCGGCATTATCAATGAGCTTTTCAACCATTTGAACGCGAGGAAGAAGGTTAAGAGGAAGGAGTTTTCCTTTGAAAAAGAGTTCATCAGCTGGGGATCTTGTTCTCAACGACACTTTCTTGGTTTGGAACTCAAATTCCTTGTTCTGTGATGGGGTGTCAATGTAGTTTTTATCCACATTAACCAAGGAAACCTTTTTTTTGGCCATTTCATGTCGTTGTGGTGATCTCTCCATTAGAATGCACACAATCGAAATACGTACTTTGGAGGTCTCCCAACTAAGAACAAAACATGCCCAAAGTTATAATCTCGTATCTAACTAACATTGAGCCTCCTTTACCATTTAAATTATATAGCCATATAGTACAACAGGAATATGATGAGGGGATAAATATTGGTCATAAATCATATATGAATGGTTAATAGTGTTTTAATTAGTTACAATTTTAACCGTTCTTTTAAGATATATGGATAAGTTTCGCACTTCTTACTCTCTCACTCTCTTAAATTACATTTACATCTTATATTCTTGTAAACATATAAAAGAAATATCTTTAAACACTACTACAAAAAACACTTTTTACGACGGTTATTTACCCCCTACGACGTCGGTTTCGTAACCGTCTTTGAAGATGGGTGTCGTTAAAAACTAATTCTTTCTACGACGGTTGTTGAACCGTCTTAGAAAGTCATTTTCTAAGACGGTTCTTAGCTAGCAACCGTCTTAGAATGTGTCAGTATTTTGTTTTGTTTATTTTAACGGACACATTCTAAGACGGTTGTAA
Organism: Glycine tomentella; assembly: GCA_007407185.1. Classification (NCBI taxonomy): domain Eukaryota; kingdom Viridiplantae; phylum Streptophyta; class Magnoliopsida; order Fabales; family Fabaceae; genus Glycine; species Glycine tomentella. The sequence continues at coordinate 2,113,978 of PYAF01001177.1, forward strand.
GCTAACAACCGTCTTAGAAAGTGGCTTTCTAAGACGGTTATTAGCTAACAACCGTCTTAGAATGTGTCCGTTTTTGTTTTTTAAAAAAATGAACACATTCTAAGACGGTTGTTAGCTAATAACCGTCTTAGAAAGCCACTTTCTAAGACGGTTGTTAGCTTACAACCGTCTTAGAAAGTGACATTCTAAGACGGTTGTCAGCTAACAACCGTCTTAGAATGTGTTCATTTTTTTTAAAAAAAACAAAAACGAACACATTCTAAGACAGTTGTTAGCTAACAACCGTCTTAGAAAGCCACTTTCTAAGACGGTTCTTATCTAACAACCGTCTTAGAATGTCTTCATTTTTTTTTCCGTGTTTTTGCATGTTCTTTGTACATAAAAAACCCACAATATTTTTTACATAAAACATATCCAAGGTGTGAAAGCACTAGTAAAATGTCAAACACCATAAAAATGAGTTGTGACCCTCCAAACAAATTATTCAACAATAGAACATACAACCATTTAGCAAGACAAAATTTAATTCTAGAAGAGTACTTACATAAAACTAAAAGTTCTCGCCTCATTGTTTCCCAACCTTCCCCATTACTCAAAGGCCTATTTGCCTTCCAGATAGCAAGGAGGTATCTCATCTCAAATATTGAGAAAACTACAAACTTGAAAAATGCAGTCGTTGCAAAAGCATTAAACAAGGATTCTGCAGGTCAAGAACAAACAACAATTATTCAGCCAACAATCTTACTATAGCAAAGAATTAATCACTTAAGTTCCATCTACTGAAACAATGATAAGCCATATTACAACAATCAATGTAACACAACACTACATTATCAACACATCAAAAACTTCTAAAAAATCCTGCCTATAATTTTGTGGTGTGCTATAGGGATTAGATGTTGTATACTCTAATGTGTATACTACTACTGAGTGTTGTATTAGGGACTGAAAAACAGGTAATAAGATCTTGTTAGAATTGAAGGTGCAAGCATGGTATTAAAAAAGTGTAGGCATGCTGTCCAGGTTCTGACCATTCAAGTATAAATTTCCAAAGGCCATTAGATTGGTTCAAACTGAAATCTTCTTTTTATGGGGCATGCACAGTTCTCAGTTATATATATTTTGACATGCAAAAAATACTAATGTACAGAGAACTAATGGAAGCATGGACGTTATGCCCCCTAGGTTAGTTCCCATCAGATGATGCTCTCTTCTCTCATTCTCAACTTTTTTTACCAGAAGAACTTTCATAAACTAAAAGACACTAAATGGATATTTCAGAATACAATACAATTAAAAGACAAAACATGAATATCAAGAAGCTCTAGATAAACAACAAAAGGTAAAATCAGTTTATGAAAGTAATAACCTCATGTGCAACATGCAATCTCCCATCAAAATAAACAAGTCTTGCTCCATTCGATTCTTATATGAATAAAAAAAAATTTAACATTATATTCGATTCTTATATGAATAAAAAAATAAAACTCACAGTAAGTCATTTTGTGTTTATATATGAACTTAACTCTACCTTTGAAGGATAGGAAATAGAGGAAAAAAAAGTTTAAAATTTAAATTTAAATATTTTTTAGAAGTCAATTCTCTTAATTTCTCTTTCACTTTTTTTATAACCAAACTAAAATAAAAAACATTACTATTCACGTTTTCTTTCCTCTATCTTATTCTTCTTTATTTCCATCCGCATCCCTTTCAAAGTATAAATGTAATTGCATAAATATAAATACTTCTGGTTAATGAAATTATTAAAATGAACAAACTTAAAATTTATTAATTTAATTAAATAGGAAAATATCTAAATACTAATGAAAATAACAATAAATTGCTTGACTTTATTTTGTTTTCTAAGAAAATGTTTATAGTATTTTATAAATGAAATTATTTTTCAATAAATTACTATTCGAGTATTATTACTATTTTTATATATTTTTCTTATTTTTTTGCATGAAATGTTTTTATTTTCAAAGATGAACGAAGAATGGTTGATATCAAATAATAACCATAGTTTATCACTCATTTAAATTTTTAAAACAAAAATTTCACTTTCCAACCGTGAATGTTTTTATTCATTTTTGTTTTTTGACATAAAAACCCAGACACATAGGTGGAAAAAGC
>PYAF01001177.1:2116210-2131673 GCA_007407185.1 Glycine tomentella
TGTGTGCCAATCAGAGATCAAAAAACCCATCAAGAATACTTGGTACTAGTACGAAAAAAATCTAGAATTGCAATTATTCTGCCCACTGTCGGCACATTAGGACTCAACCTAGTTATACTAAAACAGCCAATAATGTTTACACAGTGCAAACAAGACGTTATTTGATACAAGCTGAAACAATCTCACACACATGGCAACAAAATCACTATCGGTACATTAAAAAGTAGAATTGAACTTGGAAAAAGTGGGTTCAAATTGGGGAACTTAATTTCCTTGTAGTTCAGGCATGAAAATGGGTAAGATAAGCCTCAGCCAGCTTGTGACCCAACTGAATTTGAGACTTCGTGGTTAAGTGAAGATTATCTTCCATCAATTACAATCCCTTCACGTCCACGCAAATCACATTTGGAAGATCAATTGCCTTTTGAACTTCTCTCACTTTCTCTATGTGGTTGAACCCTGAAGTGAATGCAACCTACACGCTCCACAATTATATCATCACATTTAAGACTTAAGCGCTAAGTTTGCTTATTTAATTAAAATATTTTATTCGTATAATGTTGCAAAAGAAGATGATCTACACAAATAATAATAAAAAAAAAGATAGTAATGTTTGAAATTAACCTGAATGATGGGAAGAGATGGCAAATTAGGGTCTTGACGAACATTGTGGATGAGGGTCTCCATGTTGACCTTGTAAGCTACAGCTTCTTCCTCGTTGATTGAGTCACTTTCACCTTGGAACCATAACACTGCTTTGATCTAGCTGCTATTCTCGAGTCCTTCACGCTTTCCTTGGCCCTCTTCACCATGTTCTCGTACAGTTCCTCCCCATGTGCCCACTCCTTCATGGCGGTGCCGCCCACAGCGCAGGGGACCAGACCCAACTCGCCCACCACCACGCGCCGCCGCAGCAGCGCGTTCGCGAATACCATGCCAGGGCCCACGCCGCAGGCCTTCCTGGTGTCAATGTCGACGTGGAGGGGCTCGTTCGCAGGTTCCCATTGGAGGATGGTGGAGAGGCGAAGGATGGATGGGTCGGGGCGGCACTCCACTGGAACCATGCCGTCCCACCGCTTACAGTTGTTAGCGTCCCTGGTAACCCTGCCACAACTGGCCATGTTTCTTTGACCTAAGAGTATCAGGTCCAACTCGGTGAGGCGGTGCGGTCCAACTCGGTGAGGCTGGTGGCAACTCGACCGTGTTGAGGTCGTGGAGCTAGTAACTCGTGAGATCCAGAAGCGTCGATGAAGGATTGTCTTCGTCCTCAACCGGGGCAGCTCACTCGATGGTCTCGGAGGGGGCCAAAGAGAAAAGCAATTTAGGGTATAAATTTGGGAACTTCAAATACGGGTTTTAATTTGAATTTAATGAAGACAACGACGGTTTCTTAAAAAACCGTATTGGAAAAATTGGATACTAAGACGGTTGTCTTATAACCGTCGTCGTTGTCAATAAACAAATACGGGTTGACCAATAACCGTCTTTGTCAAATGCAAAATATTACAAAAATGCCACCGCTTACTATACGAAGACGGTTATTTCACAACCGACGTGGAAAGGCTGTCGTTGAAGGGTGTTTTTGTAGTAGTGAAAATAAAATTACTTCTAAATATTAATTTTTTAGCAGTAGTAGTTACTGGCTACTTGATTTTCCATTCCATTATTTATATATGCATTTATTGTCTCATTTATTTTAATATTAAAATTAATTTCTCACCGCATTGACGTAAAATTTCTCGCCGCGTTGACGTAATTTTTTTGTTAATAATAACTCCAATATATATTTTAATAGTATTTAATAGCCTGAAATTAACTATATTAAAAGTAATTCTATTATTTTCAAATGTATTTTTGTTTTCTTAGCTTTTTTTTTTTGGAAAAAGTCAAATAGACAAAAACATATTCCCACAAAAAAAATTATGCAGATTAATGAGGGAATTTTCCCTCACAAATCATAGTTGTCATTGTCGTCCCAAATTTTTATTCCTTAATTTTCATCGCATTTATTGTCCTGATTATTTTAATGTTAAAATCAATTTGTTGACATGGTAACGTAAAATCGATATTAGTATCAGTATATATTTCAATGATATTTAATAGCCTAAAATTAATTATATTAAAATCAATTCTATTAATTTTTTAAGTGTGTATTTGATTTCTCAACAAAACTAGATGTTGGAAAAAGGAAAAAAAAAATCCTCACAATGAGAATTATGTGTAAAGTATGGTTAATTAGTATATATTATTTAATTTATTTTTTACTAGAAGTAGTATCTTAATATTAATTGTTATTATATATGTTATTAATGATATTTTTTAATATATATATATATATATATATTATATAAATAGTTTAAAGAAGTTTGGGGTGAGGCTGTGTATTCGTCCCTGACCATCTTCGTAAAACCAAACTACCACCCATATAAGCAGACAAATCTCATACCAAAGCACAATCTAGGTCCTTAACCACCATATAATAGAACTAAAATATAATCAAAATCCCCGACACGGCCGCCATTGGACTTACAACAAGAGAGATTTAAAGAACAACAATCAAAGAATGCCCACCAACAACATCGTCTCAAACCTAATCCCCAAGTTGAACAATGCGCCATCCACATCGACAATGTCATCACAAGGGAGAAACCCTGTTGGAGGAATGCCGGTTAGTGTAATGCTAACTTGGGGAACAAAAGAGATTGAGATTTGAGGGAGAGTTTCAAATTTTTGGAGAAGAAAATGGCAGCTTAGCATCGACCAAATAGACACTAACAATAATTTATTGTTAAAAAAATAATAATTAGTGTCTGCTGTGTCTATTGATAATATATATATATATATATATATATATATATATATATATATTGAAAAAAGACTAAGTAGCCAACCATTTCTAATATGCCAGTTCAAATTTTTATTAATGTTGGTTTGGCGTCAACTATCAACACTAATTAGCATCGATATTGACGCTAACACTAATTTGAAAAGAGTTTAATTGCCCTCTCAAGTATTATTATTTTATGAATTATATTTCATCATCCATTCTTTATATATCTTATCATTATTTTCATATAAAAAATGTTGCTTCACAAAAACTAGTGAGTAATCGACATCATCACGAAAAAAAGTTGAGTGAAAAATTTATAAAATAATAATAATTGAGTAGTAATATGTGTAATTAAATCTTTATTAGGGAGGAAAAAAATGTATTAGTACAATTGTTCTTTTGAGTCAAATAAAGATTTGATATGTACATAATCTTAACACATCATTTTCAGATACATTAAATAAAAAATTAAAAAAGAAATTCTCCCTCCATTCATTCCCTTCTTTTTCGGCCCTCTCACTTACACTCTTGCAAGTGGCCTCATCTCTTTCTTCCTCCATTGCCACCAAACAAGCTTCCATTGACACTGTCGCCACACAACCCACCATGACAATCCAAAATATTTTGTTGTTTCATTCACGTCCCCATCATATTTTTCATTCTATTTTGCTGCAGTACCATTCTATTTTTTTAAAAGCAGAGCCAATGAGATAAGTTTTTTTTGTGAGTTTTTGCCTCTCTTTTTTTGTTTTGCTACAATAAGTATTCTGTCACGTTGGGTTCATTGCACCTGCGTCGAAAAATGGTAGGAGCCTATTAATTGTCAATGTGGAACAAAAATGTCGACACTTATGTTTTTTCTTTTTAATTTTTTTTTAGGTTAATTGGGAGTTATTTCAAATTAGTTTGAAATGGCTGTTTTGGGAACGAATAGCAGTGTGGTTTATGTTGGTGTTTTTTCAAGTTGGTCAACAGAGGAAGAAAGAGAGACGAAGGCCACAGAGTATAACCGTATAAATGAAGTGCTGAAAAAAGGAATTAATGGAGAGAGATTTTCTTTAAATATATTTTAGTTTTTAATGATGTGTAAACTTTTCACCAGATGTACCTAAAGATAATGTGTTAGAATTGTTCCTATACAAGATTTTCTAAGATATATGTATCTCCATTTTCTTTCACATTGGACAACATTGATTTTGTCATTCTTAATTGTTGGTGAGGAATCTATACACCACAAATCAACAAATATAACACTTCTTAAAGTATTTTTAATCGAAGTAGTTACATAAGTTGTTTAATTTTAAATAATATTATTTAAACATTTTTTCATTAAAACAAATGATAAAGTGTTGCTTATATAGATAATTGTTACTTAAAAAATTTATATCATGAATGAAATACTTTTAAAATATTATATTACTCGTAAAAAGAAGTTAATCATTTATTTTAATAATTTTAACATTAAATTAAAATTTTATATTAGCTATTTAAATTCATGTGAAATTATAAGAGGTAGAAAATATTGATAAGTAATACATTAAACAAGGATTAATAATGCTCTAAACAGTAAATTAACTTCTAGAATTTATTAATAATAATTGTTCAAGTTTTGAGCGGTATTTGTTTTCTGAGTGAATAAGAGCTACACGGTCAGCCAATATTCTGTGCAAATTAAGTTAAACTCAAACTGCATATGAGAGATTCAATCCCGACAAGATATCGTACGTAATCAGTGGATGCATGACATAATTGACACAATCATGCATGTGTTTCATTCATACATATTACATACTACCCTTATTTTATTGTCTTCTTCCATTTGAATTTGATATGTGTTAAGTACACACAGGTTGAGAGTCTCCAACTCAGGACGATGTTGACACTAATCTTGTTTTTTTATTGAGTTTCAATTAATGGAAGTAGCATACTCACACATTCCTGTTCGTACCATGAAAATGATAGTAAGAATGAGTCACATATACTAGATCGAAGCCTAGTACCGAAGCTGGTGAATGATACATCATCTACTTGTTGGGAAGGTCTCAATAAGATGAATCTATTTCCTCTATCTACGCATCCATATCCACGCGTCTTTGACTAATCACTAACGTAAATGCCATGCAATAGTCGTAAGTCATATATAGTAGTAGTGTGAAGCATGTAAAATAATACTAATGTTATAAAATTAAAAGTTAAATATAATTGGAACGGTAAATGACGTGGGTTTTTTGTTGGTACACCGACATGCTTCTCTGCCACATCTTTCTTAGAAAGGGTATCATTTTTCTTTCTATGAAGACCTGCATGTCTCAAGTCAGGAGCTCATTCGGAATGGCGTGTCTAACCATTAGAAACCCAAATGTAGCATCTCTCGTGGTGGAAGGTTTCTTTGTCTACTTTTCCATTTTTCCTTTTGTGTGTCTACTCTACAACGGATCAATTTTTATATAAATTAAGGATATATAGATATTTTATATATAAACAACTCTTAATATTTATTATTTTCTATTAATTTTTCCGTTATCATCACATGCACCAAATGCCATCTTTATATATAAATCAGAATAATTATGTTAAATGAGAATAAGTATTTCTTTACAAGAGTGTTTCTAGAAATTTTTTTTTTATAAAAACAAAAGTATTTTCTTAGATTTTTTTTTTGAAAAAAACTTTTTATCTCTTTCAATCTATTTTTTATCTTTATTTCTAAATTGAATTTCAATATTTTTTTTAAATATCAATAGTTAAAAATAACCTTATTTTGGTCTAAATTATTTATAATAAAATTAAAATATAATCTACATGTTTAAAATATTTATTTATTAAGAAATTTAATTATAATATAATTTATATATTCAAAGATATTTACTTATTATAAATTTTAATCATATAAAATAAATAATTATTTTATATATTGCATAAACTAAAACATTAATTATCTCTCTCTAAATAACTAGCATTTGATGTCAATTAATTCTCCTTTGTATCTATATATATAATATAATGAGAATACTGTCATTTGGTCTCCACACTTTGCCACGATTATTTTACACCCATAGATTTTTTTTGTTTTTGTTTTTACCCATTAATTATTCTGAACACTATCCACTACCTCCCTTTTATCACTTTTTTCTCATTTTCTGTTTATCTTTCTCTTTTATTGTATTTTATTTTATAAAATGTAGAGACACAAACGTAATTTTCCCTAGGCTCTCCAGAAGTGAAATAAAATTAAAAATAAAGTAAAAACGTGATATGGGGAATCATGCATGTCATCGTCGTGAAAATGCCAATTTATTTGACCGAGTCAAATATTGTAACTGTTCTCTTTTTAGCATTTTGTTTTCTTCTGTGTCTTTGGGAATTCTAACTACATGTTTGATCTAATGAAATGTCAGGATATAGAGTATAATAAGATTTTGAATTCAAAATTTGATTTTTAATAAAGAAAATTAATAAAATTTTAGTATAAAGAATAAGTTTTCTATAAAAGAACTTTCAAGATATTCAAATATTTTAAAAAATAATTTTTTTCTCTTTCTTTAACAATAAATGACGATATTAACAAGGAAAAAAATTAGAAAGACAATAAAGAATTATTAAAAAATAATAAAATTTGATTTTTCTTTGAAATTAATGTCTTACACGTTTTATTATTATCAAATTTATGTATTTTCATTTCTTTAACATTTAGTTATAAATAAAAATTACTTAAATTTTCTCATTTTTAATATTCATATTTTTTTAATATTTTATTAATTAAATTTAATTACTTAATTAATTATATTAGATAATTTTTAATGAATCTCACATGAATTCTACATTTAAATATTTAAATATTTATTTACAAAATTATTTTTTTAATTTTTAATAAATATTTAAATGTGAAATTCATTAAAAGTTATTTAAGATATCAAAATAAGATTTATCATTAAAGAAAAATGAGAGAAATTTTAAGAGATTTTTAATCTTAAATAATATTATAAAATTCACAAAAAATTAATCTAAAATTTAATTTAAGATCTAAAGATATTTTAAAAAATTGATGCATTTAGGTATATAGTCCCTCGCTCTTCAAAGCCAAGATGGAGTTAGCGCGGGTTTGGAGATTGTAATTATAAAGAAAAGAATGGGGGCAACAAACAAAGCTCGAAAGCAATTGCTTTGTCCTCCTTCACGAACTTCCTATTATCCAAGTTGCGTAGCGTTAGGAAAGATAAAGGCACGGTAGCAACAACCAAAATCAATTGTTTTGGCCTGGCTATAACAATTCCTTAACCTAATACTAAAATTTGTTACTTTTATGTTGAATAAAATCTCATTTGTGTGGCTGTAAAAACAAAACTCATTGTGTGAATTGTGTCATATACACCTTTCAAACTTATTGTATTATCTTTTAATAATATTGAATAATGAAAATCATACTCGGTAATTATACGTTTAAGAACAACTTTTACTAACAGTACGTAACCAAATAAAATTCAATATATCAAAATCACCTTCCAAATAAATTTTTCAAGCAAATATTCAATTCACTCAACTCTATTTTTAACTAAATTAATTTTGCAAAATTAAATTTATCAAATCAAGTGTACAAACTCTAATTCAAACACACACTTCCCTTTCAAAATAAAATAAAATCAAACACACACAATATTGTTTGGAAAATTTCTCTTATATCCTTAGTTGGTCATAATTTTTCTTTAAACTGAGGTTTTGGGACAAATAATAATTATCTGTAGCTTTTGCTTTATAGCAGAAGATTATTAAAACTATATTGACATTTTGGGATTTAAATCATCCAAACAAAAATAGTGTATTAATAGAGTAAAGGTTTGATTTAAACTAAAATATTTCATAAACTTAACTTACTTTAAGCCAAAAAGTGAACACAATTGACATAATTTCGTATTCTAGGAGAGTTAAATTAACATTAATGACCATGCAAATCAAAAGAAAAACTTTAAAATATTGTCTTCTCGTTCTCTTGTTAAACCTGTTTTGAATTTTGATAATTATACATCTAAAAATGATTTTTTTATCAAAGTAAATTATTTAAACAACATTAATCTTTCCAAATCATTTTTTGGATCAAGTTATTTAAATATGAATTACTAAACTAAAAATCCCATTTTAACCAAAATTAAATATATTTAAGAAAAACATACTTAATATAGACTAAAACACCAAGAGCAACTAAAAAGAATAGGAAAAGCAAACTAGTAAGAAAAGCCTGTGCACAATACACTCTCATTTTCTTTGATCGTCTCTAAAGTACTCGACAAAAAAGTCGATGCCACTTCACAAGATGCTCTTTGATCAAATTAACAATCACGTGTTCACTTCTAAGCATTCTCCCTCTAAGCTCAATTGATAATTGTGAGTTTGTGACTTGTAATAGATTTATGGATCCATTAACAGGAATGACTGTACCCGTATTCAACTAAAGTGTCAACCAGCATTTTCTGTTGAAAGAAGAAAGCCAAAAGAATGGGAGGAATTGTAGTACTATGTGCTGGAATTCGTTATACTAGTAATCTAGTATTGTGCATGTTTGAAATTCAGTTTAAAATATTTCAAAAACATGATTTAATTTGATATGCATTATCCCGATATAGTCCTTTATAACATCCATTGGATCCTTGAGAATGAATGATACTATTGGGATTACAGTACTTCACCGTACCATATATGTACGAGATATTTCACTCGTGCGGCCAGGTGCTACGAATTGAAGTGAATTTAGATACCATGTTTGTTGCTGAAAATACAGCCATACATTTGTTATTGAATCAATCGTGTCAACATTTTCAACTATTAATGAAAATAGTTTTTTATTTTATTTCATCGACTAAATTATTAGAGAATGAAGGGTTATCCAGGAAATTTCCATTAGCAAAAATTGGCTGGACTCATCATAAGAAGGCCAAGTGCATTTCCAAATGCAATGGTTTGAACATATCTAAAATTGGCTGAACATTTCATTGATTTTGAAATCACTGGTATGAAACTTGTAATCATATTTCCATAAATGAACAATGATTTAGTATAAACAGATAACCTAGAGGAAAATGCTAGATAGTATAAACAGATAACCTACGAAAACTGAATTATATTACATTATTACCAGCTCTGAATTTCGGCCAAATTTCTTTGTATTTTACAATTTCTAATTAAATTTTATGATTTTTATCCAATAAAATGTTAAGACATATTTTCATGCATCATTCGTAGTTTATTTATCATACAATTTAGCAGTCCAGGCACCAAAATGGTATTTATAAAAAGGCAGTCTGAAAAGAAAGTAAACAATGATTTGGGTTAACTTCTATTTTTTGACAATGTACTATATTGTACAAATGTAGGGCGGGAGAAACTTCCACTATTTGGTTAGTGAAAAATTAGCATAATACATGTAATCCAAATTAGGGGTGTTTACAGAACGTTTCGGATCGGTTTTGGTCAAATTTAAAACTTAATCCAATCAAATTTGATCAATTTGGTTCGATTTTTGCAAAAAAAAATTTCAAACCCAACTCGTTCATGAACGGTTCAATTCGGTTCGGACCAACAGATTACCCATTTAATTTTTTTTGTTATAACTATTCTTTTATATCATAATTCTTTCAAATACCCAATACAACTAACACAATATTATCAAATGTATGAAAGTAGTAAAATTGATTCATTTAATACCATCAACCTAATATTCTAAAATAAATTTATAATATAAATTAAAACAAAAGATTCTTGAACAAGATTTACTATAATAGACTGAATCACAACAATTTCTTACAAACTAATTTCTTGTAAAGTTTTGCTATAACCAAATTTACTAAAACAAAATATAATTCATTAATATTATAAACATGGTAAACAAAATATGAAAATAAAGGGTGAAACAAATAACAATATATCTGAAAGTAATATATTAAGAAGTTTCAGCACTTGCAGTTTCAACACTTGAAGACCCAATATTAGATTATTAACGGTATTTAAAGCCATGTCAAACAACTCTAAAAATTTAAATACAGCGCATTAGCACAAAAATTAATTGATATTTTATACAAATATAAAAAATGAAATAAGAGATTACAAACTTGATTCAATCTTTTCCGCTTCATTTATTTTAATTTGCAAGTCATTAACATTTTGCTGAGTAGATCTAAGTCAATTTTGGGCACAAATGAGAGCTTTAACAGTAGTAGGACTCAATGAACTACAAAATGAATCCAAAATTCTACCTCATGTACTAAATGCAAACTCAGATGATATAGTAGATACAAGAATGACCAATATATCTCTAGCCATAAAGGAAAGAATATAATATTTGGATGCCTTAAATTTCCAGCAATTCAAAATATCAAATTCAGGGTGGTCATCTTCAACATCATCTTCCAAATATTTACCTAACTCATTTTTTTGCACCTCACCTTGTTTTTTCTTGATTTTCATTCTAAATTCATCATCTCAACCATCATCCTTATCACCTTTATCATCATTATGTTGTGAGGCCATGTTTGAAGTCAGTGTACTAGAATTAGCTTAATTGCTACTAGAATGAGAAATAAGATGTTCTAGTATATATTATTGAATCAGTTTGTGAATGAGGTCTTTCAATTTTTTCATCATGTTCATGTTCTTCTCAACACCATACATACAATTAAAACAAAATTGAATTTACTTATATTTATAATGAGGATCAAGGAAAATAGCAACAAGCAAAAGGTATTTAATTTCATCACTTACCCAATATTTGTTAAACTTTAACTGCATATTTGATGTCATCCTTTGTATCACTATGTCACCATTATGCTTCTAATTATTTAGTGATTTTTGAAAACTAACCAACTTCTTAATTCTGTCCAAATTCAGTAACAAATGAAATGTTATTTCTATTAAATTTTTTGCAAAAGAAACAAATTAATTGGGTCATATGCTAAATTATGGGGAGAAAGGAGACAATTTTAATTTTAAACGATAGTAAGTACCTATAGTGCTTCATTGTGTCTAAGATAATGAAAAAGGATAAATCTAAAACTTAATCCCTTCAATCACATTGAAAAACATTCTGGAAGCTATAGCTATTTACTAAAAAATTGAAATTTTAGGAATAGGAAACTTAACAAGAATTGCTTAATACATCAAATAAAAAGTTAAATATGATAATTATTTGAGATAATTTTTTTAAAATACAATACTTATTTTAACACGAAGGAAGTATTATTTACTTTTTTTTGGATCAATGGCTTCATCCTTTACTACTTATATGAACATTAAATATATCAGAAACGATAAATAGTGTCCACATCATTTTTTAATTAGTATTTGTGTTCGTTTCAAACTTAAGGGTCAAACTCAAACCTACGAACATCTAAGCGAATGGGGACTCTTCAACGTAAATGTATATAATTAGACAATAAATTACCTGTTTTTCAAGGATGCTTATTATAATAAGTTTTGACCTGGTCAATTTTCTCCTCCAATTCTTTTCGCAACTGTTCGTTAGTAGCTTCCGTTCTTGTGTCGTTACGTGCTTAGAGAAGGAGCTGGTGCTATGATGCAGAAGCGCAGAGAAGGAGATGAGATGAGAATGTAACAGAAGTGAAGAGAAGGATGAAAGGATAATAGAAGCGCAGAGAAGAAAAAGAAACATAAACCCCAAAGATAAGATGAGATGATTATGTGTTGACATTCATTCGGTCCACACATTTACAATACCACACCTTTTTTTTTTATCGTCAAATTATTTTTTTAATTTTTACTTTTTAATATATATATATATATAATAAAATTTATATTATTATTACAGATTCACAGATCGAGTCAACAGGTTAACAGATCTATAAATCTAAACTCTGATCAACCCATTGTTCGAATCGATTCAGATTAGTTGGAGTTCACAGGTGACCCGTACCCGTGAACACCCATAACCCAAATGTTATACAGTGTTGTTGATTAATGGGTAATCATTAATATAGAAAAAGGAAAGCAAAGGCGTGTGATCAGCACATTCAATGAATAACGTTCTATGAGAGAACACTTGTATGCCATCATCGAATTCCCGTGTAGTAGGACACTTTCCAATCATGTCACAGTTTTGTGCCAAGTAGAAAGGACATATAGCATATCGATTAACACATATTGGATGGTCCCATACCAACGGATCCTTGTCAAAAAAAGGAACTAAATATACCCTAAGCATTGAACTAATCAACGTCTGAAAATGGCATTCTCCAATAATTCCATGAGTTGAAGTCCTCCTGTCATAATTGTAAATTGCAAATCAAATATCTAGTTAGTTGTAAAGTCCACAAGTAGTAAATCTACACGTTTTGGATATTCTTTATCACCTGTTCAACCAAAGAAGTAGGAGGGAACATATCATTGACGAGTGTGTGCAATGATGTGTAAGATTTTGCATCAATACGATGACTTATTGCTACCTCACCCTGTTAGTTTACAGGGCATTAAGTTAGTACCCTGTGAGAACTATAAGAAAATACTATACTGTAGAAAATATCAATCCAGGATGCACACCTTAGGATTAATAATAAATATCTTGCCCTTCGGGATTCCTATCTTCCTGTAACTAAGTTCATCCGTATCTCTATTGCCAAACCCCGCATAGAACGGATTATAATCAGAAGGGAAAAGTCTTTTGATATCCTGCAAAACATTATTATCAGAACATGTGTGAAGCCAGTATGATAAATGACTCTTGTTGGCACTTCTAAGTTGCATGTGTTTTGGAAATTACCTCTAGACAAGCAATCTTGAACTCATGAGGTGCCCTTCTTATTACTTCCATCAGTTAAGGGTCCAAACATAATATAACAAGTCAGATATGTATATTAAACAAAATACGGCGGGCCATCATAAACACTAGTGATACTTGATCGTAACATTTGTTTTTTTAAAGCTTAGAAGCATCTATCAGCACAGATCAGGATTATCGGTAACTCAACGCCATGATAAAATAAAAACTACAACGTGAGTTGTAAATATATTTTTTGCAGGTGATAAACCAAATAAAGTATGTTAAAATTTTGAATAGTATCATAATTCAAAATCATTGCATAAGCCCAAGCCCAATATATAAGCAGCCACTTAAGTCAGTCAAAACACTTAATGATGAAACAACTAAATATCACAAAGTCTATTATAGTAGTCAGAACTAAGAAAACACTTAATTTTGCTGAAATCCATGAATTTATATACTAATTAATTTGTCCCATAATCACACTAGATTGCATGTTTTATCCACCATACTATTTATTGTCAAGCTCGCTTTGGTGATATTGACAACAATATAGAGATAGAAACAGATTCATCAAACATAGCACATATACATCAGCAGAAAGAGAAGTCATTATCATCATCCATGGCTGACAATAGGCTACATAAACTAAATTGCAACACCCATACAACCTTAATTACTCTCACACTAGAAGTGTCTCACCTTCTCGGTAAAGAGAGGGAAATAATCCATCAGGTGAAATAACTACAGGTCCATTCGGTAAGGTCTTGTCATCCTGCAAATATATGAACTTTTAGTATCACCTAAAGCAGTATTTGTTACAATGATAATTAAGCTGTCAATATGCAAGGGCATGAAATAGAAATTAAAAAAATAAAATTAAAGAGTTAATGAAATGATGACATTAGGATCCAATTACAAGGTATGAGACTTTAGTCCGACATTGAAAGTATAGGATTTTGGTGGTGAGGTTTATAAAGCCTTGGACTCTCCAGCTAAAAGAACTAATTTTTATGGTGTTTTACTCCCAGTCCCATAGTTCTTATCAATGGAATCCTAAAATGTCACCTTATATATCTGCAAAGCGTAAGGGTATTCATATTACAAATCTTATTAGAACTGCTCGGTTTTTATCAGAAGCTTGTGATTTAGTTTTTGATGCAGCAAGTCTCGATAATTAGCTCGCGGTCTTTCGGTCGAAAAACAACGTCGATGAAGACGTATAGGTGCACTATTACGGACTTGGCCTGGATGTAAACTGTAAAATGAAAAGAAAATTGTAGTATCCAAAAGGGCAGCTAAGCTAGCAATCCGAACAAGAAGATCTTAGGAGTGAAGTAGCCCATGCGTATATGGGATCCGAACGGTTAAGAGTTCATGGCCCAATTATTATAATAAAAGCATTCATGTGTTTCAGTTTGAGAGCCACCCTGTTTTCTCGATATCTTCTGCAGCCCAGTTTGAGATTTTTATAAGGTGTTGGGCTCTCCAACTATAATGGCTAGCTTTTGTGATGTGGTTCTTCCAAAATCTTATCAAAAGACATAACTGAGCCTCAAAAAGGCAAGGAAACAGTTAACAGAAAGAAGTGATGTAATAACCCATGCAACTTCACAAAACTAGAAGAACATCAAGGACAATTAAAGTTGATAACCCACAGCCCTACAAACTTAGCTTTATGTTAAACTTTTCAGAAAGAAAATTTCATATATAGGTTCCTGGCTGCAACTACTTTAGAAAAAGAATAATCCTACTATATAAAATAGGTTGTTATTGACTACAGAAAGCTGGTTGTTTCAATACCTGTTTCAGGTTAAGCAAAAAGTTCCTGGTTAGATATGCCTGGACAATAGCACGGGCACTCAAAAACAGTAGCTGGTATCCATTTTCCTGACATAAAATTAGAATATAGTAGTATAAGACACTGATCCTCTTGAGATAAAATTCAATGAAATAATAGGCAAACATGATAACATTAAGCACATTATGTTTCCGTTTACATTATACATATAGAAAAGTTCTACGCATAACCATGTATTTGCATCTATACTATATTCCCAAACTAGTACTTAAGCAAAAAACAATAATGTTGATTAGGTGTGCAAACCACAAAATGAAATAGATAAAAAAAGGTAAATGTTATAGAGTCATTGAAAGAGGCGAATGGTCTATGGACATTGTCCATTACCATTTCAGTTACATGGAAGCAAAAGAGCCCTATCTCACTAGCCTTTGTATTAACTGTAAATTACTCATAAAGCAAACTAGATTTGACCAGGCTTCAAGCTCACTTGCTGAGCAAGCTCAAGTCCAAGCTCATAGGAACTTGCTTTAGTTCTTAGCAAACCTGTTTACGTGTGCATATAGATTTGCATAAAATCTCCCCAGGTGTTTGCAAATACCACTCCAGATGCAACAAGCATTTTTAGTCTACAGTTCATCTCATCCTTAAAATAGAACACTGATTAAGTAAATAGAAGTTACTTGGGAAGCGGAACTGAATTTTCTTTTCCTTTTCTCTACAGGCAAAACTAAAAAAAAAATAAAAAAATAAAAAAAATAAACCACGTAACCCCATTGCCCGGAGGCTCCACGCCTATGATGCACGGACACCGACACGGGACACGCGACACGACATGACACGACACTTTGACACGTAAATTCTAAAAAATATCGACACGTTAGGACACGTTTTGATATTAAATAATATTTTTAATATATATATAAAGCAAAAATAATAAAACATCCATAAAGTGTTACTAGCAAGTTCAATTAATTTCATCTCCATCTCGAAGAATCATAGTCTCTATCTTTGGCTCATCAAGTGAAAGACTGGCAACTTGAAGATCTTCAACATCATCAAGTGAATCAAA
>PYAF01001177.1:2131773-2153615 GCA_007407185.1 Glycine tomentella
AAAAAAAAAAACGTGTCGAAAACGTGTCGAAAACGTTGACTGCGTGTCCGACTCAGTCAAATTCGCGTGTCCCTTTAGTCAACGTATCCTAAAATGTTGACTACGTGTCGGAGCGTGTCGGAGCGTGTCGGTGTCCGACACGTTTTTTTTTCAAAAATTGGAGTGTCCGTGCATCATAGCTCCACGCTATGCGCAGGTAAAGGGGATGGATATTGTACGCAACCTTACCCTTGCATATGCAAAGAGGCTGTTTCCGGATTCGAACCCATGACCAACAGGTCACCAAGACACAACTTTATCGCTGTGTCAGGGCTCGCCCTCATAGGCAAAACTAAAAAAACTCATCATAAATTCAAACCCGGAGAATCATGTGAAAACAGAAGACTGTTGATGTGAGGAGGAAGTTACATAAGCATTCTCTAATGGCAGCAAGCAGGAAATTGATCACATGTCCACTACACAAGATGCCTCTTAAAGAAAGACCTTTGGAAGATCTGTTGTCAATTACCTCTTAAATGTTGACATTAACAATCCTACTCCACCTTAATTAGCATAAACTTAGATGTGAATATAAAAGAAATGTACATACTTTAATAGCTGAGAAAAGCCTTGCCACTCCAGACTGTGACCAATCTTTTCCAACTAAAGGCATAAACTGCCCCAAAACATCAGATCTGAAAGGAAGAAAACAGTATAGAGCAGTAAGGTGTTGCTAGTGATTTTGAAACCAATACCATAATAATACAACTGTCTTCTATTCTTGTTGCAATTTTTTGCTTTTCATTATGTCCGTCTAGCCATAAACTTTGCCTATGGTTTCATAGCCGGCCCCAAGCCTAGGTAAAGGACTATTGGGCCCTTGGAAGCCAACGTAAAACTAATCAATATACCAAACATGTTCATCTACCCATAATAACAGCAAATGAACTCATGTAGATCATTTTTTCTCTCATCCAACTATTACATTAATGTAAACAGACCCAAATAACAACAATAATAAATCTCAGAGTAGTTAGTTAAACATCACTGGAAAAAGTAAAAGAAAAAAGAACATGGATGACAATTCTTTTCAAGATTTAGAAAAAGGATCACCAGGAAAATGTTATATTGTATGCACACAAGCTAATGATCGATAGGTTCATCCCACCCTGACAATCTGAACAGAAGTTATGTTAATGTACCATAAGACTACTCAAAGCCTAACCCTATACTATAAACCATAAAACAGAACTTGCATTCCCTTTAATGTATTCCTTCATGCAGTAAGATTCAGGAGTATCAATTACTACCAAAATTTGCATAATAGGTCCATACTCAGATTCGTCAAAAATAATGTCCAATTAAGTGAGGAAGTAGGGAACATAGATATTGTAATGAATAGCAGTGGTTTAGTTGTTTCTATGTCAAGTTAAAAGGACAATAAATAGCCCCAGAAGTATTATCACTAGTCTTACTTGGTAATAGTTCCATCTACATCTGAAATTACAATTCTCGCATTCCACTTCCATAAGTATATATGAGCATCAACCTGTTACATCATTAAACTTTCATGCGAAAATATGCAAAACACCCAACCATTGTAAATATAATCATATGGAACTCAGATTCTCAATGAATGTCAAACCTGTTGCTTTCCAAGAACCCTGGAAGAGAAATTGAAGGTTACCAAATTTTGACCATCTTTGAGATTTAAGGATGCTATCATCTCATTAGAGGGAACATTTGTCCTCACAAATTGCTTGCGAGGAGACTCAAGCCTGGCAGATGTTGGAGATGGCTCGACAACAGAAGTTTGCCAATCAGACTCAGAATCAACAAATACCTCCTCACTTGATACACTATCAGTGTGATCAATTGTCTTGACTCTGCGAAAAGGCATAGGCCAAAGTCTCCATCTGCGTCCAGACGAAGCTGGTCCAGGAGCATCATTATTGGCCTTCACTGCATCATCCTTTCCCACTGGAATTGTATCTTTGGGCTCAACAGGTAAGTCTAAACCAAATACAGTCATTCCAAGAACAAGAGGAGCAGCCTTTTCCCACAGCAGATACCTTTCTCTGAACTTCAGAACAAGATTTTCATTCTTAATTATGGATGATGCAGAACTTCTAAATTCTTCTGCAGATATCCGATGTGCTTCAAAAATCTCAGCAGCAGCAATGAAACCCATACCTGCTTTAAGTTCATGACCACAAAGTGAGGCCTCAAACCCTGCATATTTTAAGAAAAGTAAATAAACAATTTATTATTGCCAAACAATAATTGCATAGTATAAGCCAAACTAATTTGAAGCACAGTTGTTAGCTCTTAGTCTCTTACTCAAAGCAGAATGACTTTGGTCCTCCTCATTGGAAATTTCTGTTTGAGGTTCAGTTAGTTCACTTTTCTTACAAGAATCCTCAAGTGCAGAGGTTTGTTGACTATCATCTACCTGGTCATTTGATACTGAATTTCCAACATGTTCATCATTACATTCAATAATATCCTTAGTACCAGAATGACTGCCAGAACCAGTGTCAACTTCTACTGGTGCATCTTTATCAACCTCTTGAAGTTCTACTTCTAATTCTAGGGAACTATGTTCATCCAAGGAAGTAGGCACACTAAGGGGAGATAAGTCATCAATGTTTCTAGATTGTTTGATGTTTTCCTGTTCCTTTTCATACGTAATTGAACAATTTGCATTAGATTCATCTGCTGAATTTTGAACCTCTAATGAAGAACCTACATCTTGTAAATCAGCATTTCCAGCCTGCTGAGTAAACTCCTCTAATTCAAAACAACTTTTGAAGACAATCTGTCTCTTCATACAAGATACAACCTCTTCTGAATCAGTTTGCAAATGATGATCTTCATGATTTTTAGTCACCAAGGTTTCCTCAGTGTGACAACTGGTTACCTCCTTTCTTTGAGCTTCCAACAGGAGCCCAGAAGTATCATCACCAACTTTAGTGTCATAACTACTAGCTGGACAATCAGCTGTTGAAGCATCCACCTGACTAACATAATCAGCATCCCAAGCATTTTCATCAGAAATAAATTTCCCATTGCCTTCATAGAAGTCAATCTCTTCACCTGGGCCTAGATGAAATTGAGGAGTTTTTAACTGCACATTGTCCTCATTCTGCTCAGATTCTGTGATAGGGGCCATCAGTACATGACCATCAACACTGACCAAGACCACCTCCGGCTGGGAACCCTGTGAATCCACCAAATTCTCTACATCTAGGTTCTCATATCGACTAGACTCATATTCAGAAACATCAAGTGAACCTTCAAAAGAGGATTGATCATCTGGGAATTCATAAAATATCCTATCAACATCAGATTCTTCCCTTTGAAGTTGTGACAAAACTGAGGAATGGCCTTCACCCGTAACATATGGCACCCCTGAATCAGATATGCTATGGTTAATTCTATAACCAAGCGTATCATTCATACTCAAATAACTATTATCTTTTTTATCAATTTCAACACCGCCATCTTCTTGTCTAAATTCAGAGTTATCAACAGCCCCATCTGACTTGATTCCTTTATCACCACAATCATCATCCACCTCTTTGACAAAATAAGCCTCCCCTGAATTGTCAAGATACATGTGGAAGTTTGCCTCAACCCCATTGACATTTATCCGAACAATCTTCTTAGCACCTTTGAGCACACCTTGAAACTTACCAAAGCGAACATACCACGGCGTGCACCGGAACGTGCCATCTTGCTGCTGAACAACAATGACATCAACAGCCCCACCAAAGGGATGAAAAGGGGTAGCCACTGAATAGACACCTTGGGTTATCAAGCTTCCAACTTTGCCAACCACATTCATTCTTGTCAGTAACCAATGACCAAAGCTCTAGAATTTTGGGAGGTCCCCAAAAAACAGGCCTCAAAGTTTCTTCTTTCTTGAGTCTCTGATCCTGATTTCAATCACAACATGTTCCAACCATACCCTTAATTAATTATTCTCCAACCCACCTAACCCAATATTATCCTAATTTCTTGGTTTCTTTCTCGTGATTACGAATTCTTGTTCAACAACAGCACTGCATGGGACTCCAAAGAGACAAATTTAACAAACTGAATGATCATAAAGGTGATGAAACTAGCGCAACTCATTTTTTAAGTTACAAAATTCAATGTTTGAAAATAACAAAACTAGTCCCAGAAAGAAGAAGAAGAAGAGGAGGAGGAGGCGAGACTTACAAATTGAGAAATATGAGAGCTCAAAAAAATTGAGGGCTATTGTGGGTTTTTTAGCAGAAAGGTTTCTTGAAATTCTTGCACTGCTTTGGAATTTGGATGCAGTTGCAGTTCAATTTTTCTTGGGGGTTTCCAAGTTTGGACTTTCTGTTTTGTTTATTTTATTTGATTTGTTTTGGTTTGAACTTTGAAGGAATGGATAAACAGAAGAAAATCAGGTCAGAACTTGGAAGTTAGAACAGTGTCCACGGAGCAGCAGTAAATAAATAGGTATTGACATTTGCCAACCAGATTGCGAACCGCGTGAGGGCTGTTCGGCCATTTCATACAAGTTAGTTGCCGTTGGGACTTGGAAATGAAAAATGTTTTTCACGAAATGTTTTTGTTTATTTCACGAGATATTATGAAAGTAAGTTATGTAAAAGTTATATTAAGGCGTTGAACTAAATTGGTTAAAGAGAGTATATCAGTGTCAAATTTTATAATATTGTGTTTAATTTCTACAAATATAATTTTTTTTATAAAAATCATGATAATTTTGGTTCCTAGATGTATAGACTAGTAATAAACTAATAGTTGAAAAAACAAAAAATTAGATTTAATTATTAAATATGTAAAAAGTATTACATTACATTTTGCAAATAATTTTATAACAAATTGTTAATTGAACTTTATAATTTAATGTTGATTAATTCTCAAACATTCAATTTGATGTTAAACTAATCCTTAAATATTATAATTTATGATAAAATGATTCCACAAATATAACACATAACAAAATTATCATACTTTTTATATATTTTCAAACTAAATTAAATTTTTTCTTTTTTCAATAACTGAATAGTCACTAATTTACAAATTTAATGATCAAACTAATCATGTATTCAAACTAAAAGTGTCTCGTATATTAAACTACAAAAATTAGAGTAATAATATTTGAACACTCATTTATTTTAAATACATTAATAACATTGTTTTATCTCTCTTTTTCTATCATATCAAAAACTCTACAACACTTCTATTTTTTTCTTTTTTTTTCACTATGTGTCTAATAGCAATTAACATTGTGGGTCAGTGGGTGTATATTTATCTTTTCCATTAAACTATTAGAATTAGAAATATAGTAGAATATTTTTGTGCATTACAATGTATTTTTAATTTAATCAAAGAAATAAACTTATAAATTAAAAAATATTTAAAATGAATTATATAAATTGAGGTTAATTGAGATTATGAGAATATCAAGGGTAAATTATACAAACTACTTATGAATTTTTATGAAATTACAAAAGCATTCCCTATTTTTATAACCTTTACATTAATCCTTAAACAACTTGCATGATGGACTGTTATCCAACCCCAAAGCAAGAAGTGAATATGGTTTTTTTTTACAGCAGAAATGCAGAGATAACCTTACTTTCATTTACAACTCTTCTCTCGGTTTGATACGCTAACGAACAAATATAGTTGCACATGATTTAGTTAGGACGTGTCAAGTCTATGCTAGTCCTCAATATTTTCAATATCCTTCCCATTGTATTGAATCTACTATGTTTAATGAAATTAAATGATATTGGTTTTTTTTGTAAAAAAAAAAAAAAAACATTTAAGGTGGGTTAATGTATTATATAAGAGAGCGTAAATGTATATTTTTCAAAAGTTAAGTTTATAATAATTAAGAAATTAAATACAAGTTATTAATATTAAATTTAAAGTTAAATCATTTAAATATTATTTGAATTTTATCTTTAGTAAAAATATTTTTTTTCATATTTTAATTATTTTATGATCAAACTTAGAATTAATCTGAATCTGTTATGAAAAGGATTAAGAAAAAAAAAAGTTTATAATATTATATATATCGGGGCAAAAGAGTAAAATGGGAATGTTGGGCTAGAAACCCAATAGAAGTTGTAGGCCCAACAAAAAATGTGAGTCCCGTGTAGGTGGCACGTCGTCGTCCTCACTGACTCACCAACGGCTTCAGAAGCAGATTCAGATCTACGATAATGAATTATAACATGTTAAGATCCGAATAGGAACCCCTTACAACTACATTCTGAAGAAAACCGTTCAGTTTTCCCCTTCCCACAACAATGGCCATGGCCAAAATGCGACCAGCATTGTCCCTTCTCCTCCTCCTCTTCCTCCTTTCCCACTCCGCGGCGGAGATAAAGTCCCTGAAGATAACCTCCGACACCCGCCCCATGATCCTGTTCGAGAAATTCGGGTTCACGCACAAGGGCCACGTGTCCATCGCCGTCTCCTCGGTCTCCGTCGGCGTGCTCTCCTCCTCAGTGCAACCAGAATCCTCGCGCCTGGGTTTCTTCCTCCTGAACGAAGAAGCCCTCCTCCAGGTCCTGATGGAGATCCAGCAGAACCCTTCGTTCTGCGTCCTTGACTCCCACTACATCCTCCTCCTCTTCACCTTCCGCGACCTCTCTCCTCCCCCCGTCGCCTCCTTCAACCGCTCCTACCCCGTCACCTCCCCCAACGAATACTCCCTCTTCTTCGCCAACTGCGCCCCCGAAACCTCCGTCACCATGTCCGTCCACACCGAAGCCTACAATCTCGACTCTGACGGTTCACGCGACTACCTCTCCGCCGGCCAAACCCTCCTCCCTTCCCTCTACTTTCTCTTCTTTTTAATCTACCTCTCCTTCTTCTCCTTCTGGCTCTACATCTGCTACACCAACAACCTATCCGTTCACCGCATCCACCTCTTAATGTCTCTCCTTCTTCTCATGAAGGCTTTGAATCTAATCTGCGCCTCGGAGGATAAGCATTACGTCAAGTCCACCGGCCTCCCTCACGGATGGGATGTGCTCTTCTACATCTTCCAGTTTATCCGCGTTGTTTTGCTCTTTACTGTCATCGTCTTGATAGGGACTGGATGGTCTTTTCTCAAACCATTTTTGCAGGACAGGGAGAAGAAGGTGTTGATGATTGTCATCCCGCTTCAGGTTCTCGCCAATTTGGCTTCCGTTGTGATCGGGGAAACAGGTCCTTTCATCAAAGACTGGGTTACTTGGAATCAGGTTTTCTTGCTTGTGGATATTATCTGCTGCTGTGCCATTATTTTCCCTATTGTGTGGTCCATAAGGTCGTTGAGGGAAACTTCGAAAACTGATGGGAAGGCTTCGAGGAATTTGGCCAAGTTGACTCTGTTTAGACAATTCTACGTTGTTGTTATTGGATACTTGTATTTCACCAGAATAGTGGTGTTTGCTTTGAGGACCATTGCTGCTTATAAGTACCAATGGGTGAGCAATGCTGCCGAGGAGACTGCTAGTCTTGCGTTTTATGTTGTCATGTTCTATATGTTTAGACCATTGGAGAAGAATGAGTACTTTGTGCTTGATGAGGAGGAAGAGGAGGCCGCGGAAATGGCGCTCAAGGATGAAGAGTTTGAGCTTTGAATTTGAAGACTCCCACTACGTTACGTTACATTACACCCCTTTAAACCCTTCTTCTGCTGTTAGAGAAGACAAGTGTTGTTCACAAGGGAATACTGCCTCTATGTTTAGCTGCTGCTTCTTTTGCGGGATAGAAAAAAAGGTTTTCTACTTTTCTTTTTTTGTTCATTTTTTAAACTATATGTCATTTGAGAAGCTGTACTAGTGAAATGTTCTTTTATTGATCGATCATTCATTCTTCTTTGGATTTTCTCCGCTTGAGATTATGGTGGGGACAGGGCGCTGTACATTTCTCAATTCATTCATTAGTTTCTTACTTTATCCAAAATTATCAGTCTTGTAATGTTGTTGTTGTTGCTTTGCTTGACATTATACACTTTGTGTGCAATTGTATCATGTTATGTTGTTAATAGAATATCCTGCAGTTTTTTTCTTTCTAAATCAAGGTGTGTGTTCCTATCTTAATTCGTATTGGACAAATTTCTCCAAAAACGCTTCAAGGAGAAGAAAACATGAAGGTAAAATGCATTGATGAAAAAAAACTCATTGCATTTTTCCTTCTTATTTTGATTTAGTTTTGATGTAGTCTTGAATCTTGATCTTTTCAAATAATGCAATTGAACTTCTTTAGTTGGTGACTTGGGAGCATTGTAGTGTAGTGCAAGTGGAGACTATGCACTTGAATAGAACGTTTTTTTTTAATTGCCTGTGAATGGTTTCATCAAGAGCCACCAGGGTCAGGCTCCACTTATTTATCAAAAAACAACTTAAATCTTAAATCTTGGCAAACATCTGATGGGCGAGTGGGGCTTTTTCTTGTTAATCATTACTCTCTTTTTTATAAGCAACTGAATATTTAATTGTTAAATATGTGTATTTTGCTATTAGGGTTGCTTAGTTGTTTTTTTTCTTCTTAAAAATATACTATAAATGCTGATCTTAAGCCATTGATATACTAAAATCTTAATACCGGGTTTGAACTTTTCCATGCCAAATTTAAAAGTCCCTTTGGAAATTCATTGTTTTCATCCATACCGACACAATTGCAGTGGTTACTGTGGGTGTTGTATGATAATGATGGAAAGTTGGTAGACACCATAAATAGAAATATTGCCAACACTCTAAATTGTTTTGGGTACAAAATATTGGTGAAGGTTGTGAAATGTGAGAGAACCAACCCGTGTGTAGGAAATAAGGAAACATAGTGGCACATTTAAACTAGAATTTGGGTATTTTGTTTAAAGACAATAACAACACATTAACTACGTGGGATTGCAAGGAAAAATGTTGGAGAAATTGCAGTTGTATTGGATGCATAACCTACTTTCGCAATGCACCCCAATGTATTGATTTTTATGTAGTAGGATGGTTTTCTACCTGGAGGAAAATTATAACACTCTTTAAAAAAAAAAAAACATCAAAATTACAAAGTATGACCTGTTTAAGTCATTTGCCAAATTCAATGTGTTTATCAAATATGTAACATCTTAATGACTCACTAGGAAGATTTTCATTGATTAAAGTATACTTTTAGTTTTCTATTACATAAAATATAAAATAAAATATAAAATATTGTATTGATTTTATGCATTGATAACTGTGGGACTAAAATTAAAACCCACACACACTCTAAACAAACGCAGCGGAAGAATTAAAATGCGAGAAGAATTTTCTTTACAATCCACACTAAACTCACACCAGAAGAGAAATAGAGAATTCACAAAATTTCAATGTAATGACTAAGGTCTAGGGTGACCATGAGTTGGTTCGATTTTAGATTATTTTTTTATTCAAACAAATCAATTTTGTTCTATTTGATTTAATTCGATTTGCCTTTATTTTTTTTCATAATCCGAACCAAACCAATCTAAGCTTTCACTGATTAATGTCATATAGAAGAAGTCGTCGATTAGCGCACATCTAGTAATGTTAATGAAGAGGAAGATAAATCAGGGAGGTAAATGAAGAAGGAGAAAATAAAATAAAAATGTCAATAAAAAATCCTACATAAAATTTGCTATGCTTGAAGAGACAAAACTATCGTGAACGCCACTAGGCGTGGGAGGCAACAAAGGTTTCTATGTTTTTTTGTACATGGCAAAGGAAGATTTATAATCTGTCTTGTTCTTGATTTGATTTAGAATAATGATTTGTGCTAGTCTACCCCATGAAAAAGAAAGACACAGACGATAGATGAATTAGTAATAATATAATAAATAATATGACGTAGATTTTTTTATATTAACTTTTAATATTTTGCTTTTTTAAATGTTTATGGCAACTCTTCTATAAGAATACATGTTGTAATATATTTCAAATAATTAAGAGGAATTAGTATTATATATATATATATATTTATATATTATTATAATATTTTTAAATAATGCATAAAGATTAGTAGAGATAAAAAAAAAAAGGAAAAATATAGTGAGAAAACATTGACAAAATCTCATGAGAGTAATTTATTCTAAAAAAAAAACTAAATGCTGAATGGTATTTATGCTGATAAGTCATGTGATTTGTTTACGATTTTTTCCATAGCAAAAATGTTTTCTAGGCTTCAGGTTACCAAATCCTAAACTACATGAACTCATATTTACTTTGAAAATCCAGGATCAACTAGCTAGGATAAAAAATCGTTTTCTCATTTACTCTCTCCACAAGGTATATATGTAGAGAGATTCAAAGATTAAATAGAGATCAAAAACTAAAAAACTATGTTTCTCATGTTAGCTTATATAAATCAAAAACCTACATTTTTTCACCTATAATAAACCCACATACTCTAAGTTGACTTCTTCTACAACCACCCCTGCCATAAGGCAAAGGCCGCATTACACTTACATGCACGAATACTTGCACAAATTAGTCCACTTGAATCTTTTTTTCTGTAAATCACAAAATTTTTACATCTAGCATGCGAGAATTAACATCCACCGCAGGAGAAATTAAATTCACATTTCACACAACCTTATACATAAGTGAAGAAAAAGAAACCAAAGTGATAGATAGCTATATCACTAATAAATTCTTCTCTCTGGATCATAAATAGGAAGAAAATATATATAAAATAAAACAAAAAAGTTCAAACCTTTGATTAAAAATCAATATTTTTCGTCGACAACATCTACACTAGCGGAACAGGACAAGACCCTTCGGAGAATCCTAGACAAAGCAGAACACGAGACCTCCTTAGCCTTACTCCAAACCAAGCAGCACTTGGTTTTCTTAGCCTCATCTTTAGGCTTTAAAGTCTCGTTCCCAATATCTTTCTTCTTCTTCATCTTTGCCCTACCAAAACATTTGTGGGTTTTCTCGTGCTCATTCTCTTCTTCCCTTGAAAACGTGTAGCTTCTGAGGTACATTTGTCTGCAAGAGATGCTATCGACCACCCTGGGGTGACCGTACAATATCTGAGAACCCTTTTCTCTGTTGCAACTTCTTGACCTCACGAACTCAGCATCCGATTCCGGCCACTTGTAGAGGTTCACGTAGGAAGCCCTCACCGGAACACGTGGGTCACGTGCGTCGTTGATGCAGTTTGATATGCATACTGAGCTCATCTTTTTTTTCCCCTCAGTTTCTCAGGTGAAACTGTGTAGCTAGTGGGAGTTTGTGTAGAAGGGTATAAATTGAGAAAATTAAAAAAAGAAAAAAAGAAAAGGAGAAAAAACTTAGATTGCAAGAAAAGGGTGTGGGAAAGGAAAGAAAGACTAATTGAATGGATTTAAAGTGGGCATTATTTATGCAGTAATCATGTGTGATGATTTACAATTATTATCTCTTTTTTTCTTTTCTTTTTTATATAAAATTAATTTAATGATAAAAGATAATAAAAAAATATCATGAATTTCAATTTCTTATTAAAATAAATTAAAAAATTAATTATTTAATATTTATATATAATAAAATATCTTTTTTTCACTTTGTGTGTGTATGAGAGTTTGTGGTGATGTTGAGGGGGGTAGGATTAGACACAATGTGCTGCAAATAAAGTGTATTTTGAAGCATCTAGACGGTGCCAAAACAGAGGCCAAGTGGGGGGAATCATGTTTTTCTCTCTCTCTCTCTCTCTCTCTCTCTCTCTCTTGCTGGCCTCTCTCTCTCTCTCTCTCTCTCTCTCTCTCTCTCTCTCTCTCTCTCTCTCTCTCTATGCTATTGATGGTGAAACTCGATTGCAGTTATTTGTAATTATTAGAATTGGTAGCCTTTTATGCACGGAAATGCCGAGAGAAAAATAAAATAGGATAAGTTAGGAACACGACAGGTTCAACACAGAAAGCAGAAGAGCCGAACTGTATAAACTAAAAATTTGCTTTAAAATTTATTAACAACGAAGAAAAACAGATTTTGATACTTCAAAAAAATAGAATATTATAGAATCAAACAATTTTGATCATTGAATCCTGGTTAAACCAATTTGACTCGACCAACTCGACCAATTTTTTAAAAGAATGATTTTTTTATATAAAAAATGAAATTTTTTTATTTAGACTTTACAGTATGGATAGATTTTTCTTACTTAAATAGTATTAGTTATATACTTATATATAATAAATGTATATATAATTTTGAATTTTTAATATATACCGAATCAAACTGAGTTAATTACTAACTCATCGATTAGACTATTGATCCATTGACTCATTATCTTCATCGAATCAATAATCAAACCAAGTTTCACAATTACAATTACATCTTTATATTTTGATTTACATTTTTTATTGTTTATTTCAGTTAATTTATTTGTATGATTTGTATTTATTTCAGTTACTTTTTATTAGCATCGCTCCCCCTACTATCACCACCAATTCACTCCCTCCCTCCATCATTGCATGTTCTGACATGGGGGATTTATTTTCTAGTTTTCTAGAGGTGCTGATTTCCGTTTGATTGTATAGTTTTGGAGATTTTTTAGATTAGATTTTCTTACACTTTGATTTTTTTCTAACTCAACTCTAATAGTTAATTCATATGAGAAAGAGTTATTTTTCACTCATATATATTACATTTGATCATTAGTATTATTTTTAATTAATGTGGAATTTAAATTTTTCTAATACACTCCTCATATTATCTTATAGTTTGAGTTTGATATGTAAATAATATAATAGATAACTTATGATGATTTGGACCTAAATCAACTTCAAAATTAATTCATAGAGTGAAAGTCCCCTAAGGTCTCCTTTACCTATTTATATGCATTATTTTTGAATTATTTATACTTAATAAGAAACTTGATGTTTTTCCAATAATTATGAATTGCATCTTCATGACTCTTCTACCCCATATTCTTAATTTCATGCTCTCACCCACTCTCTTTATTGTTGCTTATCTTAAAAGGCTTAATGTCACTATTGGTCTATTATGTTTCACATTTATTTCACTTTGGTCATTAAGTTTAAATGTTCCATTCAAATTTTTTATGTTTTCAAAATATATTGTTTTAGTTCTCTTTTCAATTTTTTGATAGAAACATTAGTATTTTATTAACTTTAAATTTTAAAAAATGACCAAAATGATACATTTTGAAAACATAAAGAATCAGAATGAAACTTTTAAAACTTAATATACCAAAGTAAAACATAATGGATAAAAAGTAACATTAAGTCTTTTAAAATTATTAATTTAAATAATGACGACTAAAACGATCACTATCTTTATTTATTCATTAAAAAATAAACAATTAAAAAGATCATCATCTCTTTCAACCTCTTTCAGATCTAAAACGATAAAAAATACAACATCACACAAAATGAACGATTTCAACACATAATTTCACTAGAACCACAAAAAAATTTATACTCCTCAACAGAAAATCAAAACCTTCCATACAACTATGCTATTGAAAATAGAAGAGGTAGGGGAGATCACAACAAGAGTTCTCTCTTTCTCGAAAGACAAACATATGATCCTAATTTGCCAATTAATTCATATCTGAACGAGGAAGTCACAGTGTGACTCTTTGTGAGGTCTACAAGCAAGACCTTAACTGTCACACACAATTGGGTCAGACAAGTAGAAAAATTTTCATTTGACACCTGTAATTGGGTCGGGCGAAAACGAGCAATGCAAAGAAAGGCGACAATGAGATGATTATTGACATTAAGTGAGACGACAATTTTGACTGTGTAGGAAGGTTGTGACGGAGACGAAAACGAAGGCAGGACAACAATCTTTTTGGGTCGACAATGAAAGGTAGAACGACAAAAGGAGAAAGGCTCCTTACTCATTATGATTGAGAATAATTGATGAATAAAATTATTATTGTATTAAATGATTATATAATAATAATAATAATAATAATAATATGATAGTGAAAGTTGTTGTTATTGATGATTTTAAATCCATATTTTCTTCATTTACTTAGTAATTTTTTTAAAATATTTTTTGTTTATTTTTAACCACCATTATAGTAACTTAACTATTTTAAAATTTAAAATACTAACATTAAAAAAATAAAAAAAATAAAAAGACCAAAATAATACATTTCAAAAATAATATAAAGTACAAAAATGAAATTTTTAATACATAGTATACCAAATCTAAAGATATGGGCCTACTCCTCTCTTCTTCTTTTTCAAAAATGAAATCTACTTATATTCATCCAATAATATAATAATATAAAGGACGTGTCAGAAAATATTTAAGTATATATTTCCCCTAATGTGTCATCAACTATTTGATTCGAAACAGCATTCTTTCTTTGATAGCAATGGACATTGGAGGGCACCATCTATATCATTTCACAATATTACCACTCCTAAGACAATAATTAAAAAGAAAGGAAAATTATAAGACTATCTTTTTTTTTTATTCTTAAATGTAATTTTTATCTCCCTATTTTCCTAAACTTGTGATTTTAATTCTCTTATTTTTTAATTGAGACATTTTATTCTTTATTATAAAAATTTCACGATTTTAGTCTCCTATTTTTTAATTAAGACATTTCATCTCTCCTTTTAAAAATTTGACCATTTTAACCCTTGTGACCAATTTCAAATGTTGATCTATGTACTATGTAAATATTGACCGTCAACTATTTGTTTATAATACACATCCAAATATTTTTTTAAAAATTATTTAATTGCTAACCAACTTAGTTTATTTTAAAAAATTAAAAAGTACAAAACCAATAATTTTAAAATTGATCAAGGGGGAGCAAAATCACAAATTTTTTAAAATTGAGAAATAAAATGTCTCAATTAAGAAATAGGAAGACTAAAATTGTGAATTTTTTAAAAATGAAGGATAAAATATTTTAATTAAAAAATAAAAAGACTAAAATCACATATTTAAGAAAATAGAAAAAAATTGCATTTTAATTTTTTCTAACGGAAAGCGTGAAGAGACAACATAAAATTAATTCATATGCAAGCGGCTAAAAAAAATAATGGTAGCAAAACTTAGAAAGGAGGAAACAACTAATATTGATCAAGCGGCTTACCTATACAAAGTTTTTTTTTTTTTTTTTTTTTGAATATTTGGCCGAAAGTTAGGAACTAATCCTTTGAGATATTGAGATTCATTTAAAAAATTAACCTTTTTTTCAAAAAATATTATAACAAAATCAGCAGCCATAAAAAAATAAAAAGAAAAAAAAAACTGTAATTCCCAGAGTCATGTGCAGCTAGATATACACATACCATTTTGCCATTACTCTTCACCCGGAAACCTAGGGTGTCATCTGTTTGGAGTTTGGACTATTTCCATGTAGTATCGTATAACAGCCATAAAACCAATCAAATGATCCAAATAAGTGGTGGTACACGATTACTGTCTCCCATAATAGATTGTCACCAACCGAGACTCGTTCAGTAGTTTAGTTCCAAGTGTTCAATATGGTGTCTTCAAGGCAATTTGCCTTTTCCTCCTTCATAATGGGCTTTTGCTGCCTGCATTATGAGTTCTTTGTAGTTCTTTCATTTTAGGAAAGGGAAATAAGTGTAACCACACGTTTGGATCTGTATTTTGAAGTGTATTGATTCGCATATGGCCCAAAACTACGATAATTTTTGTATTTTTACTTATATTTGACATGAAAGTATCAATGTGAATTCATAACTTGTGTACAAACACGTTGTACATGTGATTCTGCATTGCATGCAAGACATAAGATACCACAATTCATTTGGTCAATCGTGTGACGTCTTATATATAAAGAGGAAGTTAGAAAATTTGCAATTGAAAATAAAAGTTGTGATCCATATTCCATAGGCAATGGCCTATGCTTACGCAGGGTCCCCGGGAGTTTATTCGGCTAACGGGTAGATTGTGATGCTACTTAAAAACTTAAGAATTAATCCAAAATCTATGAAGATGTTTTCCTTATTAATAGTGCGCTTGTAGCATAGAATAGTGAAATTGAGATGAAAAGAGGAAAAATAAAGGAATATTATAAATCACTATTATAAAAAACATTTTTCAAGTCGATTCTTTAGTACATTCCACACGATTCAAAAATTATCTTTAAATCCATCATCTTGAAAAGTCAAGATTTTTCACTCATCACAATGTTTAAACCGTTTTAGAATTTCCATTTTTACTTCGATTCTATTTGAAACAGTCTTAAAATGTGTTTTTTTTAAAAAAATATTAAAAAGTTATCATTTCTAAGAGAGAAAAATTGTCTTAAGTGTTATTTTTATAAAATGCATATATATATATATATAAATCATTTTCTTCCTTTATTTAGTTATATATATAATTATTATATCACCAAACAAAATTACAAGAAAGATGATTGATTATCTAATGATGAGTATAATCAAAGTTTAGTACACTACTAAAAGCAAAATGCATGGTTTTTTAAAACATATAAAAGGAAAATGGCTCGTGAATCTTGACCAATATATATATTTTATATGAGAGATAATGAAATTAATGATATGATAAACATCAAGTAGAGAAATAAAAATGACGATGATGATCTTCTCCTATACATGCACGTCCACAACATCATGCATGCAGTTAATTAGACTTTATGTTAAATTATACCAGTAATTAACTAAGGAAAACGAAACTCTGGGTGGGGCAACAACACCATCAATGATTACATGTGCTATGTGCACTCCCTGAGGTTGAATTCCCTCGCAAGGCATTGGGCTGGTGCTCTCAACGCGAATTTCCCAGTCTGTATATTTATATATGTCTCAATATTCAATTTGACAGGTTGTTATAATCTAATCATCAGCTATATATATAGCTATAGCTGGTTCCATTTTTTGCACGGTGGAGAAAGTAGGAAAATAAGATGAGTAAATTATTTTTTTTATCAGAAGTAATTTTGTTCAAATTGAATAGAATTACCATGATGATTATTCAGCTAATATATCCAAAACTGGAATGTTTAATCACTAAACAAGAATAGAACAAGAAGAAAACAGGGGCAAAATTATTAACAAGAATAGAAAAGGCAAAATTGTTCTATGTAAACAAAATTGATCTATATGTAGGTAAAGATTAAATTTATTTTAAACATGCTTTCACTTTAAGTTATAGTTGATCATGATTAAAATTAAGAAAACGGAATAAATTTCAAACATTTATAATCTTAAATTTTGAAAAATAGCTAAGAAGTTTAGGCAAGAAAATTGAAATAAGAAGTAACATAATTATATACTTATGCATTTTTTTTAATAACAATTAAGTCCTTCATAGGGCAGATTCCTATTTAAGCTTGTGACTATGTACCTTTGACGTAAATAATTTATAAGTTATACTCCTGTATGGTAGAAGAGCCTGGAATATCTAAGAGTTACCGCTAAAAGTAAGCTATGGAACAATATTACAACAGGGTGTGAATTATCTGTTTTAGGCCATTGGGGATAGTATGTTATCATTAAAGAAATTGAAAATAAGTGACACAACTTTACAAGCTGTGACGGGTACACTAACCTTTCAAGTTTAAAATCAAAGTCAGCAGGGGTGTTGGAATATACCTAGAAAAAGAATATGGAAATAAGTATGGCTTGAATGGGACAAAAATCTTTTCCTGGGATATAACCAAACCAAATGAGAGATCCTGGAAATTCTCTAGCAAGATGAGATCGCCAAATAGACATTTCACTTATCAGTGTTTACTGGGATTAACCATGAGTTATATATTATAAAACTTTGTTAAGTTAGAAAATGCACATTTATACTGATGTTTTTATTTTTTTTTATTTTTTTATGAAAGTATTGAGTAGACCAAAGAAGAACCTTATTCAACTATTATATTGCCTAATTTAGCATAGAAACTGTGACTTGTTCAAATATTCTATTGCCCGATTGATCATTATATCTGAACTTAGCCTTATTCAGATAAGAGTTTCTCACAGCTCTATTTACAAATCCACTTAGTGAAAATCTGTAGTTCAATAGAAAGAGAGCTCATGCAGCACGATTTTGGGAAACATACATTATACTAACCTGAGCTGAAGAAATTGCAAATGCGTTGAGATTGCAATCAATATAATAGCAACTCACGGGTAAATCATCCCCCTGTCAGATAACAAGAAAAAGAAATGGAGAAACACAGTAAACCCAAGTGACAATTTCTCTGAGAATTGCAATATAGTACCAGCAAAAATATACTTAAATTACCACTGTTTCTTCTCAACAGCTTTTAAAACACAATATACCCATAGTATAAATTTGGAACTTCGAAGTTAATAAGAAAGAGCATAATTAACTTGTAAAAGTTTGAGCTTTAAATTTTAATAATACAAGGCTTAATAAAATGAATTTAATTATAATGCAAAAGGTCAACGGATCAAGGTTTCAAAAATCTGTTTGCAACTACAGTTTCAGCCGCAATGTCAAGGTCTCTCAGATACCGGCTTGTTCTAAGATAAATATTGACAATTCAGCAAAAAGTCTCAAGTAAAAAAAAAAAAAAGGAAGAACTCAAATGCCATCCAAATGTCTTAAAAAACTTTACCTGTTTTCCATATCATTCCCCCTAGCAGGAAGAGCAAATGGCTGTAGCACTTGAGGGAGAGCGACACCTCCGACTTCTTTAGATCCGGTGCTCATCATGTAGATGGGTTGCGCCAATCCCGAGGAGGAGCTCCGGGAGGACCTTGTTTCTTCTCCTCTGGTTTGGGCTTTTCTTCCTCCTGGGGTTTTTCCTCCTCCTCCGCGGGTTGAAGTATTTTTTATATTTAAAAAAATGTCATCGCTTTGAAAATGACGATAATTTTAGAAGAATCGTTGTTAAGCTTGCATCGTTAAAACTAATTTTTTTTAGTAGTGAATTAGAGTTGTTTAGTTGAGATTAAATGGTGAATAAGGAAATTAATAATAGTTAGTAGGTCGTATAAGAAAAAATTTCCACACTCAAGTGACAATAAATTACATGAAAATTTACCTTAACTATATGATAATTGATTATTTTGATTGTTTTAACATAACCAATATACCTAATAAAAAATAAAAACATAACCAACATTGTGTGTAGCGATTTACTGTTTGTTATGTGTGACACAATCAATTTTCCATTCAGGAAAAAAAAAACATAATCAATTTTCTTCCAGCATAATCAATTATGTATGTTAACATGGTTGATTATTTATTTTAGCATAATTTGATAGAGGCTGAACTGTGAATCTCAATTGGGCCTTAGTTGGTATTTCTCTTCACTATAGACTCAGTTATGTTATATTTAAATAGTTATTATTGCTATGAATGATTATGAAGGACATATGAATGTTGTCTTTTATATTCTTCTTAGCTTCAATGGTCATTTTAGAATAGTCTAGCTTCTAGCACTCTAACATAATTGGTTATATGTTTGAACACAACAAATAATTTATCATTGATTGATCAGGTTTGATAAAATTTCTCTCATAATTATGTTTTTTTATTTATAAGACTTCAACATGAAATATTATTTAAGATGATTGAACTTATTATCAATTAGATCAATCAGGTAATACATTTTAAACATTTTGATTTGATTTTCAAGACTCCTAAAACAAGCATCCTTCCTTAAAAAACAAAACAAGCATCCTTGTTATACAAAATTATTTTGGCTACCTCTAGCGCATACAACCCATTGAACCAAATAGGCACTTGTACGTTAAAATCAAAGACAACTTCTAAACAATAATATAGTGAGAAATAACTTGTCAAATTAAATTTAACATAAAGAGAAAGATGATGAGGGTGAAAAAGAAAAGGCTCAAAAATTAAAATGCTGTGTGCATGTTGAGATTTATGTGATTTCATCAATATGAGAAAATAAAATAAAGTTAAGGAGAGTTACAAAGCTATGCTATCACATGTAACTAACTTTCGAACTGAAAATAAAATAGAACCGTATTAACTACTAACTAATTAGAATTATACAAATGATTTGTTTGGATAAATTTTTTTAGAAGTACTTCTAAAAAAAGAAAATAAGAAGAAAAAAATGAGATAAATTTTTTCATAAATAAAAATAAGCTTTCCATTAATTATTTTTTAGAAGCTCATCAATATAACTTCTCTAAAAGATGAGATGACATATACAAATTAATTAATGAAAAACTTATTTTAGTTCATGAAAAAATTTATTTTATTTTTTTCTTTTAATTTTTTTTTAGAAGTACTTCTAAATAAATTTACACCCAAATAAACCCAAACTCTGCCACTTGCACTTTAAAATCCAAGACAACTTCTAACCAAAATTTTATATATAGTAAATTGTTGCACATAAAGAAAAAAAGTGCAATTGAAGAGTCGTCCTTGGTTGAATCATGATAATCCTGTTTGAACAGTCAAATTCAAGAACTAAACCATAGTGTACATCACATTTGCACCCAAAGTCTTTTGGTTTCTTATTTGTCCTTTCCCACGACAACAACCTTTCAGCGTTGATTTTTCAAGTGAAATAAATTTCGCAGGCACAACTTTCGCTTTTGACATTTCAATCACGACTTCTATGACCAAATATGACTTTAAAGTGCACCAAAAAAAAATATGACTTTAATGTTTAAACCGTTATTCGCTTTGTTATTTTTGATTTTGGTCTTTTTTCTAACTATGTTCTATTTTATTATTATTTAATCCTTTTAAACTCAATAAAGCATTTAAAGGCAATCGTTGTCTTTTTCTTATGAGTACATTAGTTAGTATAAGATATTTATTGACTCTGACTAATATTGCTGAAAATCTTCACTAACTATTTTTATTTTATTTTAATCACATTTATTTTATTCACAAAATTTTAATTTAAAACCTAATTTAAGATACTCGAACCAGTTTTATTTAGACAATTAGACTAACAATATGTTGGCATAATCATTGTTTATTTTACTGCAAGCATATAATCATTTTTAATTGTATAGTTTCTGTATTTGTACAAAGAAAGTTGAAATTGTTTTTATATTTTATATTCTTTTCATCGCTATCGTGGAAGAATATGCCTGGTATTTGGAATCCGGGTCAAGTCACGTACAACTGCCTCGACCGCGACATTTGGTTGGGCCCGCGTCGCTTTGTGACTCCACTAAAACTAAAAGGCATATTGAAACCCTAAGTTACGTGGCTTATCCATCAAATGAAAATTACTTGGAACTTATATATATATATATATATATATATATATATATATAAAGCTAAATTACAATTTTGTCTTCAAAAAAATAAATTATAATTTTGATTTTTTATAATTGGTAATCTGCATTTCTTTTAATTCTCACGATTTTGATCTCCAGTTTTAAAAAAATCATTATCTTAGTCTAATTTTAATTTTACATAGATTTTTATTATTATTTTACTTTGATCCAATTAAATCATAAATCTAATAAATTTAAATGTTTTCTAATTTAGATGTCACATTTTTTTCCCACCAATCACATTTTGACATGACATTAAAATTGATACGTATGTTTTACATCAATTTCTCAAATTGTCCTAAAAAAATCGGAACATAACAACCTATTGTGATAGTTGTGTTATTTTTTCAATATATTTAGTTTTGTTGTAAAAATTTTAATTTTTCAATTTTTTTATTAATTTTTATTCTTAATTATTTTGATGTGTTAGATTTTTCATATTGCATCATTTAATAGTGGAGCAATATAAAAATAAAATAATTAACTCATTTTATACATTTTTAATTTGCAACAACTTTTAAAAAACTAAAAAACAGAAGAAGAAGACAATGAAACTAAAAATAAAAATTCAAAATTAAAAATGATTTTTATATTTTTATTTTAAAATTAAAAACAAAAATTCACCCAAACAAGACTTTAATAA